>LR990231.1:3669310-4273362 GCA_905147385.1 Limenitis camilla
AAAACCCTTGGTTTGAGTTGGTTAAGTCAATCAGACGAACTAAATTATCAAACTAAAGTTCATGTAGACCGTAGTAAAATTACAAAGCGTGCAATTTTGTCTGTAATCTCTCAAATTTTTGACCCACTAGGTTTATTGAGCGCATTTATAATCTCAATAAAAATACTGTTGCAAAAATTGTGGTTGTTAAAAGTTGATTGGGACACAAAACTACCTGACGAAGTGACAAATGAATTCATTCGATTTGTAGAAAGTCTGGACGAACTTAGCACCATACGAATACCACGTCATACGTTCGCTTTACACTACACACGCTGTGAGTTACATATTTTTACTGACGCTTCCCAACAAGCCTATGGAGCATGTGCATACATACGTACGTTAAAGCAAAGCGATGTTCAAGTAATGTTATTGTGCGCGAAGGGTAAAGTAGCCCCCTTAAAGACGTTAACAGTCCCTAGGCTTGAGCTGTGCGGTGCTTTGACAGGTGCTAAGCTTTGTTCAAAATTAATTAAATCACTCCGGTGTCAATTCGATAACGTCGTGCTATGGACTGATTCAACAATAGTGTTAGGGTGGTTGCGTATGGCACCGTATCAATTAAAAACATATGTACAAAATCGGGTAGCTGAAGTTCAGGAACTTACGCGAGACTATATCTGGCGACATGTGATGACACATGACAACCCAGCCGATTTAGTCTCAAGGGGTACTGATATAAAAACGTTAAGAGATTCAAGATTATGGTGGAAAGGTCCTAATTTTCTTCATGATCCTAATTTCACATCATGTGCTGTTCGGCCTCACGAACTTGAGGATACGAATTTCCTCCCCGAAATTAAAAGTTTAATTGCACAAGACTGTGATTTTAATATGTCAGTCAGTCAGTTTCTTTTTCCATTTTCTAGATTTTCTCAATTCAACCGCATGCAACGTACCATGGCATATATTAAACGTTTTTTATATAACATTCGTAAAACAAATGTTAAGCGATCGGGTGCATTGCGTGTGGATGAGCTGAGAGAAGCTGTAAATACGCTAGCATTATTATCACAACAAGAATCATTTCCCGAATATGAGGAGATTTCTAAAAATAAATTTATTAATAAAGGCAATCTAAAAAATTTAAACGTATTTATAGATAATAAAAAATTAATTAGAGTCGGAGGGCGTTTATCAAATGTTAATGAATTTTGTTATGATAAAAAACATCCTATTCTCTTGTCATCTAAACATCACTTCACTTACCTGTTATTTCGCTACGAACATGTGAAACAATTACATGCTGCACCACAGTTGTTGTTGTTCACCATTCGCGAGTCATGGTGGCCTATCAGTGGCAGAAACCTAGCAAAGAAGGTAGTACATGAGTGTGTAATTTGCATCCGTTTCCGTGGAAAAACCCTCACTCCGTTGATGGGAAATTTACCGACTAAGCGCTTATCGATAAGTTTTCCATTTATGGTTAGTGGAGTTGATTATTTTGGGCCAGTGTTCATCCTAAATCGGAGAGGTAAAGGTGCCAGGCTAACTAAAGTTTATGTGAGTTTATTTATATGTTTTGTAACTCGAGCTATTCATCTTGAACTAGTGGGTGATTTGTCTACTGATGCATATTTACTAGCATTAAAGCGGTTTATCTCTCGTCGCGGCAAACCATCAGAAATCTTCTCTGACAATGGAAGAAACTTCACTGGTTTAATGACAGAATTTTCAAAATTTTTATCTAACTGTGCAGAAAATATTAAAGATTACGCGACTAATAATAATATTAAATTTAAGTTCATTCCGCCCTATTCTCCCCATTTCGGGGCCCTTTGGGAAGCAGGGGTCAAATCATGCAAACATCATCTTAGGAGAGTACTAGGTAATGCGAATTTCACATTTGAAGAACTTTACACAGTATTGACACAGATAGAAGCAGTCCTAAACTCCCGTCCCATATCTCCCATGTCTGCAGATCCTAATGATTTTTCCCCACTCACACCAGCCCACTTTCTGATTGGCCGCTCATTGACATCGCCTGCTAGCGAAGACTATGAACGAGTTCCACCTCATCGACTTACCCACTATCAAAGAGTGGAGCAAGTCCGTCAACACTTCTGGACCCGGTGGTCGAAAGAGTACGTGTCGGAACTTCAGGTGCGGACCAAGTGGACAAAGGCTGGCGATAGCTTGAAGGAAGGAGTTCTGGTGCTCATCAAGGACGACAACAGCCCTCCTATGAAATGGAGTATGGGACGCATAGTAGCTACGTTTCCAGGGAAGGATGGAGTGTCTCGAGTCGCCGCAATAAGGACAGCTTCTGGAGCCATCACGAAGCGTGCCTTCCCAAAGATTTGTCCCTTACCAGTGGAGGTCTCAACTGCTACATCATCCAAGCCATAAGACTGTTGGAAGTAGGTGCTTCCAAGGCCGGGGGCATGTTCATGCGTAATACGGAACGCGCGGCCGTTACCGGAACAAGTGTTTTTCAAAATCGGTATGACGTACTTTGACCTCTGTACGCGCGACATTAACTGTTTTTGTAACACTAATTTTGAAAATATACGCTATTTTGGGAGAAACGCTAGTTCTACATTATTTTAATCTTCCAATCTCAATTACTTCCATGGGCCGTGTAAGCATAGAGTAGTCAGGTATTGTTGAGTAATTATTTAGAGTAGATATGGTAGATTCGACTGCCATAGTCTCAGTGCTGGGCCATGCATGTGTTAGAGTCATGTTATTAAGAAAGCTATTGGCAAGTACATCGCACTGTTCTTTTTGGGATACGGTTAAGAAACCAGTCTCCCGTTTAAGTGGTGGTATATTAACCATAGAGTTGGGAAGCAAAGATTTTACTAAGCGCCATAGGTCAGCACTGGGGTTATCTACGCGTCTTAATTTTTTTTAATCTTTGATTTCAGCATAGCTATGCGTTGGTTCAAGATTCTACGTACCGCTCTATTTGATTCTGAGGCAATACATCTGCGAAGACGATTTTTCTCGCGAATTAGGTGCTTTAGGCGCGTAGCACGCGGAAGTAAGCAAGACTTCCATGGTTTTAGAGCAATAATTGGAACAGATTTATCTCTAGCTGCGAGAAGTGTCCGCTGAAATTCTGAAACGACGTGATCAACTTCATCCATGGATGCATAAATTCCAGGAGTAAGGGTTATATTTGAATTAAGGTATTAACGATATTTAGTCCAATCAGTTTTATTCTAATTAGCTTAGAAATTAAAATATATATTTATCTACATTTTGGAATTTTTATACTTACTGTATGTGTGGACAGTATCTTTTTATACTTATTTATTTAACTCCGAAATAGAAATTTGCTTATAGTCATTAGGTTTTTTTTTATCCAATACTATTTTGTTAGTCCCGTTTACCAGCTAAGTGCCTAATTTTCGGAAAATTGCTTTTACAGAGTTTCTACGTCACAAAGAGAATGTCAAAATGCCAAAATTCATTTTAGCAGATTCAGTTTCTCAGTTGAGCGTTTTTGAACAAGTCATTTTTTGTATAAAAATAGGTAATAAAATTAAATTTACCTCTATGAAGCTTGGAACAGTATCTAAGCTTTCAAGGTAAGTAACTTGATTACTTTTCAACTGCTTGTATTGTTCCTATTTATATCGGTCCCATGTAGGTAACATGTGTGTAAATTGGGGAAATTTTAACATCCATTGTGCAGAAAAAATCTGAAATGTACATATTAAGTAGAGTGCTGAAGTTTAACTAGCTTCGTCGTATAAGTGGGTGTCGAGGATATCTTTTGTCTTCAATAATGAAATTCATTTAACAGGTAACATTTGCAAAGACTTGAGCAAATTGATAATGGAAAGGGTTTTCTAGGATTAAGGAGAAGTGCTTCTTTGTGGAACTGAAGCACTTTTAGATTAATTGTTTTATATAAGAGACAAGTCAACCCACCATGGCTTCGCACGGGTATAATTTACTATGTGCACTCGGATTTAAGAAAAAACAATTAAAGAATATTCAGGTAATAAAGATTGATATGCAATCGTATGTAGTGGTAGCCTAGAGGTTATCACTTGCTTTAACGATGAAGGAAAACGTCGCGAGGAAACCTGCAATCTTGAGAGTTCCCTAAAAGTTCTCAAAGGTGTATGAAGTGTGGATTATGGCCAAATACCTTCCTCAATCTGAGGAGGAGGCCCGGCTCAGCAGTGGGCCATTAATGGGTTTGTTGATGAATTATTGATAAATCTGTGTGCCTTATTGATATTCGTTCAGCCAGTTTTGTATGATTGAATAACAAATATCCAAACATTTATAATGTTAGTGTTATAGACGATTGTTTAATGTATTATTTTGCTTAGCTGGGCTAAAACATGTTTAAACAACCAAAACCTCTTAAACCTGCAGCAATAAACTGTGAAGTTGTATCCAATATTCTGCAGTATGTTTTAGGTATGTTTTTCACGAAGTCGGCTGACAAAGCCACAAACAGACATACATACATTTTAAAAATTATTGTTTTGGCCTATACAGGCCCCTCATATCAAGTTTTAGTAAATATTTTCTAATTACAGACATTATTATAATTATGATATACAGAAAATAACTTAATGTCTTAAATGTATGTTTGTATGTTCGTTACTTAATTACAGAAAAACGGCTAAACAGTTTTCAATGAAATTTTTTACACGGATATTTAGTAACCCGGATTATCACATAAGCTAGTGTTTATTCCGGAAAAAGATTTCCAAACACAAAATAGGAATTTAAATTAAATATTACATACAAATACTTTTGTCTTTCATTTTACTCCAGACCCCATATCAAAGAGTCCGTAGACGAAGTCGCAGGCGGATACTAGTGTTGTTAAGTAAGAACAGTGCCTAAGTAAACAAAAGAATGATTTCCAAGGGAGCACGGACCGACGCGCGACAGTCCTTAGCTTTGAATATTTAATCTTTGGTTACCTTTGATTCAAGTACATTATACATTTAGCGACAGTACCTTTTATAATTAAATTAAGATGTAATTAAAAATAATATTTAAATATAATTTTAAGCGATACGATCTTTGTTGTATTAGTTCAATAAAATAAATACAAACGTAAATGATGCCAATTCTTGCAAAAGACATTGGATGTAATAAGTAAGTTTAAGTTAGTATCATCTATTCAACAGATTTATTCTTAAGAATCTTTATTTTTTTAATACGTACTTGGCAGTAATTATTCTATATCCTAGTAAGAAGTGAAGTTAAGGGGCAAACGAGCAGACGCTGCACCTGATGGTAAGTAGCCACCGTCATCCATGGATGTCGCTTTGCCACCTCGGAGATATAGTGAGGAGAGGGAGTGAAGAAAAGATTGCTACGGTTTCACGGCTTGGGAGAGGGAGGGGGTAGATTTGGCACTAATGAAGCTCGACCAGAAAGGCGTCGAAGACACTTGGCGGTTGGATTCACATGCTTGGTCTCCCAACGGCAAATAAGAATTGTATTCTAACCCATCCCTTCACGGAAAATAATATATGGTAAAATAGTTGGTTATTTAGGAATTTGGTAGAGAATTATGATTAAAAATTCAGAATTGTAGCTTTATCAATAGCGAAGTTACAGGGTGTCATAAATTCCTAATCAAAAAAAGATGTTCCGCCCTGTGCTTTATTTTCTTTGCTGGGCGGGGTCACTGCTATGCCCTCAGATTCCAATTTAACATATAGCAATTAGACTCGAAATTCATATTGAGTAGTACTATAATCTAGTGGTATACTCTATTAATGTAGTTAGTCAAGTTAACTGAGCGTATCATTTATTAAACTTAATTTAGTGAATTATGAAATGTGAACGCTTAAACGATCAAATTCGAAACCTTTGATAAATTTAAACTCTAACATACATTCATTATGTCTATAACCATAATTAGATTTTAGTAATATTATTACCAACGCCGTTTTAAAGTACTACTAATAGTAGTATTATTTAAAGTATACCCACGTGTCGACAATATATAACCATTAATGCCATAGATTAGAGTCAGTCTCTTCGGTGTTTTCGGGCAGTGTACATTGACGTTTGTATTATAGTATAGTGGTTAAGGTCACACTTCTTGAACGTTCTTCCACGTAAGTTTACTTTATTATCTAGTAGCGGACCCGCGCGACTTCGTTCGCGTGTTGCTCCGCTCCTATGGGTCGTAGCGAGATGTTAAATAGCCTAAGTTACTCCTTGTTACATCAGCTATCTGCCAATGAAAGTCCCGTCCAAATCAGTCCAGCCATTTCAGAGATTAGCCGGAACAACGTTCAAATTGGATCATCAAGCAAGGGTATCATTTCTCTCTCATTCTATGACGATATAAAATAGAAATAGTTAAAATAAACATATTTTATTTCAATTAGACCTTTTTTACTTTTGACACATCAAAAATAGGTCGATCATTAAGATTGTCTGAAGCTACCACTAGCTCGGAAAGCCATTATCTGTTGAGAAGAGGTGGAGGGGAACTTAACAGTCGCTTGTTTCAAAAAAGCCAATTTTACATAGTTGATTATACAAATCTAAGTTACTTAGATTCCAAGCATTCTTATTATTTAAGCTATTCTGTACTCAATGGTATACTTTGCATATCATAGATTTTTTCATCTGAATTTTGAATTGTTTTGCAAATGTAATATAAACTGTGAAATCATACTATAAATGTGAACAACAAATAGTTAATTACTCATTTTGTGAAGACGAAAGTGCAGCTTTACAAGTTTAATTCTGCTCGTAGTATTAGTTGTTTGAATTTGAGTTGATATTTTAGCGAATTATCAAAACATATAATTAAATCAACAACGTCATAATCAATATTGTCATTTTTTAAATTATATTTTTATGTATTACTAGCTGAACCGGCAAACGTTGTTTTGCCATATAAATTAGGGGTGCGCCATCCTTATCACTTAGGGGGATGAAAAATAGATAGTAACCGATTCTCAGAACTACCGAATATGCATATAAAATTTTATAAAAATCGGTCAAGCCGTTTCGGAGGAGTTTGGTAACTAACATTGTGACACGAGAATTTTATATATAAGATTAAATATTACACAAATATTCGTCCTCTATACAAAATGATCATATTATATTAGATATTTTAGTTATTCATCCCATGCCCACTCGGCGAGAAAAATATTTCTTGGAAAATTATGAAGATTTAAATTATTGAATATATTCTATTATTACTTCATAGCATATCTATACTAATATTATAAAGAGGAAAAATTTGTATTTTTGTATATTTGTATGTAACGAATAAACATAAAAACTACTGGACCGATTTCAAAAATTCTTTCACCATTAGAAAGCTACATTATCCCTAAGTAACATAGGCTATATTTATTACAAGAAAAAATTAAAGATCCCCAGAAATCCTCACTAAAACCAACACAAGGTGCAAAAAAATTAGCCATAAAATATCTTTCATCGCATGCGCTGCGAAAAGTATTTATGATAGAACAAATAATGTTTTACAATATTATAGAACGTATCAATATCTACAAAAACTCCGCGAGACCATATGTCCAACTATTGTAGTTAAGTCACTATAACTACTTTTTTACATTTTAAAAGTTGATAAAAATGCCTGTCAAAATCAGACCATGTTTTCAATAACTTTGTATTAATTCTTATCCAAATAAATTATTTCGTAATGAAGACTGTTTCAATACCTGTTAATTACTTTTTGAATTATTGAAATCGGACACTCCAGTCAAAAGATATTACAAAATAAAAATATCAAGATAAATAAAAAATAATCCCAGACGGGCCGCCGGCGCGGTGTGGGTGCCTCGCAGCGCAGCGAGTAACGCGCCGATAGAGGGAGCGACAGAATGCGGGAGCCAAAATGTTAAAAAAAAATTATCCACCCGTGCGAAGCCGGGACGGGTCCCTAGTTACTTCATACAAAAACAATAACAAAACCGTTTTCACGAAAGTAAAGCGTAGGTGTGTGAGAATCTGACTTATTACTTGGTAAGTTTTGGGTAACAAGAGTGTAGTCGAGAGTTTGCAGATAATGAAATGGCCTTGTAAACCTTCCCCAGAGTTTGTTCCGTCAGTGATAATATAAAAGCATTGAGCTGTTCTGATGTTGGACCAAGGGGACAGGGATTAGAACTCTCTGATAGTGTAGAACGGTATAATTTTAGACTATATGTTTTGTATTTAATTATTCCTTTTTCCTTACTATCCTTACTAATATTATAAATGCGAAAGTAACTCTGTCTGTCTTTCACGCCAAAACTACTGAACCGATTGAAATGAAATTTGGTATACATATAGTATAGAGCCTAAGAAATGACATTGGTCACTTTTTAATGCGAAAAAAGAGTTGTATGGGGTTGAAAGGGGGGATAAAAGTTGTATGGAAGTGTAGTAATTTTTAAAGTAGAAGCTTGAAATTTATTTTTTATGTTGTTAATTAAATAAATATGACATTAAAAGTTTGTAAAAGTTTTACCCTCAAGGGTGTAAAATAATAATAAAAAAGACACTATTCCACGCGAACGAAGTCACGGACACAGCTAGTTTAATTATAAAACATTAAATACTCATCACTTATTTTAAATTATCAGCTTCTAATAATATTTATCAAGCTTTTATTTTGACTACCTTGTTAAATAAACTTCTATTTTCTTAAAGAAAATGTTTAATTATTTTGTAAGCTAACATTGTTAATTAAACATTTGTTATTGAGAAATAGAAACACAAATATAAATATTAAGAATTTACTCGTTAATAAAATAAAACAGGTACTGTAGTGTTTGTGACTATAATAACTATTGTTTTATAATCTACCCACACTGTCTGTTGGTATTTGATATGTGTTTTGTGTATACTATACAGATACCATTTGTGAGACAAGCTAGTTATACTCATATCTCTCTTGTAATATTATCTATCACTAGATATTATAAAACCACCATGCCACGTATGTTTATGTTTGCGATACACTAAAAAACTGCTAAACAAAATTTTATGCCTTTTCTGCTGGGAAGGATCCTTTTTAAATTAATACTTTACTATGATATTATTATAATTTTCTAGACTAAGGTCAGGAATTTTACAAACAATTATTCAATATTTGTCAATTTGAAAAGAAAATATTTTAGAAAGAAACTTTATTGGCAAAACACAACATAAAATAAAATTACAAATATAAACAACTTAAAAAATATAAAAATTAAAAAATAGTATCTAAAATTTAATCTACGATCTAATTTTCATTTCCAAAAGAAAACCACTCAGACTCTTGAGACCGTATGGTCCTCTGTGCGACAAATACGAAGTTAGGGCCAACGCCCATCATTCCTGGCACTCATTCCACTTAGGTCCAACTTCAGGAAGGAGGTCAATCGTCGAATCCAACTTGGATGGGTAGCGTTCGGGAAGCTAAGAAACGTTTTTCGTCAGAAATACCTCAGTGCCTGAAGACGAAAGTTTTAGAACAGTGTGTGTCACCAGTGATGACGTACGGTTCTGAGACGTGGTCTCGCGCCACGCGAGGATGCGCCCACTTGGCGTCGCTCAACGTGCTATGGAAAGGGGGTTATGTTGGGTATTTCCCTACGTGATCGAATCAGAAATGAGGAAATCCGTAGAAGAACCAGAGTCACTGACATAGCCCAGCGGATTAGAAAGTTGAAGTGGCAGTGGGCTGGCTCGGCACATAGCCCATAGAACCGATGGCCGTTGGGGCAGAAAGGTTCTCGAGTGGCGACCACGGACAGAACATTTACATTATATTAGAAAATTGCACATTACATTATAAAAATTTATACTGTCAAAAGCGATAAAGTTACATTAGAAAAGGTTATATGGCCGTTAATTTTCTAATTTTCCGCTCAACTTTCTTAATTTTTTCTTGCATAAGAAACTTTTCCTAATAATATTAAACACAACAAAAAAGAATTAGCAAAGTCGTTTATGCGTGGTGCCGTCACCAATTGAAATAGGAATTTATATTTATATAAGTCGTACATATGTATCTCGGAGATTTTATGATGAGAGGGAGGAGGAAGACGGGTTATTTTGAAAACACTACAATCGATACTGAACCGATAAATAATCTAATATGATCTCTTAAAATTATGAGAGAAACCTACCTATACCCTACCTAACCTATAAAAAACTGCCTTGGACTTGTGAACAAGGTGTAGGCTTACAAGGCCTTTTAACAGAATTCCAACACTTACCTCTACTGTTTAGTTTCACTATATAAACCTGAGGTTAGTGACGGAAATGACTACTACCCTACTCCAGCGCCATAGATGGCGATGACGATTCGATTATTTGATAATTGTTTACTATTCTCCGACATGTATTAAAGTTTGACATTTTTGTTTAGTCTGGGTGTACGCGCCATTGATTTCATTGTTTACATTTTGTCTGACGCCAAGCTGGATAGTGTATTTTAGAAAAATACTGTATTTTAGAGCAAATTCTAGATATCGTATATGTATAGTTTTGTTTATTAGAAGGACAGTATCCTTTGAGGATCAGTGGTCCGTAACTTCAGTTAGCATATGGTTTAAATGCAAACAAGCTCCAGTAAGTGGATAAGTTTACGATTAACTTTGTAAACTTAGTTTTAGATCTAAAGTTATATGGAGAATTTTAAATTTAAATTTTTAAGTGATTATTTATTTATATTAAGTAGTGCTCGCGATTTCGTCCACATATTTGAAAAACACTGACTTACATTACACACCGACTTACTTTACCGACTACAACTATAATTCCAGCTGTTACCTTTTGCAATATTTTTAAATCCTTTGTTGTTTTCGTGCGAACAGCTCCCTTCTCCCTACAGGAGTTCTTTTTGTGATAAAAAATATTTAGTAGTATCCCATTTGTTAATACAATTTATAAAGAACTGTTAATTATGATGTTGGCAACACTTATAATTTGAGTAGCATCCTGTTTCTTGATCTTGATGTTGGTACGACTGATATGGGTAGCATCCTGTTACTTGAATGTTGGACAACTGATAAACACAAACCAAGGACGTGGGGATTGCAAAATAAATACGCCATCACGACAGAATAATCATAGATTACATCGCGAGTATTCTTAGCAGTAACGCTGAAGCTCTGAGTCTAAAGTATAACCTCAGGATATTCTAGTCAAGCCGTCATAATGTTAGTATGCATATAGACTACTACTACAGTTCTTCTTCTCTCTTTTCTTTTTTATTAATTAACAGAACCTATGCCAAATTACAATAAAACATCCAAACATGCAAACTTTCTTATTAAGTAAAAAATAATAATAATTTATATGAAAATGCGTTATTTTTCAATCCATTATGGTTTAATTGTTCTCATTGTCCCATTGCAATATATCAATCCGTTGCTTTTTTCGTGCGACTAGCTCCCTTGTCACTACAGGAGTTCTTTTTAGGAAAATCATCCTATGTGTTAATAAAATTTATAAACAAAGTCACTTTCCGCTAACTGCTGAACGGATTTTAACGTGGTTTTCACTAATAGTCAGAGTGAATCAAGAGGAAGGCTTATATGTATAATATATGCACATTGTAGAAGAGGTACCCTGCGAAGGAGCGGGTTGCTAGTTCTATCTAATTTGTTGCTGGATTTTTTATTTCCCATCAGAAACATAATTTGGTTATAAGATAATACTTATATTTTGTAGTATTTTTTGTATGATAGGTAAGAGACAAACGAGCAGACGATCCACCTGATGGAAAGTGGCCGTCGATCATGGACATCGGCAATACTAGAGAGTATCTGTTGTTTTGCCGATGCGTAGCCGCCTCGAAAGTTGAGTTGAGAATGCTGCGGATTCAGTGGATCCCGAGTTCACTGGAATCGCAGCATTATTGGAATGGAAGAAGTAGGGGGTAGATCTGGCCCACATCCAAACGCAAACGCAACCGAAATGCATCTATGACACTTGTGATGATCGCAAGCTAGTCGAAGAACCCCTACCATCAATGGGTGTGCTCATACGAGATGTTCTCCCAGTAGTGATTGTATTCTAACCCGTCCCTTCACTGGTAGTAATTTTATAAGTGTAAAAGGGAATAGCTCGCTTTAAAATTATAATTTAGGAGCTTAACCTTTAATCAAGGTAATATTAAACTTCTAACGTCTCTGCACGAAACAAAGGTTTTTCGTTTACCAGAAGATTAACTTGACGTAAGTTAATCTCGAAACTACAAATAGAATGGATTAGATATATTTAACGTTACTTAATGTACAATTAGAAACATGCCTGGAGATTGTGACTTAGGTGCAGGTTTAAAGATGTCTTTTATCACGTCCCTCGATAACGGGGACTATTAAGTCTCAACTTTAATATGTACTCCGCGATATCAATTGACATACTAACTCAATCCTATCGGAACAAAAGTTATATACTGTCTACGATATAATGTCTAGATATAAGATCAAATAAACTAATCGCGAATACTAATTTCTAAACGGTGTTGCTAACAATAATCCCATCCAAATACTCGTAGTTATATTACTTATTTTAACTACTTTTAAAGAACAAAATTTGGAACTAAAAGTAAATATTTAATTACTCTCTCACATTGTTTATTGCAGTGTATTTTTATGCTACAGTGTAATTGGAATAATTAATTCTGTCTGGAAGTAATGAAAAACATGTTTCTCCTTGTTTATATAATTAATACAAAAAAGAAATATACAGCAACTAGCTGACCCGACAGACGTTGTCCTGTCTTAACTATAAATATTGAATTCAAATTGGCTCTCAAAAGCTTACATTAGAAAAGTTAATAATATATATGTGTGTGTGTGTATATATGTCGGGGATTTTAAAATGATGAAAAGGAGATGGAAGGAGGAAGATGGGGAATATTGGGGAACACTACAAGGGGGTGATGGTATTGAATGGAATATTGGGTAAACGCAACGCAGATACTTTTACTGAACCGATAAATGATCAAATATGATCTCTAACAATTACGAGAGAAACCTAAGCAGTGCCTTGGACTTGTGACCAAGGTGTAGGCTTAAGGAATTCCTTTAAATGATCACAACACTCACCTCCACTGCTCAGGCTCTCTGTTTAAACCCAAGGTTAAATGCACATAAACTGAATCTAAAACAAGGCTAACCTAACCTAAGGCTAACCTAACCTAACATTGTGTTTACTTAACCACGTGGCAATTACATTGTAAGGACTTACGTGACCTTAGTTGGCCAGCACTTCCACACTACACTGCATTTGACACTATCACTAGCACTAGCACTACTTAGATGATGTTCACTTCTTGAGAGACCGCGCACGACTAAGACTTCAGTTAGACTGTCGATCGCATATAAAGGGTCGAGGGTAGAGACTGTCAAAACAACGGTAGTGACAACTACCCCACTCCAACGCCATAGACAACGATAACGATTCGATTAATCGATAATCTTTTACTATGCTCCGACATATATATAAATATACAGATAGATAATGTTATCATCTGTTATCAGTACATATAACAAAGTATGTATAGACAACTTTTAAGTTCTTTATACTCAACTAATTTCATTTAAATTTTGTATGGTTGACTAAGTGCGTTACTCTAAATCCAATATGGTAGGCGGTCCAAGATGGTGGACTTTTAATCTTTTACATACGACCATGATATGTTTTGCTGAAATAATTACTATAAAATATTTTTCGAAAATCATCCCATAAGGGGTTAAAAGACGGGTGCAAAGTTAGTATGAAAGTTCTCTGCTTTTCAAAGTTATTTCAAGAAAATGTTGTATTTTTCTAACGCACTAAGAAAAGGAAATTTGAAAATTCACCCCCTAAGGGGATAAAACAGGAGTGCAAAGTTAATATAAAACTTTGTCATTTTTAAAGTTATTTGAATGAAATTCATTATGTAGGTCCTTCATTGAAAGTCACGAAACATGTGTAAAATATTTTTCCGAAAAACATTCCTTAAGAGGGTAAAAGGGGGGTCAAAGTTAGTAGAACTAACTCGTAAAATTATTAAATATGTCTACCGACGATCTACTCTAGTCTACTATAACTACATACCTCAGTATCGCAAACGAAATTTCGGGTAAAAGCTAGTCTACATGTTTACTATTATATAAAGAGGAAATATTTGATTATTTGTATGTTTGTTTGTGGCGAATAGGCTTGAAAACTACTGAACCGATTTTGAAAATTCTTTCACCGACAGAAAGCTACATTCTTTCAGGGTAACATAGGCTATGGGTGTTGCCATAAATATTATAATTTAAAAGATATGGCTATTTAAGTGCCGTAACGCGGTCATTTTATAAAGTGTTCTCAACTACAGATCCGTTTTTAAAAATTATTTCACTGATATGTAATTACACTATTTCTGTGACACAGGTGATGCAGTGTTGCCATATACATTTTTGAAATAATACAATATGGCCATTTTCTTACTACTTATCCGGTTTTAAGATTCGTTCACGTAGAAATCTATAGTATTCCCGTCTCTCTTCCTCTTTTATATTTTCATTAACTCTCCTCCATCCTCTTTCTTTTTCTATTCTCTTCTTCAATTTTGTCTTTATCTATGTTTATTCTGTCTCTTTTCATTTCTTTTCTCTCTTTCTTGCCTTGCTCTCTCTTTCTTTCGTTTTTATCTTTGCTCTGTCTTTTTCGCTCTATTATTATCCGTCGATTTTCTATTTATTTCTTTTAGCACCCTTTCTCACACTCTCTTATTTCTTCAAATACCCAGAGCGAAGCGAGGGCAGGCCGTTCGTTTATTATAAACTCGCAGAATTGCCGTTTTTGTGCACATATCACTATAAAACGGCTGAACGAACGAACGGAAAATATGCTTCAGAAGGTATATTACTTGGGTACTTTTTATCCCGAAAAAAACATCGTTTCCGTGGGATTGAAGAGAAGGATGGTACAAAAATAGCCGAAGCTAAAAATGTTGTGTAATTTAACCTACACAATACTTTTACGCGAGCAAAGTCACGCGGCTAACTGGATTGTAATGAATATTATAAAAAGTAAGAAAATACTTATTATTATTTGTTTTGAAAAGTCGAATATATTTTAAGCTGATTGCTTTTAGTTTTAGTTATCCGTTTATTTTATGAAACTGGAACACAAAAATAAGATAATATCTAGTTCCTATAATGCTCTAACTTTCTCTAGAAAACATAATCATAGTATTAATAATTCTCTGAATCCTTGTTTTCAACTGGGTCACACTGAAAAACATAATAAAATGCAAATGTTAACTCTCTTTGTGAAACGGTTATTGTAGCTTCTGCAAAGTAAGATTACTTT
Organism: Limenitis camilla; assembly: GCA_905147385.1. Lineage (NCBI taxonomy): Eukaryota > Metazoa > Arthropoda > Insecta > Lepidoptera > Nymphalidae > Limenitis > Limenitis camilla. The sequence continues at coordinate 3,684,599 of LR990231.1, forward strand.
ATACATATACTGTTTAAAACTTTTATCTATTTTGGAGATGAAAATTTTATTTTTAGGATCAAAACATTATTTATAGCTGAATTATACATAAGCTTATACATAGAAACTTACTTATAAATAGTAACTAACACTAGAGTAATTTACTTAATCAGTATTAGGTTAAAAGCAACATTTGTAATTACATCAGGTTTATGGGAAATAATAAAGGCCCTTTATTTTTATTTATTTTACATAGAAACTTTAAATCTAAGTAAATTATTCTATTAACTTTACAAAGGCCATGTTCGTTCACATTAAGTACTGTTCTCATCTTTGGTCTGGCACCCCTTAATACCAATTGCCAAATTTAATTTTATCATTTTAAAGTTTTGTAAAACGGTGACACTCACGTATTTTCGTATCTTGGTACTACAGTTTCAACCGCATTCGGCGGTCTTCCTCAGCCAGTGGAAGCGCGCGCGTTGACGGCTTAGCGAACACTAAAAAAACGGCGAAAACAATACGAGATTCGCACCATTTTACAAAGCTTTAAAATTACTAATTACCACGAAAGTTTCTATAATGGAACCATTTTTGTCAATAAAAAAAATAAATATTGAGATGTAATACTTTAGGGAGTCCTTTAAATAATTTAAACGTCATAGTTATAGTAATTTTACAAGGTTTCTTTTGAATAATTAATATTGTACTGAAAGATTTTTTTTATTTACTCATTATCTTAATAACAGATGTATGATTACATTCCTAATCTAATATTAAATAAGAAAAGGCGAGACCATTGTCTAGTCGCAACATAACACCTGCTTTTCTCTAGTTAATTATATCGTAGCTACCTCGTAGCGGGTCGTAGCACTTCGTAACATCGTAGACATAACATATACACTAAAATACCGTAGTCATAATATAAGATAAATTCATTCAAAAGGGGTGGCTTAATTCGTAAACTAATAGCGTGACTATACGTTCAGTAAATTGCCATTGTCATTCAACTATCTTATAGTTATAACAGAAGATTAAACACTTTATATTAAACTTTTGCTAAATTACAACGCTCGCCTCCACTGCATGATCTTTCTACCTAGTAATTAACTAAACTAGATAAAGGAATGACTTACACTCAGGTCCTGCTGCTAGAAGACCTAACGCTAATATTGGATTACACTATTCTTAACACTAAAAAGCAGTGATAACCTAGTTAGTGGTTAAGACATCGGTATCTTACTTGGGAGACCCAAGTTCGATCCTGTTTTGATTTTGATACGTGAATATTGACTGTTAAAGAGTAATGCCATCTCTATCACAAAAATCCTTGATATTATTGCCTTGGTTAGTGGTTTGATAACAAGGTCACACCTCACTAGCCAACTCATGTTACGCGTCCCGGAATTCGCTGACTCCGTGGGAATCAATAACCGAGGACTTAGAAGCATCGACTCACCGAGGCAGTCTCTGCCCCCAAGTTTTAAGTTATAGTATTAAGTAAATATGTAAAAGAATTAAGAAAATATAATTCTTAGAATATTCCGGATTTTCTTCCCCTCTTGACGACGCCATCCCGCCTAAAATATAACTTACTTCTAATATGAATTATTATAAACTAAACCCATCGACATTTGAACATAAGTTTACACGTTGCTTATAGTAATAGACTATATTTACATACATGTAAACTTACGAGTATGTCCACATCTCGGCAAAATAGGTAATTGTGTCGTAGCACCTCGTACCGCTGTAGGCTACTCGTAGCAGTTCGTAGCACGGTTACAGTAATAGAAGACTATGTACCGATGGGATACTATCCTAAATACATTATATAATAAATAATAGTTTAATTAATATTTTTTTATCAGAAACTACCTAACCTATATTCAGAAAACATTTTACTTTGAATGTCACTGCCACACTCAAAGACACTCATTAATTTATACTAATGGTTACATAACAAATTCTCATTAAATTTGTTAACTGTAGAAACATCTTGGAGACAAAATTTAATCGTTACATAGTTAATGACTAGTTTAAGTATCCGTAGGGCGGACATTCATATCGATAAATGTTATTTTAAATTCATTTAATGCATAAATATGTTGTTTCACTGTTAGTTTTTAGTAAAAGGTGAAGAAAATTGATATTACCTAGAAAATGTTATATAGATTTTTTTGTTTTTATTCCTATGACAACATTTCCATATTATGTCATCAACAAATAAGTTAAGAATGTCAAATTATCTAACGGAAGACATGGCTTCGGCCTCACTATAAAATGAATAAAGAATTAACCTACTCAAGACAATGCTGTACCTTTACTTTTCCATTAAGGAATAAAAACAGAGGGGAAAAAATGTCATTTAAACAAACCTAACACATATTGAAATTTAAAAGATTTTCTCATATATAATAAAATAACAATAATATAAAAAAATTAAATACAGGTAAATTGAAAACAGAATATGATCTGAAGTTAATTAACTGAAACACAACCATCGACTTTGCTTTAAAAGGTGACTAATTTCACGGCGGGCGAGAAATATTTATTTACGCAACTCGTCAAAAAGCGATGGATTTTGGAGAGTAAGCAGACGGACAGGACTGCACAAAAAAACTAAAAAATCCAACATTCTATATCGTCAAATCATTCATTAACGAGGTTAAGTGAAGATTTTTCTACACTTAAGTTTAATGATCATTAAGGGGAGCTAATTGATCATTAACTGACTCTAGGAGTGATTCATTATAAATTAACAATAATGAGCGACTTAAGTAACCATTTGTTGTTTCTGAGTGTGGCTGTAAGTTTGTATACTTATAATGTATAAAAATAGATTTTAAACATTAGTACTTAATAAATAGCTTAATGTGATTCATGATTTTTGTTTAAGTGCAAACTTTTTGAACAAAATATGTTAGCAACTCTGCTTATACCTTTGATTGGTTAGAAGTAACTATTAACTTGTTTTAAAATACAGGCATTGAAACGATTACTTAATAAAATTTGTAAGGTAGGTGAAAATTGACCCTCATAATTAAAAGTTCTATCCTAGATTTTTTTTATGGAGTATAACGTGAGTCATATCTTTTTTTAGTTAATTATTATGATTATAATCTTACTAATATTTATTATAAATGCATCCTTTTGCTTTTGCAGTGAGTCGATTAGTAAGATTATAAAAACTTAACACGACATTTAGCAAGTTATTACTGTTATCCTATTATTGTACAAATATTTCTTAATTATTATGTTGTAAACTTTATTAAATTATTAGAAGGGAAGTTTTAAATATTGACTTGGCAACACAAGTCTACAACCTCACCTTTCATTATAGTGGAGAGATGAGGGGGGTATTTTGTATTATAAAAAGGATGACTTTTAAGCAAGAAGGTTTATTTGATCTCGGAAATCGTGCGACTTCAAAGTGATATGTGTTTAGAAATATTTTGTTTAATATATAAATAATTAGTGTATTTTCTGTTTTGCTGAAGAGTGTTGATGCATTGTAGAAAAGCCTTTTAATCTTGAGGCACTGCTCGATTTCCGTCAAGATTGTATATTATTGTAGTCTCTTGAGTGTTATCGTATGATCAAGCTTACAATATATAGTAAATCTAAATATAATTGTGTAAAGAAGGAAAGAAAACTGATGATTGAAGTAGCTTTAGTATAAAAGTATTCACTTATTTCAAAAGATAAAACTAAGCAAGCCTTGTTATCTTAAACAAATTGTTCGTATAGTGTTTTCAATTTACGTAAATGTTATAATAAAAATGACAACGTCGTACAAAGTAGCTATAAAAGCAAACTACAGTAGAGCTAAGTGACTCCGTTATAACAACTAGTATGTGCACATACGATACTATATTCCAGCACATTTTAAAATATAAGTAACGTATCAAAAATGCAGCTTTCAAATAAATTGCTTCCTTTTAGTTTTAAGATATTTATTGTTTCACTAAGAATATTTCCATGTTCACTTAAATGAAACTTATAGGCTAATGTTATCTATTTAAATATAAATATTTTTGAGCTTACATGACAAGTAGTTACATTTATGTTTAATACCAATTAAAAAGTAAATATTTTTATAATAAAATTAACGTGGGTAGTTATATACCATTGTAACAAAATTATACCTATGCGTACACAAATATATAGCAGACACTTTAAACTAGATGTGACTCTATTTTGTAAATTTTTTTGTTTGAACCAATATATGAATTTAATTTTAAAAATTAAAAAACCTTTAATTTTCTGTTTTACATTCAAAATTAAACAATGGACAATGCGAAAAGAGCACGAAATTGTCAATAAGACGTAGAACCTACGAACGAACCTTCAACCTAAATCCTTTTGAGATTTTAGGTCCGAAATTGTTAAAAATATATTTTATGTATGACGCCGATATAAATAAATTAAATCGGCGTCGCATTATTTTTTAATGAAAAAATTTCGTGTCATTTTTTTATGATAAGCAAGAATTTTTCTAGATTTTTCGGTCAAAATATTATTTTAAGATTAAGATTATAAGATTAGCGCCTTACATTTTGGTATAGAAAAGTTTGATGAAAATTCATTTACTCTATAGCTTTCAAAAGTAGCTAAACCACAGTTGAAAACTTTATAAAATGATGTAGAATTGTAGTAGAAAGTTTACAATAGGAAAGTAAACCAGCAATCCCTAGACGCTGTGTACACAAACTTGTGGACACTTTATTCTAATTTGTTAGACGCTAGAAACTACATTTATTTAAAGTGAGATTTTGTTTGTAAAATGCTTTAGATTAAAGATATGAAGCGGAAAATTTGATTAATTTATAAAATGCTATGATAATAGCATTAGTTGAATACGATTTGTTCTTAGCTTATAATAAAAGTATATTCATCATTATCATTACAAGCCGTTAGTGGCCAACTGCTGAGCCGGGTCTCCTCCTCAGAGTGAGGGTCTTACACCATAGTTCACAACGCTGGTCCAACTTATATTAAGAATAATAAATAATAATAAATAAATTGTTTGTTTTTCTTCTGTATTTCTATTGAAAGGTAAAATTTATATGACCATATAAGTTGATGATTCTTTCATTTGAAGAAAAGCAGTAAAACAAACCCATTTGAGATATGCTTCCTTATTCTATTTCGATTGCCATATAAATAATGATAAATATTTGATGAAAAATCGAGTAAAATCAACGAATTAAAGACATGAATCTTCTGAAAAATTTTTAAGTTCGAAGTAGAGGATCATAAAAGTGCTATCTATGAGAAATCATTAAAAAGGAAGACATCATTAGAAACAAATAAGAGAAATTGAACATAATATTATGTACCAAGGAAAATGGAAATAATGGTAGACAGAAAAACAAGTTTACTAGGAAATGCGTTGAAGGAGAAAATCTACCATTTTTAAAAAATATATTTTCGCTTACTACTTCAGCATAAACTTACTTAAAAATAATTTCATCATCATCACCATTCCTCCCATTTTTCGAAGCGTTATGGAAGTGAATATTGTCATATCACGATTCAACTTCAGCGTTGAAATTCTCCTTTGATATATACACCAAAGGTAAATGGGTGGAAAATGATAAAATTCCAGGAAGCTGTGATAAATTATTAGGAAGTTCCCTGCATAGTTTACGTTGTAACTAAAATTAGATAGATTCTTATGGCTTATGAAATTGATTTTTATATTTTGTACGAACTCAATTCCTGATCAAATCTTTAAATATTCTAGAAATATATCTTTATAATATTGAATACCGAGGAAGTAAAATAAAAAATCAGCTATTTATACATCTATAAATAAATACTATCAAAGTATAAAACTCCTGCCGTATATTTACGAGTCAAACGCCATACAATCAAAAGTTAGAGCAATTAATCAAAGTCTTCCTGACTCAACTCATGAGTTTCAAACAATAATGACATTATGTAACACATTTACATTGAAAAGTTTTAATAATTACTTCAAATTTATAAATAACTTTGAAAGTCAGACACTGGCCGACCCTTGCGACTTGTTCCGCAAGATGCTCTGCTCATATGGGTCGTAGTGTGATATTATATAGCCTTAGCTAATTCATTCCTTATTGTATAAGATATATATTCAATAAGATATATGAATTACACACAACACAATATGTAAAATAATACTATATCATGCTAGGAATCCTAGCAGAGCCTGGATTAACACAAAGGCTAGTTTTTGTTCTAAATAATGAATCCTGTGATACAGAAAAGAGTTATATTAAATATAGTATATATTGGATTGAAAAACAAATAATAAAGTTTTATTGAATTAACGTGTGAGAGAGTGAGTGAGTCTGTATTTAAGGGGTTGGTTAATAACTGAGTATCTCACACATTAATTCATTGTGGACTCAATTGCAAAGTTTCCAACGGAGTTGCAGATAAATAAATAAATTAAGAATATGATTTGATGAGAAGGTTATATAATGCATACCTATAAAATACCAACATTAGTTCATGTATAATTAATTGAAATCCATAAGGTTGTAGCATAAAGTGAACCGAGCTCAGTCATTCCAGATCCGCCACCTGTGACCCATCAAATTACTCGTGCAAAGTACAGCAGTAAAACTGGAATTATACTCGTATTTGTTTCACACTAGATTCTACTTATTCAGCCTAGTTTTAAACTACATAACGTAAACATTGAAGTTCGTCTTAAACCTTTTAATATTAAAAATAATGTTGGAACTTTTGGATTACGTTTCCAACTTACAACAGTCACACTTTACTTCTAGACTACTGCGCCTGCATCATCCAACAGGGATACCTGGGTGAACGTATAAGGTTAGTAGAATCGACTGTTATGGTTTTTCAGTACAGATCCGATATACGACTCACTAGCACTACGTTACACACACATCATACAGTCCACATTTTTTTCATGAGGACATGTACGATATCCGTACAAACAACAAAGGGTATATCAAATCGTGTATAATATAAACATAAAGATGTCAATTTCAGATAAAATAGGCAAAACTTGAATTAAATTTAAAACTAGTAGTTTTAATGAGTTCTTTTATTGTATTAAGAATTTTCAACAAAACAATTAAGTTTCTTCTCTATTGCTTTTTTCCAGTATTTTTAAAAAATAAATAGCAGCAATTCAGTGGCGAAAAGAAAAAAATTCCAACTGTGAGGAATGAAAGAGCATAAACAATGTAGCAAGTTCATGGTATTTAAGCGCGGTAATTACCAGCCTTTGTTCTATATTAAGAATGGAAATTAAAAATAATTATTAAAAAGTATACCTAGTCTTTAAACTGTAATATTATTAACCATAAATATCAACCTTTTCTTACATCGTCATGTAAGCCAATTTTTTTACGATCTAATTCTAAATGTGATGTTTGTAACTCAATAATATTAAAACATTGCTACCTGTGAGGGGACGGGTTAGAATACAGTTTACCTCTGCGAATCCAACACAAACTTGTGGACACTTTATTCTAATTTGTTAGACGCTAGAAACTACATTTATTTAAAGTGAGATTTTGTTTGTAAAATGCTTTAGATTAAAGATATGAAGCGGAAAATTTGATTAATTTATAAAATGCTATGATAATAGCATTAGTTGAATACGATTTGTTCTTAGCTTATAATAAAAGTATATTCATCATTATCATTACAAGCCGTTAGTGGCCAACTGCTGAGCCGGGTCTCCTCCTCAGAGTGAGGGTCTTACACCATAGTTCACAACGCTGGTCCAACTTATATTAAGAATAATAAATAATAATAAATAAATTGTTTGTTTTTCTTCTGTATTTCTATTGAAAGGTAAAATTTATATGACCATATAAGTTGATGATTCTTTCATTTGAAGAAAAGCAGTAAAACAAACCCATTTGAGATATGCTTCCTTATTCTATTTCGATTGCCATATAAATAATGATAAATATTTGATGAAAAATCGAGTAAAATCAACGAATTAAAGACATGAATCTTCTGAAAAATTTTTAAGTTCGAAGTAGAGGATCATAAAAGTGCTATCTATGAGAAATCATTAAAAAGGAAGACATCATTAGAAACAAATAAGAGAAATTGAACATAATATTATGTACCAAGGAAAATGGAAATAATGGTAGACAGAAAAACAAGTTTACTAGGAAATGCGTTGAAGGAGAAAATCTACCATTTTTAAAAAATATATTTTCGCTTACTACTTCAGCATAAACTTACTTAAAAATAATTTCATCATCATCACCATTCCTCCCATTTTTCGAAGCGTTATGGAAGTGAATATTGTCATATCACGATTCAACTTCAGCGTTGAAATTCTCCTTTGATATATACACCAAAGGTAAATGGGTGGAAAATGATAAAATTCCAGGAAGCTGTGATAAATTATTAGGAAGTTCCCTGCATAGTTTACGTTGTAACTAAAATTAGATAGATTCTTATGGCTTATGAAATTGATTTTTATATTTTGTACGAACTCAATTCCTGATCAAATCTTTAAATATTCTAGAAATATATCTTTATAATATTGAATACCGAGGAAGTAAAATAAAAAATCAGCTATTTATACATCTATAAATAAATACTATCAAAGTATAAAACTCCTGCCGTATATTTACGAGTCAAACGCCATACAATCAAAAGTTAGAGCAATTAATCAAAGTCTTCCTGACTCAACTCATGAGTTTCAAACAATAATGACATTATGTAACACATTTACATTGAAAAGTTTTAATAATTACTTCAAATTTATAAATAACTTTGAAAGTCAGACACTGGCCGACCCTTGCGACTTGTTCCGCAAGATGCTCTGCTCATATGGGTCGTAGTGTGATATTATATAGCCTTAGCTAATTCATTCCTTATTGTATAAGATATATATTCTATAAGATATATACAATAAGGAATGAATTACATACAACACAATATGTAAAATAATACTATATCATGCTAGGAATCCTAGCAGAGCCTGGATTAACACAAAGGCTAGTTTTTGTTCTAAATAATGAATCCTGTGATACAGAAAAGAGTTATATTAAATAAAGATACTATATTGGATTGAAAAACAAATAATAAAGTTTTATTGAATTAAAGTGTGAGAGAGTGAGTGAGTCTGTATTTAAGGGGTTGGTAAATAACTGAGTATCTCACACATTAATTCATTGTGGACTCAATTCCAAAGTTTCCAACGGAGTTGCAGATAAATAAATAAATTAAGAATATGATTTGATGAGAAGGTTATATAATGTATACCTATAAAATACCAACATTAGTTCATGTATAATTAATTGAAATCCATAAGGTTGTAGCATAAAGTGAACCGAGCTCAGTCATTCCAGATCCGCCACCTGTGACCCATCAAATTACTCGTGCAAAGTACACCAGTAAAACTGGAATTATACTCGTATTTGTTTCACACTAGATTCTACTTATTCAGCCTAATATTAGCCTATTTATTATGTTATGTTTTCATTACTTAATCAAAAAGTAATTTCAACTACGTTACTAAATATGTACAATACCCAATTATACTCGTAGTAGTATAATGATTCAAAAATATAGAAAAAAAATACAAGCTTTTACTACTTATAACAATAAAATGCATTAGCCTAAATTTAGCTTTTCTTTCATATTTTTTCTACACATCCCTTCATTTGATATATTAAGAAAGTGTTTAATAATAACCAAGTAGCCTGCCATCCTTGCTGTTCACCAAGGTGGATTTAGAATGACGTCAAATAGAGCATAATTGTTCCTAAACATTCAATTCAATAAATTAAATCTAAAGAAAACTAGTTTTAAACTACATAACGTAAACATTGAAGTTCGTCTTAAACCTTTTAATATTAAAAATAATGTTGGAACTTTTGGATTACGTTTCCAACTTACAACAGTCACACTTTACTTCTAGACTACTGCGCCTGCATCATCCAACAGGGATACCTGGGTGAACGTATAAGATTAGTAGAGTCACTGTTATGGTTTTTCAGTACAGATCCGATATACGACCCACTAACACTACGTTACACACACATCATACAGTCCACATTTTTTTTCATGAGAACATGTACGATATCAGTACAAACAACAAAGGGTATATCAAATCGTGTATAATATAAACATAAAGATGTCAATTTCAGATAAAATAGGCAATACTTGAATTAAATTTAAAACTAGTAGTTTTAATTAGTTCTTTTATTGTATTAAGAATTTTCAACAAAACAATAAAGTTTCTTCTCTATTGCTTTTTTCCAGTATTTTTAAAAAATAAATAGCAGCAATTCAGTGGCGAAAAGAAAAAAATTCCAACTGTGAGGAATGAAAGAGCATAAACAATGTAGCAAGTTCATGGTATTTAAGCGCGGTAATTACCAGCCTTTGTTCTATATTAAGAATGGAAATTAAAAATAATTATTAAAAAGTATACCTAGTCTTTAAACTGTAATATTATTAACCATAAATATCAACCTTTTCTTACATCGTCATGTAAGCCAATTTTTTTACGATCTAATTCTAAATATGATGTTTGTAACTCAATAACATTAAAACATTGCTAACTGTGAGGGGACGGGTTAGAATACAGTTTACCTCTGCGAATCCAACCGCAGTGTCTTTGACGCGTTCCGGTTGCTGCGCATGTAAGCCAGTAATGTCCGCTACCCCCTTCCTATTCCCTTCTTATCCCTTTGAATGTGGTCATTTGTGCAGCCCCTGGCCCAGCACCGGATCTTTTCTTGAGAGGTTGAGCGTTTAGCGTTGGCGCAGGGTCCAGAAAGACCCGATGAAATGGCCGCTCCATGGTTCGTAGGGTAACTGAACTTAGGATCACACCGACTTTGGAAGCTGACCCGGCGCCATTGTTAAAAGCCTGTCACTGGGCCACCGTGCCGGAGTGGAAAAACGGTGTGGAACGCGACGATCGATTATCGGGTCGGATCGGGGGCCTTTTCCGTCCCCCGCGACAGCAACAAACTAAACACAGCTTCCAGAATTGGATTCACTGAAGTGTTTCTTGTCCAAGAGACTGCAGAGGTAGCCACAATCTTTCCTGTTTTATCTCCTCCCTGTTACATCTCAGCAATTTACGGTGACGCGTTGCGCTTCTTTCCCTAGACGTTAAGAAGTCCAGCAGACCTGACGGTATCCCAGCTATCGTCCTTAAAACGTGTGTTCCCAAGTTGACTTAAACACTAACGCGCCTTTTTTCTTTCACTTATACCTCAGGAGTAGACCCAGCTTCTTGGAAGGTAGCCATCGTTCACCCTATTCCCGAGAAGGGTGACAACACAAACCCGTCCAATTACTGGCCTATTACGATAATCTCCTTGCTCTCTAAGGTGATGGAACGTATGATTAATACACGGCTCCTTGCTTACCTCGAGGATAACCAGCTTATTAGTGACCGACATGGTTTTCGTTATGGTCGCTGTCGCTTCGTCTGTACCTTATTTACCGCTGGGTAAGTCCTATTGAGAGCAAAGGAGAAGCTTCGACTGTTTAGCCTTGATATCACTAAAGCATTCGATCGGGTTTGGCTTAAAGCTCTATTAGCGAAACTACCTATAGACTACCTGAGGAATTATACATATTATATTTTATATAGGCTGTGGAATAATCTGTCACCAGAGGTTTTCCCAGCTCGCTTAAATATAGGGGTTCTTAAACGCCGAGTGTACAGGTTCCTAAGAAATTAGGGTTGTCAACACATTTGCTATTCTCCGCTTCTGCTCCTTTGGCCCTTATACTATAAAAAAAATAAAGAAATAAACGGATAAACGTTTTATAACCTGGATTGACAAATAGGGTACTTTTTATTCCGGAAAAATTCAGTTCCAGCGGGATAATTTTAAAATATTTTTATTGAACGCCTATATATTTTAATATAGCAATAAATTACATATTAAAATGTTTTTTTGTTAAAAATAAATATTGTTAAAATAAAAAAAAGTTGACGCAACATAAGCTTAAATTTATTATAACAAAATTAGCAATCATTATTTTGAAAATTATCTTATCCGTATTGCTCGTATATAAAAAACTTTTTTCAAAAATTTTTATAAAATCTATGAAAAATACCAGTTTCTTTGTATAAGTTGGAGACAATTATCGGGTCTTTTTAATTTTGACGAACCTTAGCTATTTAGGGTTAACATTGGACTGATACCGCACAGTAACACGTGCAAGAAAATAATAATATGCACTTAAAACCGAAACCTAGTGACCAATAGTAAAAACTTGCTCTAAACCTTAGTAATGAAGACCCAGCATCACGACACCACAGCCATAATTGTCACCAGGGGAGCTCCTTTAAGTAAAGTGTCGTGGAATAAAATGAAAGGTACTACCCGCGAATTTACAGACAGGTAAGAAAAATTTAAAATGAAATGTTTTGGCTTTATTGTTGTTTCAAAGTCCCCTCACATCATTTTTTTTTTAAATATTTTCTCTTCATTTTATATGTATATATGAATATTGAGATAATCTCAATATTCATATATACATAGGCTCTTGACTACGTGGGTGTATGAAATATGTTGAACTTTTCGTTTAATACAATGTCAGGTCGACGTTGGCTTTGAACTGAGCGTAGTGATTGACGTTTAGGTCGACGATTTACAATTTTTCACTTTTCAGCTTCAAATTTCTAACTTTGAAACTAAAATTTGTGCAGGAAAACTAAAATTTATAAAATATAGTTAGTTCAGCTAACGTTGCGAGGTAAATGTGTATTTATTGATATGGTTTTTTTTTCATATAACGTTGTAACAAGAATCTATTATGAGATAATATGAATGTTAGGATATTTGGGTGTTCGTATGTTTATTACTCAATCACTCAAAAACGGGTTTTAAGGAGTTCGATGAAATTTAGCAAACAGATACTTCACTACCTAAATTAACACATAAGCTACCCACGGGATAGTAATAAAATGTTTATTGAAGTGCTGAATATTCTTCTACGGTAGGTATATTTATAATATTAGTAAGATTATATAGAAAATTAAATGTCTCTTTATTAAATCTAAAGCAGTTGTACAAAGCTTGGGCGTGTCAACAAGGAAAAAAAAAATAGATTTGGAACTAGAAAATGACACAAAAATATTTATTTCCGTCCGTTTACATGCGCAAAAAGTATTGGACGAAATTAAATGCGGTTTTAACAGTTATATTTTTGGAGTTCTAACTTGAAATATCTAAGACTTTGTTTTATGTAATTCAATTATTAAGATATTTCCTTTTAAACACATATAGGATATTGTATATTTGCAATATTGTACACAAAACTATCCAACGGAATAATCCAATACAAAACTTGTAACAAAAGTATTATTTATTCAATAGACTATTCTTTATGTTATCCTACGAGAAGTTCTTGTCATACTCGTTCAACAGCGGGAAGGAAAAACCGAACTTATAAAATATTTAGAGGATCTAGCTTACATAATACTATAGATCTGCCCCCACTTCTCACGGAATCCTTTCTTTCCAACCTTCCTCTTGAATCACTGTGTCTATTAATTTAAAATGTTTTAAAATCCGTTTCGATTTGTTTTTTTATTGTGATCAATAAACGAAAAAAAAAACGAAAACATATTTTATAATTCATATTAGCCTTTGGACACTTAAAACGGAGACACTGGAATGCTGTCAAAATATAATAAAAATAAAAAATCACTACTAGACCTTCGTTACAATTAGGTTACAGTATTAACAAAATATGACTGTGAACTGTACTAAAAAAGTAATATATTCAAAATATAACTTAGACTCTGTATATAACCTATATCTTAGAGGAAAAGTGTAACTCCTGTGCCCCAAAAAACAAACTAAAAATATTAAACAGACAAAGTAAAGTATTTTAGCTTGTTTCAATGTAGTAGTAGGGATGAAAATTTCTTTCAATAATTGTTTTTTTTTTTTATTTCAAAAATCCGTCTTAGTATGGCAAGACCAGTGTCGTCAACTTAGCTACTTTGTAGGCTATTTGTACACATCCATTAGCTACAAACCAAAAAATGGTGGCCACTTTTTTTAGCAACTTTTCAACCTTACACATTTTTAGTCTTTTACTTAATTTTTTTACTAATTTATTTTTATTCGTCAGTTTCTATTTATGTTTAAATGTGTTAATAATGTCTACTTTTTGCAACAGATAGTTAAAAAGATAAATTGGCAACACAGGGCAAGAAAGGAAAAAAATTAAAAACAATAGTACTTTCTTAAGATATTATCCCCTTACAGGTTGATTACCAGCATATAGAGGAAAACTATTCTATACCACAAAAATATAGGAGTGACTTTTTTCCCACAATTCTTCACAAAACTATGTTTTCCATTTCGTTATTGTACAATATCTTTTATGGTTTAGGAACTACATATGATAGAGTATTGACTATACAACATCTTACAAATAGTTTTCCCAATTTTGATCCTAATTTAAGCAAAATTCAACCTTATTTGTATTAGAAATAAGGTACAAATTCGTTTGTATTTGAACAAACGGATCTTGCTTGGTATCCTTTTAATACTTTCTATACGTTCGCTCGGCTTTTCATACATCTCAGTCAAGTAAAAACTTTCAATGTAGATGGAATAATATTATTTACATCACTAAGAGAGTGAAGAACTAACAAAATGAGATTATAAACTAGTCGACCCGTCCTTTTTGATGGTTATTCCTAAGTAGATAGATTCTGATGGATCTAAGGAGGATGGAAAACATCCACATTTTCTATTTTAATTAAAGTAGTGTAAATCAAGCTTAACTTAAGCCGTATACTACCCACTTTATCCGGATATAATCCCATAAAGGCTTACACTATTAACGAGAAAGCTGAAGTTATTGAGGTCAAATAAGCTTTGCATTAATTTATATGCTAATTATATACATATTCATATCATATACATATATACATGCAAGTGTCAGCTCAATCTTGACTTGTCAAATAATAGCTTAAATTTACGGATCCATAAGGTTTGTTTAAAGAGTTATGTTATAGGAATAATACAAACAACTCGCTCTGTCACACCCTCACTAACTCACCTGTCTATTAACACAGTCACTCACGCTAAAATCCACTTTTTTACTCGCTCTCTCTTTCATTAGGTCTCTTGCTCACTAAATGACTCATTTATTCATCCGCTCACCCACATGCCGACTCACTAATCCTACCAATCCTACAAGAACTTTAGTCTATTTTGAAAAAAATCCATTATTTTTATATTCAATCCAGAAAGTGTACAGTAGTGAACAGAAGTTTTCCGGGATAAAAAATAATTTAAGTGCTAATTAGGTTTATTAAGTGATCCCTTTTAAGCGTCTAGTTTATACAAAAATATACCTATAGAGATAGGGCATCAATTAATTCCTTAATTAGATATTCTTCCATTCCATTTCCATTTTATTGTGGAAATAAAAACAAAGACAGCATTTTTTATCTATATAAGACATAGAAGTTATCAATGCCCTCAATTGGTCAAAAAGGTCGGAAGTTCCACAATTACTTACAACTTTTCACTTTAAGGTATTACAAAAGTTTAGTTTTGTAGATAATCTCCACAAAGCATTACAACTTAGTTTTCGTTGTTTCTAAATTGATTGATGAACTTTTCAGTGGAAATTGATGATTAGACTTAATTATTGTTTATACCCCTTATTAAAGAGAAATATGGGAACAGAGGAGTGTCATGGCTAAAGTTAATATGAAGAAGAAGTATTTTACTCTAATATAAATGTGAAATGTTTGTTACTTTATCCCGAAAAAACGGCTGAATGGATTTAATTGATATTTAACACACAGATACTTTATTATCTGGATTAACACATAGGATACTTTTTATCCCGGATGAATTCAGAGTTCCTGCGGGATAATAAAACAATATGTTTACTGTTACACGCACTTGAATATTTTAATTTAGCAACAATATATTAAATGATTTTAAAGGACCCGTGAATACCAATATTGAATAAAAAAACTTTGACTTTATATTTGAAATATTTGTGGAAGTGAGGAACATTATCGATAAAACTGTTGTTAATATACTTCAGCGAAGTGGAGGACGAGACAGCTAATAATAAATTTTAACATGTATTAAAAACCAATTGATGTTGTACTATAGACATAACTTTTGATGTTTTGCTAACTTAAATGAATAATTGACGCCATTTACCTGCTTTTTAAAAAAAACTATCGTTATCTCGTCTGTAGGATACGATGCATCATGGATCACACTCTAGTAGCACAGTACTGTTAATCTTTCAAACGTACAATATGCATCCCATATTCCTTTAAAGCACTGGCAGGTAGAATTGATGAATAGTGAAAGCCTTGCTATGCTCGTGGTGTTTTTATATTCTAACCTTATGTATAGAGTTTTACAAGAGTAAAATTATGTATGGAAAAATTGCGCAGCTTCCAGTGACACTGTTATTAAAACAATGAAATATAAATTACTACCGTCAATATTAAGATGAAGCTAGATGGAATCCGAGCAATGATTGAGACTCAGGAGCAGGTTTAAAGACGTCTTTTATATTCGTTAACTCTCACCTTCACCGCTAGACCTCGCTACCAAATATTAAAATAATAAAGTACATTACTCACGTGTTCCTGGATAATGGGAGGCCTAACGCCACAACACTATAACTCTAACTTCCATGTACACTGCGAAAACACTAGAGAGACTGAGACTAATCTATCGCACTAAACGTTATATATATTGTCTACACGTCGGTATAATTGTCATAACATAAAATGAGCTACCCGCTAATACTACTTTATAAACAGTGTTGCTAACACTTATTAACGATAGAACAAAATAACATAAATAATGACACTGTTTTACTAATTTTGTGTTCGTTCCTTTTAATATTTGTAAAAAAAATATTTATATTTGGTAGATATTTACGGTTATATCAGAATTATTATATTTATGCTAAGTATATGAGAGAGATATGATACTCATCACTGTACAGCAATACGTTTACACATGCAATTTAGACTGAGGCGAGGAGTGCCTGGGGCTTGAGACCCAGGAGCAGGCTTAAAGAGCTCTTTCATAATATATTAACTCTCACCTCCACCACTCGAACTCGCTAACGACAATAGATAATAAAGTAAACTCACGTGGGCCTCGAGAAGGGTAACCTTAATCACGACACTATAACACTAACTACCATGTTCACTGCACGAAAACACCAGAGAGACTGAGACTAATCTATCGCACTAAAGGTTATATATTGTCTTCACGTCGGTATACTTGAAATACTATAAAATGATATACCCGCTACTACTACTTTATAAACAGTGTTGCTAACACTTATTATTTCATTAACATAATATCAGTCAATAAAAAGATTTTTTGGTTATTTGGAATACATATATTTTGAATACAGCATACAATACATATAAATTAAGTAATCACGTACAGAACACATCATCACGACCCGTCAATGCCCACTGCTGAGCCGGGTCTCCTCCTCAGAATGAGGAGGGTATTAGACCATAGTCCACCACGCTGGCCCAGTGCGGGTTGGCAGACTTCACACACCTTTGAGAACTTTAAGGGAACTCTCAGGAGCACAGGTTTCCTCACTATGTTTTCCTTCACCGTTAAAGCAAGTGATATTTAATTGCTAAAAACACACATAACTCAGAGTCAGAGGTGTGTGCCCAGGATCGAACCTCCCGAGTAAGACTTGAAGTCTCAACCACTGGGCCATCACTTCTTACAGAACACAATAAGCTCTTATTAGTAAGTATATTGAGGACAGTATTGAGTTAATCTTGAGTTGTGAGTCTAGTTCCCATTTAGTGATGGTAAAACTTTTATGAAATGAAATGAAATGAATGTTACCCCGAAACGGCATGACCGATTTTTATGAAATTTTGTGTGCATATCTGGTAGGTCTGAGAAATGGTCAACATCTATTTTTTATACCCCTAAGTGATAAGGGTAGCCCACCACAAATTTTTAAAATGTATATGGCAAAACAACGTTTGCCGGGTCAGCTAGTATTCATCTAAAAAGTCGGATGCCGTATAGATGACATAAATGTGAACAACATTAGCAATGCGGATGATATGGTGTTGCTGCCTCCATCAATAAGGTCATTGAGAATGCTACTCCGAACTTGTGAGGATTATGTCAGCTCCCACGGCTTGTCTTACATTGTCATGATTAGGGCCATTAATAGAAAAAGTCCAGTGTCTGTACCGTGTGATAAATTAAATGGTATCGAACTTAAACGTGTGTTCAGATTTAAATATCTGGGTCATATATCACTGACGAACTTAACGTTACGTCAGGTGCAATATGCCTACCTAGTGTTCTACACGTTCAGTCTTTGGACAAATGTATCACAGGGAGCAGTTAATACTTTCCGAGTTCAGTATCTAAATTGTATGTGTATATGTATTGCTATACAGTAATGGGTATCATTCCTCTCTCGTTCTATGACAACCAGTGTAATAAGTAACTTATGTTAGTAGTAAAAAAGAGTAAGACAAAATTAAAAAGAAAAAATATATTTACGCTGCAGTTTAAGAATTATGTAAATATTATAATGTCGCGTAAAACCTCCTCTCACTCCAGGCTGTACACGCCATTCCGCTTACAAGTTACAATACCCGCATTAGACGAACATAGAATAGCCATTTGGCGGGAAACTTGACAACTCATGTCGTTCGTGTCGTTATTTATCTTTACTGTGGTGTTAGATTTATTATAAATGTTTAGTGCGAAGTCATTTAATGGATTTACTGAATGGCACTTATTAAATTGAGTTTATTTTGGATATATGGGTTTTCTTAACTGAACATGTTTGCTTTGGTTACTCACAAACCACATATATCTCATAGTATACCACAGATTATATAGATTATAATAGAAAAGTTTTTAACATAGCTATTGATTGCTATATTAATAGTCACTATGACAAAAATATACTTATATGTAGACACTTCTGTCATCTTAGAGTTTGACTGTATAATCTGTTGCATATACATAACTTTTTTTTAGGTTTTACAGGTTTTTTATAATGCTATTACGAATTATTCCAAATTTTATTAGTTCTAAAGTATTTTAAAAGTTCTACGTATCTGTTAGATATATTAAATCGTCACATGACTTTACAGTTAACGTGGCGCAGTCGGTAGGATAACTTTTATTCATTTAAAAAAATATATTTTTTATATTAAACCTTCAATTATTAGACATTTATAGACACTTATACACAAGTTAGACTTATTAAATAGTGCATTGTTACAAAAGCTGAAGAATAAGGGAATTTCGATTAAAATAATAGCAATGAAAGTTATTTCATATAATAAATTGATTCGAACGAGGACCACGTAAATGGAGAGGTTATATAATATGATATCGCCACTTTAATCTAGCCTCGCTGAAACAGGGTTGTAAAACCCACAATTATGTCCATATTTTATATGACACTGCATTGATCTACATATTACATTGTATAGTATACCTTTGACTTTATAAAATAACTAGTCGATCCACGCTCGCTTTCACTTAAAGTCTTCATGTTAAAGCAAGCGATAGCAATGGTCAGTTATTCCTTTACCTCCGAATAAGGAGGAACTAAATTATAAAGACCTGCCCCGGGTGATCCTGCATCTAGCTGATACCTGGGACCTTGGCCCTTCTACTTCTAGTAGAACTTCTCAATTATTTGTACAATTACTCTGGCCACTAAAATCCAACGCTGCCGGGATAGAAGACGAACCACGCAGCTACTCCTGTAACAGCACTGGGGGCTGCAGTCAACCACTACCAGCCTCGGAAGCCAGCCTGCGACCTACTAGCCAGCCTGCCACTTGCTTGCATCTGCGGCCAATCTGCGACCGTCCGGCACCAGAGTCCACCCTGCGACCTAGCTGTTCTGGCCGCCACTCTGTGATCTACTAGCACCTGGGGCCTGCTTGCACCTCACATACACCTCTACATCTCACACACTCCTCATCTTTCACTCTCTCACCCTCTTTTATAGTAATAATTGTTGTTTTTGTTTTCTATTTTTTTGTACTATTATTGTAAATATATATTCTGTAATATCTAACGTTTTATTTGGTTTTTCTTATTCCTTTTGAATTAGTCCTTTTCTTATTTTTTTGTCTTCACGACAATATTTTATAAGATAAAAAAGGAGACTTGAAACATGAATCTAAAAATGTTGTATAACATATGAGTAAGAATTGTAAGTTTCGATAATTTGACAAATCTTCAATATTCTAGTAGGCATGATCCGGAAGGAAAAAAATAAAAAATAGCTACCAACAAAAACCAGCCACAATGTGGCCAATTTGTTTAGTGGCTATTTTCTACTGTTCAATATCAATGTATGTCCCACTGTTTTTAATATTTAGTGCTAATTTAAAGTTAATTATATCTTAATTATATATTTTGAGTATACCTACATTACGTTTATTCGACCGGATCACAAGACTAGTCATAAAGTCTCCCTTAAAAATATAATAATACGTGAAGCAAAAACTCTGTCCCCCTTTTTACGAAAATTGCGCGGACGGAGCAGTATAACCCACACTTATAGTTTATATAAATCAATATAAAAAAAACATTACACACACTACCATGTATTTGACAAACACATGCATTATACTCTTTTGTTTATTGTTAAAGTAATTTTAATTAATTATGGTCGACTTTCGACCACTAGGCGACCACTAGTGTGTACCAATTATGCCCAGATACCTCGAGATTAGAGAGAACGTACTATTTTACAATCTTTCCAACTTAATCTTATTCACTTTATAATATTTTTTAAACTATTCAAGATGTACTTTTAAATCAATTAACTTCGATTTATTAATGTGTTAAATAAATAAGCTAAATCTTCATTCAAAAACTCATGAAAATATTTCTCCAACCACGATAAAAACATCAAACATGTCCAATATTTAAACTGCGACTACGAAACATTATACACAAAATCTACTTGCACAATAGACTATCAATGCTGCAGTTTTAAATAATGACTGTAACAAATCCCCGGAGGAAACAAGTATTCCTCTCCTTTCACGTATATACAGTATATATAACAGTTATTTATGCAACTGTTGCATCATAAGGGGTAACCTAATTATCAACAGTTGCATACAAAGCAGCCCCTCCTAGTAACCTAATATCATCCATTACTGAGTATATACAAATAAATTAAGTATTGATGAAAGACTCATTTATTGTAGTTGTAATGAACATTTTGTTTAGTGCAATGATTAAAATTCACTTCAATATGTTCTTTAATGTTGGAAGGTTGTCGCTCATTTTTTTTATAAACAAAACAATAAAAGTATCTAAGAAAATGGCGGAGATTCGAATTACATATTTCTTTTACTGTTCTTTTTTGAAATTCATACAGGTGTTCTTTTTTTGAAATTTATACAGATACCATGCATCGAGCAGTAAGAATGTGGCTGACTGTTGAGTGAACCCTTTGCGCAGAAGGGATAGAAAAAAAACATAGGAGTGTTATTATGAAATTCAGTACATTATATGAACCGTTTGGATGATATAATGGTTTTTAGGACATTGGGTGTTTTAATGTTGGCAATAAGCTAACTGTTTCAGAATCTTTTATAGAGGATTTAAAGCATGGGAGTAGATAAAGAATATAATGAAACTTAGTATGTGGAGTCTAACAACTCTTGTCTAACAGTTAAATATTTCTATTCGAAAGCTTTGGCGATATTCTCGCAGAAGTGTTGTGTCACTCTAAACCTAGATTTAAATTAATTGAAATAGAGTGCAAGTAAAAAGTTTCACCCAAGTAAAAGAGAGTCGACTAACCTTAATCTCTTCTATAGGTATATAGTATAAAACAAAACCGTTTGTACGCCTAGATCTTTTAAACTACGAAACGGATTTTAATACGGTTGTTATAAACATACACTGTAATTCAAGAGGAAGGTTTATATGTATAATATATGCATATTATAGTAGAGAAACCGTGCGAAGCGGGTCGGGTCGCGAGTACTTAATAAACTCTAAAACGTATGAATTATAATAGTTCAGTCATAATATTTATGTCCTCTCCGCCCAGTATTTTGACCTTTGGTCTTTTGTTTGATAATTTAATAAAATAATGTGATATTGATATTAGAGACAGTGGCGTAGCTAGCATAGGTGGCACCCGAGGCGGATTTTATAGGTGTCACCCCAAAACTCAATCGAAACTGTTAAAATAAAAAAAGTTATAATCATTTACGTTTTATTAAAATACGAGTACCTATTACAAATATTTGTATATTATGTGGAACAAATTAAGTTTGTTAAAAGTTAAAATTTCTTCCTTCTAGCTTTGACACTAGCGAACTCCGAAATCACGTCTTCAAAATGTATATTTTGTGTTGCTTCATGTTCAATCGTTAAAATACCAAGATTGTTTAATCTGGATTCAGTCATTATAGACCGCAAGTAATTTTTAATTAATTTTAATTTGCTGAAACTTCTCTCACATGAAGCAACTGATGCACATATTATATAAATAACTTTAGTGCGACCGTTACACTCGGAAGAGATTCTGTAAAATCCCATTCCACAATAAATTTCAAAAATTCCAATGTCACCCAATTAGAGACAGTAATATTAGCCGCTTTTAAATGTCTTCTCAATTTTGGTATTTCTAAAAGGAGTTCTGTTTCTGATACTTCATCGTAAAGATTAGTAAATTTTGATATAGCAAATTTTAACTGTTCAGTGTTTGCCGAAAGCAAGGTCTTTGACTGCACAACCTCAAACAATGAAGCTACGTCTTTAATGGACTTTACTCTTGTTTCGAGTTCAATATTGAATCTGTCAAGACATTCTAACATGTCCTTTTGAAGTTCCGCTCTAAGTGTAAGTCCAGCATCGGTGGACGATGCTAACTCACCGGGCATGCGTTTCTTGCGACGAATTCGTCGTTCCATCGAAATGTTGTATTTTTCCGATTTTTGTACAGCAAAATCTATTGCCTCTTCTGCTAGATGCAACCGTTTCTCTCCAATGAATAGACGAAGTGCTTCTAGTTTTATGATTATTTCATCAACACATAAACCTTTACTTTGTAATGCAATCTGAGCATTGTTCACTTCCCTTAGCACATCATTCCAAAAGAAAAGAAAACAAAGAAATGAGAAATTGCACACAGCAGGCATAAGATTTTGTGCAGCACCTCTAGTTTCTAAATTTACGCCTTGGTCACATAGTTCCTCAATTGCAGATATTATCCCATCAAAATTTTCAGCCAATACTTTTACTGCACCATAATGAGCACTAAGCTAAAACATTTATGAACTCATTTTGTATTTATGGCGATAAATATGTTACTTTAGGTGATTTTTCCTGCTCCAAATATAGTATATGTTCTTTGAGTACTGCATCATACATCACTAGGCATCTGTTTATAAAACCATTCCTGTGAAAGATGACGAGAATTACCTTTAATCTTTGAACCATGACGAGATACAGTAGGAAACGGTCCTTCTTTGTTCTGGAAATGTTCACTGCCCTTTTTTATTCTGTCTATGCGAACATTATCAGGTACCGGTAAACTCCAATGTGAAACATCTCTCAAGTGTTGAACTGATTCTTCAAAGCTAATGCTATCTCTGAAAGTAGCATTAACGGCGTCATTTTCATTATTTATTTTGATTCCGTCAAGGTCCTGGGTCGTCTTCATTGATTCTGTATTGTCGATGTTGCTATCTGAATGTGAGTCTCCAAGATGTGAATCATTACTTTCGTCAGCAGGAGACTCGGGTACTTTACTTGAACTTTGGCCACTATCTGCTTTTGTGACATATTTGAAAAGAGAACCGGCCACGCTCTGAATGTCATCCATTTTAGCCTTTTTGGCTTTTCTCTGTTGAAACCCGCTTTGTCTTTTCAAAGTATAAATTCCCCGAGGCGTATTTCGTTCTGGGTATTCTAAAAAATATTTTTAGTTAGTAAGTGATACGTTGATTTTATAAACTAATTACAACAGTAAATAAACACCTACACGTTACGTAACTAGCTTTGTGAAATAGATTTTTATATAAATTAACAATCCTGCGTCTGGGTGTAAATATGTATTTAAGTATTATTAGAAAAATACTAGTTAAATACTCCACCGTTGATTGTGATATCCGTGCAACGAGTGCTCGAGCTACTCATCTCGGAGCCAAATCAACGTACGCGAAGTTGTATGATATGATTATGATTACAATAAATCCCATTGCTATTAGAACGGAAAATAATAAGTAAATAATAAATAAGTATATTATTTACAATTAAAAATTATTACCTAAAGTAATATCGTAAAATGTGTAGAAATATAAATAAAATCTTTTTACGCCAGCAAAGCCTTTAAAACCTATTTTAATAAATAAATACCTTTAGTAGATAGTAATACTTGCCCAGGCTAAACAAAAAAATATTACTGCAATCCGTCTAAAATACCTTCTGTAGGTACCTATTTATCATTTAGGACGGCTCAATAATATAGTTTTAAAATACACAGTAATTAAAAGAGAATAAAATAATTGAAGGGTTTTTCAAAATAATGTAAGAAACTGCTATTAGATACTAAATTTAAAAGGAATAAAAATTTTACCTTGCTATAAACCGCGGCAATCTGAACTACCAAACTCGTATGGTACAACCTAGAAGAGCACCCTGTCCACACAAAAATGAGACGCGCGAACCCGAACTAAGACACACCACACAAGTAGGTAGCTTGACGATCTAACAACCACACTCGTACGGCACAATCCGGAAGAGCACACCGTTGACAGAAAAGTGTAACGCGCGAACCCGAACCAGTACACACCACACAAGTAGATCGCGATCGACAATCGACGTACGTTTCGCTCCGTAACCGAAGCATCTTCAGGACGTGTTGACTCTACAAGCGTCACTTGCTAAGTGACAATTTTGTTCAAAAAACAGCCTTTTTATACCTTAACTCAATACTCGATATTCGAGACGCAATACTCGATACTCGATACTTAACTCGGTACTCGTGTTTTGTTCTTACAACTAAAGATATCGAGTAGAGTGGATTTAGACACGTTTATTTGTTCGTTCAGCAGCTCAAATGTTTGATTGGTATTTTTAATTATTTCTAATTGCTCTAACAAATTAAGTTTAAAACCTTTATCGCAAATATGTAGTATTTTGTGAGAATGGCCCATATTGTGGCCGCTATCTAAGAGATGTTTAGCAAAATGGGATTTCTCAGGTTTATTGTTCCTAAAAGCAGCTAAGTGTTCTTTATACCGAATATCAAAACTACGACCCGTTTGACCTACATATTTGGCATTGCAGTCAGAACATTGAAGCTCATATACTCCTGATTTTAGGTTGTTACTCAGTTTATCTTTACCGTTACAAATACGTCTAAGTGAATTATTGGTCTTGAAACCAACATTTACATTATGCGATTTAAGAATTTTCGCTATTCGTTCAGAAGGCGGTCCAAAATAAGTTATACTAGATTTGTATTTATTTTGATTTTCGGGAGGGACTGCATATAATTGTTTATTAATTTGTGCTGACTGTTTCTTTTTAATAATATTGTTAATGGTGTCCAAAGTGTAACCGTTAGCAGAAGCAATTCGATATATTATTTTCAGTTCCTTTTGATAGTTTGCTTTATTAAGCGGAATAGTCATTAATCTTTGGATGTAACTATGAAATGCTGCAAGCTTATGTTGCCAGGGATGACATGATATAGAAGGTATTGTTATGTCTGTGTAAGTAGGCTTACGATAGATTTCAAACTGGTGTTTGTTGTTGACGCGAGTAATCGAAAGATCAAGAAATTTTAGTGAATTTTGTTCTTCAAACTCAGCTTTAAATTTTATTTTGGGGTGAATTGTGTTTAAGTTTGATATGAAATGTCCTAGTTGCCTATCTGTTCCAGTCCAGCAAATAATTATATCATCAACATATCGATAATAGTAAAGAATATTATTATTATTGACAATGTTTTTGTTTTCAAAATCATTCATAAATAATTCTGCCATTAAGGGACTGAGAGGAGAACCCATTGCAAGACCTTCTCTTTGAAGATAAATTTTATCGTTGAATTTAAAGTAGTTTTGTTTCATACAAATTTGTGTTAATTCTACTATTTCGGAAATTTCAAGAGGATGCAATCTCCTCTTTTCAAGAAACCCTGTCATAATATCTAATGTTTCATCGACTGGGACATTTGTGAATAAACTATCAACATCGAGCGATAATAACTTACAACGATTTGGCAAGTTAATATTTTTTATGCAATCAACTAAATGAATACTATTTTTAAGAGAGTATTGTGGCTTAAACGAGATTTTTGACACAATTTCGTTATTTAAAAACTTTGCTAACAAATATGCTGGAGCACCTATGTATGAGACAACGGGACGTATGGGGATGTGGTCCTTATGTATTTTTGGTAAACCGTATAACTTTGGCGCATGAGGATTCATTACTAAGACTTTTTGTTTATTTGAATTTTTAGGAAATATAAATTCGGAGTTTTCTACAGATTGTCTAATTTCTTTAGAAAATTTACAAGTTGGGTCAGAAGGCAAATGGAGAAATTCGTTTCCTGATATAACATCATTAACTTTATCTAAATAATCGTTACGTGTAAGAATGACGACTGCGTTACCCTTGTCAGCTTTAGATACTATGAGATCATTGTCTTTAATCGTCTTTTGTAAAGATTTAAAAATTTGCTTATCATGATTAGTTACGCAAGAAGTAGGAATATTTTTTATTTCATGCGCCACAAGATTTTTGACTACATTATCTTTTTTGTTTATGATAACTATTAGATACTAAATGTAAGTATTACCTGTAATAACAAAAATACTTCACTTACCTTGTTTATTTTCTTCAAGAATCGACTATATTAAATCGGTTTTTATACAAAAAATGCTGTTTATAATATCTAATAATTAACAAACACTTTGCACTAGACGTTCACACGTTCACGTAAGAGAATATTGAAATGAATGCGGTCGGAAACAAAAGAAATGGCCCAATCCACAATACAAGTGACGAGCGCTATATCGAGGGAATCCCCTGACTAGCGTTGGTTATGCGCGAACGGGGTATTAAATTTTAGGGGATTGACAGTGTGCACATTGTTTTTTTTTTCTAAATATCAATTTATTATGCTCGTGGTACGATATTATAGTTACCTAGATAATTTTATTAGTGGCGGTTATGCTCTCTGCCACAGATTTATGATTTTTTATAGGTAGAAAGAACTATAACTGATGGTCATAGTCGCGCTCGGGTGTCACCCCTAAACGGGTGACACATGGGGCGGGCCGCCCCCGCCGCCCCCCATTAGCTACGCCACTGATTAGAGATGTACCAACTAGGATTTTGGCCGACTAGTTGACCACGGTTTCGGCAATGTCCATTTGGCAATTTCCGTGACATTTCGTTTACAGCTGATTAGCGCGCAAGTCGCAATCGCCGGCGCTGCATGCGAGCGCCTTGCAACATATTTTTCCCCATAGTTTTTTTACTTTTATTAATGAGATCAGAGCAGTGTTTTTACATAAAAAATAAAAACAATACCTTTTTTTCTGATGTTCTTAATAATTAATTTTAATTGTGCTCTTTCGCTCTAAAGAGAATTATTTAAAAAAATAAACTTAAATTTTTTATTTTATAGTTTTCCGTTTCCTGATCGATCGATAACATTTAACAATCTCATGTTAAACCGTAATGTTGGTTTTTATTTGCTAAAACGAGTAATAATAACTGCAACAACTGGACCGCGCGAACTATACTTACGACCGCATTTTAAACATATATGTTGACTTAAAAAATAAGATATATATACATTACCTTTCCTGCCAAGACGTTTCTTTTGATACCAAACACGTGATAATTATCTCAGTTTAATTTTTTTCTAGGTTATAATCTGAGGTTTAAGTTCCGTCATAAAAAAAATCATAAAATTTTTATAGCCTATGTTACCCGCGCCATTATTACTAATCTATTGACACCTCATTCTTGAAAATTGATTCAGTAGTATACCTACATACATAGATAGATACATACCTACATACATACATATATAGACTGCCAAAATCGTAACCCTTCCTTTCGGCTTCGCCGTAGTCGGGTAGAAAGATTAATGTTTTTTTTTTGTGCAAATACACCGCTCTCACCCATGCATTAATAAACGTCATAAAACTATGGGGAATAACTTGGTGCAACTTGCGCGCGAATCAGATGTAAACAAAGTGTCACAGAAATTTCCAAATGAACATTGCCGGAATCATGATCGGCTTAACCGACTAGCCGATTTGTCGGTTCCAAGTCGGCCAAAGTCTTAATAGGTACATCTCTACAATCGCTAAAAATAAAAAGTAAAAACCCATTTGCGGTGTCGAAATCCATTAAAGCAGAGCACATCTGCTCTGATCATGATTGTGAATACGTGGAACAGCAAATAACCATTTATGCACTTGAACATTTTATTTCATTTTAAGTTATTGGTCTATTATATTTGAGAACTGTTGAACTTTTCTTTCTAAAAACACTTTTTGTTGGAGAACTTACCATATTCCTATATTGAATAAAATCATAACTAATTAAATGAACAATTTTATTTAAGTATAAAATATTTTATGCACTTGTATTAACTTAAACACAACACAATCAAAATAATGTTTATGGAAGGTTGTTCACAAAAATATGATAAAATACTCGTATGTTGATTTGATCATGTTTTATCATTGTTAACAGTGGCTTTAATAATTTTAGAAATTATTTCACTCAGAATCTTCACCACTTAAGAGCAAAATATATATTCGACGGATTTATATCTACGCTCAACCTCTACACTCAAAGTAATGTTTGGTTTAGAAATGGACAATCTTTTTATCGTCTTTTTATGTTTTTGAGAACTATATACACAAACCTCTTTAAAATTATTTAACAATAATTTTTGCCTTAAGAATAAAAGCAAGCTTCTACTCGTATATAAATAAAAATGTATTACTACTATGTATATAGGAGCATAACTTCAGAACGACTGCAAAAAATCAGATAATACTTTTTTGTGTTAGTTGTTATCAGGACAAGATTTGTATAAAAGAAAAAGTTAGTGAGACAGAAAACAATCAGTGAGATGGTGTTTTCCCTGTCCACTGCAAATCAGTGACATACTACGCACTATATTATAGAAATTCAACGGAAATAGTGGGGAAAATAGTATATTCATAGTTATGGATGGAAGAGTACGAATGAATAAATTAATTTGTGTATGAGTAAACGGTCTGAATACACCTCAGCGTAGCGAGTCCTCACATTTAGCTCGTTTATCGTTAGCCAATCAGATTTTTTTTTAATTATCTTGTTTAACGGTTCTGGGTACTAGCCTTTTTGAGCCTTAGCCAATCAGATATGAACTAATGTTGTCGCTGCAGAAAATATTAAATTTTATTAACTATTAGAAAATAAAAAATGGAAATAATTATTAAGTTAATTACTTTCTGCCTAAATACATTGTTTCACATTTTTTATTATTTATTTATTTAAAGCAAGCAGTTTACTCAGTCTCAAAATTATAAGATATATAATAGAGTTCGAGTGGTTTTAAATTTAATTAAATATACAAATAAATAGGAAGCTTATTTTATCAAAGAACATCCGAAGCGCTGTAGAACAGATTTACAATTACAAACAACTCGGGGAATCTGATCTAAAACAACATTTGTTTACATTGTTTACAATTCAAAGACTAACAAAGAAAAAATCTAAGAGAAAATGAAATAAAACGTGTTAACACGACTCTCTCCGCTTTGTAATAAGAAACCCTTCCTTTAACTAAATTAAGCTTACTACAAACTTAACAAAGGTATAGATTTTTTAAATTTAATTTTCAATAACTGTTACACTTCCGTAGGAAATGCCTTTGCATATAACTTCCCCTGTGACATGACGGACATTTATCAAAAATGCTTTTAATAAAATTGGAAGGAAATTGGGGTACGCAATAGTCCGACGTACAATTATACCTTTATATTACAGTTACAATTATTATTGAGTTATTGGATCGTGAAGGTTAAACCTGACTATATACGGTATTAGACTGATAGTGGAAAACATCTCGCAGATTTATTAAATAAGCAAGAAATGCTTGTCACAAGCTCTTTGTCTAAGCTAAGAAAGCTCGAAACTTTTTAATAGATATGTCAAGTTATTTGTTGGCTAAGTTTTTGTTAATTTTAACAACAAATTAAACAAGGTGAGTTAAGACCAGTTGAAGATGAATACTGGTCTTAACTGGCCACGGAAATGATTTGTCTACTTTCACACTACGTCAGTAGATTCCTGGCAATACATAAAAGGATAATAAAGAATGAAATGTTTAAAATTTGTTTGTTTAAAATTAACCTGTTTAATAATAGTAACAAATATTCGTTCACCTAGAACGTTTTAGAAATGTCATAGAATAAGAGAGAAATTATACCCATTACTGTACAGCAATACATATATACATGCAATTAAGACTGTGACGAGCAGTCCCTGGGGCTTGAGACCCAGGAGCAGGCTTAAAGAGCTCTTTCATAATATATTAACGCTCACCTCCACCACTCGACTTCGCCAACTACAATAGATATTAAAGTAAACTTACGTGGACCTCAAGAAGTGTGACCTTACTTCTTTGTACACTGCGCGAAAACACCAGAGAGACTGAGACTAATATATCGCACTAAAGGTTATATATTGTCTTCAGCTCGGTATACTTTACATAATATAAAATGATCTACCCGCTGCTACTACTACTACTACTTTATAAACAGTGTTGCTAACAGAAAATAATAATGCTTGGAATCTAAGTGACGTTGACTCTCAAGTTAAACGACTTGTATAACAGACTATGTAAACATGGCTTTTTGAAAAGAGCGACTGTTGAGCTTCTGGCCGGCTCTTCTCAGCAGAAAACTGCTTTCCGAGCTGGTGGTAGCTTCAGACAAACTAACTGACCGACCAATTTTTGACGTTTCTAAAGTACTTTAAAAAAAGTCTAATTGAAATAAATAATTTTTATTTGATTTGATTTGAGTATCATAAATTATGAGGATGCTTATCATATATATCCAATTAATACTATTTTATTACGTAGGATAATTTATAGATTACTACCCGCATAAGTTGTTTTACCATATTAATTTATAAAAATTTCGGGGAGGGCCACCCTTACCACTTAGGGGTATAAGAAATAGATGTTGACAAATTCTCAGACTTACCCGATAAGCACAGAAAATTTCATAAAAATCGGTCAAGCCGTTTCGGAGGAGTTTGGTAACAAACACCGCAACACGAGAATTTTATATAGTAGCACAGATTTATATTGGTTACTGAAACTTTAGCCATCCAGGGTTCTAGGACTATAAATGATTAAATATTAATTAACTTGTCTTTCAGCATGTAAAAGCCTAATATAAATGCAATTCCTTTTTACCGCGTAAGAGTGGAGAATTGTTTAAGTCCGCGCTTTGTTCTCGATAATTAAGTTAGCACGATTTCTCGATTACATTCCCTGTAGGTACCTTGGATTTAATTGTCCACGGTCTGGAAGACAAGAGATAACTTTTTAACTTTATTTTATAGGACTTTACAAGATGCAGTTACAATTTTTCCCTCTCATTATAAGCCACCCAATAATTATTTCGCTAATTGGTTTTATTAATAAGAACATTATCACCAACACAAAATATATATGTATTTAAATAATAGCTTCTGTACTTAAGATATCAATTATTAATATCCGTTAATATTTTCTCTCTAATTGACATAATATGTTTTTAATTCCTTAATAGGTTTATGTTAGATAAAATAAGTTATCTTAAGTTTTTCTTAATTTATATGAATCACATAGTAAATTATATCAGCCATTAAGATTTCCTTAAGTGTGCAGAAACGCACATTTCGAGATTGTGGTGAGACACAGAACGATTGTGTTTATTTAAAAATAATTAAATGGTTATTTTATTTGTTATAAGTACTAATAATATCAATTTAATTGAGAAGAGTTCAGTTAACTTTTAATAGATTGTGACGGTGAGTTGCAATAAAGTGGATAAAATCAAATATGTCCATTAACTTCGGACAGACATCCGTCATTATACAATGTATAAATAAACTAGCTAACCCGATAGATGTTGTCCTATGTTAACTATAAAACTTAAATAGAAAAGTTAATATGGTCGTTAAGTTTTCTTAAATTTTCTAACTTTCCGCACAACTTTTTTAATTTTTTCTTCCATAAGAACCTTCTCCAGGTCCAGCCGTTTACGTGTGATGTCGTGACCAAGGGAAATAGGGATTTATTTTTATATATAACATAGGATTTCGTACTCGTTCGCTTACCATACACAATCAATGCTGCCAAAATTGTAATTTGTAAGTGACAATGTCAGTTACAAATTACAATTTCAGCTATCAAAGTACATCAAAGCTATGTCCGTTGCAAGTAGAACATTCGTGCAACGTTCAAAACTAATATACTACTCAAACAATGCTACCAAAATTCAAACTTATTCAAACGAATTACAGGAAATGTAACATTTGTGTAATCTTCGAAGGTTACTACTCATATCAATGATGCCAAAACTATAACTAGGTTGTCGACGCGCTCATACAATGACCGCATGACTGCATGGCAGCAAGAAGAAATATTATACAGAAAATATATTTTATTCATCAATCAATCTAAAGGAGAAACTCCCATATTTTTATCTTGTAATGTATTTTTTCGTTAATAGGTACTGTCAATATTAAAACACTTTAATATGCACAAGACATTTTATTGAAGCAAAAACCTTACTCAGAATCCTTAATAACTATCATTCAAATCAAACCGATTTCCGTCGGAAGTGCGACTGTGCAATCTTTAAAATTAATATGCTGCTCAAATCAATGCTGCATATAACTGACAGTAGGTAATGATCGTCATATTAATTTTAAAGTCTCCTCGACACTACTCGCGAAGTTGAACTCGAAGACGAATACGATAGTGCAGAGGAAAAAAAATAAAAAAACCCAAAACAAATGGACACAACAATTTTTCTCTACACTATCGAATTCGTCTAACTTCGTTCAACTTCGCGAGTAGTGAAGATAGTAGTGAAGATTGGGCTGTCGCACTTCTGACGCAAATGGTTTCGAATAATGTCAGTTAAGTATAATTTGTTAGTAGCATAATATTTATTTGCGCGATTGCACAAGTGGCTACAATCTATCGGCTGATATTACAATTATAATTAAAATTGGCAACACCTTACCAACATTTATTCAGTAATCTATGGACACAAGTGACGTGTATGTACTTGATTTGATGCGAGTTTGACTTTGACGCATTGTCAAACAAATAGAAAAGCCGATGTATATAATATAATTTTCATAAACAAATAATATTAATAAATACGTGTCGGTAAATAGTAATATTAATTATTCATAGAATATAAGTCGTTGAAATACTCGTCAAAAATGTTGAAAGCTGTGATACTCATTGGGGGACCACAAAAAGGTATTTTAATTTCAACGTCACCGGCTTTTATCAGTACATTAAACAATTACAAGAACAGATATCCATTAAACTAGAACTATATGATAAGAGTTATATTGGCTATAGGTATTATTTGAATTACAAGCTCAAGGTCTAGAAATGAACGTATGATATTGTTAAATTTAATCTATAGTTAATAAGTATAATTTTTCAATTTGTCTAACGCCTCATTATTCAATGATCTATCCCTATAAAAAAGAATGCAAAAATTCGTTATTATTTTCGAAAGATGATATGCCATAGGCCGCTCCCTATTATTTAGTAATTTTAAGTAAAATATTGATACACCAACAACCAAATAGAAAGCAATGAATAGCTAAATTAAAAGTTCGTTTAATTTAAACCTTATGTATAACATACTTTTAACTACAGTATAAAAACTAGTTGATAATTTTAATTGAAGAGGCATGCAAATAGATAAAATGTGACTATTAAGATATACATATTTTTTTTACACCATACTTTTACACAAATTAATCAATGTTTCCTACACAATGGCTTTAATTACTTAAACCATTGTATTAACGATACAAAAGCATCTTGTTGTTCTAATGTATTGTCGCTTTTAAAATTAAGTATAGAAGGGGAACTAAGAAGAATGTTACAGTTTTATTGGAACATATAAGACAGCAGATATATGGCTTACATACAGTTCTCAATTCTTACAATACCTATTCTTTCTTATTATCAGAGTATAACTGTATTGTAATCTGATTCCATATGGGCATTTGTAATACTTATAAATTATTAACAATTTACATTTTTTAAGTATAACTATACTGATTGACCTTCTCTGACTTTGCTTGTGTATTTAAGTTTAATGTTACATTTTAATTTACAGCATATTTTAACATATAGGTATATGATGAACTCCCAAAGATTTAAATGTCACACAGTTACATCTCCTATTTTAACTCTTTCAATTATTTCACAATAAAAAGTAACATGTCCTTTTGCAACTTCTAATCTACCTCTATACCAAATTTCATCAAAATTGGTTCAGTGTCTTAAGCATGAATGTGTAACAGACAGAATGACTTTTGCATTTATAATATTAGTTAGGATTAAGTTGGTATTTTCAATTTCAGGCACAAGATTCCGTCCTCTATCATTAGATACACCGAAACCATTATTTCCTATAGCTGGCTTACCATTGATCCAGCACCACATAGCTGCTTGTGCAAAACTAGCAGAATGTAAGGAAATATTAATCATTGGTTCTTATACAACCACTACGATGGGACAATTTGTGAGTGATATGCAGAAAGAATACCATGTTATTATAAGGTACCTATACAAATTTTTTTGATATAATTTATTTACCCATAAAATTTATAAAGAACCTCTTTCTATCATTTTGAATTGGATGAATTAAGTCTTAGATTTTAAAAATAAATTTCTAAAAGTACTATTAACGAATAAATTCTAATAAAAATGCTTTAAAACTATTATCATGTTCATCATTCTGTGACCTCTCTAACCACTCCTATCTGCAATTTTCAATATTATATTACAAAGTTCAAATAAAAAAAAAAGAGAAATCATGTCATAATGGTTGTTCTGTTTTTTTTACCTAGTTGAAATCTAGATGATATTATAAAAAAGAAGCCTTTGTTAAAAAAAATATTAATATTTAATATATCTTAACACATTCTTGTAATTTTCATCACAGATATCTCCAAGAATTCACTCCACTAGGTACAGGAGGTGGTTTATATCATTTCCGAGATCAAGTTAGAGCTGGTAACCCAAGTTCATTCTTTCTACTAAATGGTGATGTTTGTGCTGATTTTCCTTTAAAAGAACTTTGGGCATTCCATGAGGAGAGACCTAATGCTTTGGTAAGTAGACACAATGCATTAGAAAATAAATTTATTACTTAGTGTCGTATTTTCATGGGTTATGAGACATCCATTAATAACATAAACTGTGCAAGCCGAATCTCATCTAATTTTACTTTGGAAGACCCCCTTTCCGTGTCAGTGCATATAAAGTAATTTCTCTCCTCAAAAAATAACTAATTTTCTTACAACTGTAGTTGTAAGAAAATTAGTTATTTTTTTACCTTAAATAAATTCAATGCATTTACACATATTTTGAATAATCTCACGTGAGATTCTGATTGAGAGGTATCTCACCAGAGGAGAAGGCATGGCCAGAAAATTGCTAATTAATGGACTCCACCTTATTAATATTAATCTTTTAAAAATAGTCACTTTTTTCTAACCAA
Organism: Limenitis camilla; assembly: GCA_905147385.1. Lineage (NCBI taxonomy): Eukaryota > Metazoa > Arthropoda > Insecta > Lepidoptera > Nymphalidae > Limenitis > Limenitis camilla. The sequence goes on from LR990231.1 coordinate 3,720,405, forward strand.
TTAGAAATGGTGGTAAAATTATCTAGTATTCATGAAAACAAGTACAAATTTTACCTATAATGAGCATATGGAAATGGTCAACCAACTGGGCTGAATATAAAAATGGTAATGGACAGCAATAAATCAATATTTATAGTATGTATGTGAATGTGTTTGTTGATTTGTCCATTTGCTGAAAATTATATTGTACAGTTTCCCATAATAAATAATAATAAATTAGACATTTATTTCCGAATGAGGGTTTTACATAGTTCACATATAAAACTGTACTTTAAAGTATGTCCCTCAATTCAGAGTGCCTTTTGGCATAGGCCACTTATGTTGAGGCAAGCCGGGTCACTAGAACTAGTATAAATATAACATATGCTTTTAGGTAACAGTAATGGGCACAGAAGCAACCCGTCAGCAATCAGTTCACTATGGATGTATGGTGCGAGTGCCAGCGACTAAAGCTATCACCCATTATGTGGAGAAACCAAACAGCTATATATCTACATTGATTAATTGTGGAGTGTATGTTTGTTCGTTGCAAGTGTTTCATACTATGGCTGATGCTTTTCAGAGGAAACAGGATGGATTTTACAAGTATGTTACTTTAATTAGTTAATTAGTTACAATAACGCGATTTTTAGATATAACTCCTAAATGGATAAATAATGGAAAGTTATGTTTATTTCAGTCTTTTAATTTCAGCGGATTAATTGTGGGTTACCCAGTTTACTATAATTAATTTATTCAAAAGTAATTAAACATCAAAATCTTTCTAATCACAGTTTTATCATCTTATGTGCTAATGGGCATTTTCGAACTTGCTGATAACACAGCAGTGATACAAATTAATGAAGTTTTCACATTATCCAAAAATTTAATGAATAATTAGTGACTTAGGTTAACTTCTAAATCGGCCACTAAATAAAATTATAAACTTAACTTTATAGATTTCAAACTTTATAATATAATCTTTTGAGGTATAGATAGTTATAATATATTTTCAGTGGTAATGGCCATCCACACCCAGGATACATGTCATTTGAACAAGATGTCCTGGCTTCACTCGCTGGCACCAACAAGTTATATGCAATGCAGGTAAAACTCTTTGGAATTACAAAAAATGTAGTTGTTATTGCCAGAACCTATCATTTCTCAAAAATTTTATATCTTATCTATGAAATTAGAAAAATATGTTTAAGTCAATTATACTATCTATTATAACTAACCAATATCGGTAGATAATATAGATAAGAAAAATATATTTTAAATCAAGTTTTTGCTACCACCATAACTATTATATCCCTTTTCATCTCCTTCTTTAACTAAAGTTATAGCTTCAAATCTATAGGTTCTGTAGTAAATTAAGCTTGTGGGGTAATTAAAAAAAATATATATATCTCATACAGGTTCGAAAGAGAATGTTTACCAACAATACGTGGTATAGCAACTAATGACAGCCAAATGTTCCAAACCTTTTATATATATATATTACACATATTTTAAAGATTATTTACGAAAATGTTATTCCTGCTAATATTATCCTAAATAATACATATTATAAATGTATATATGATAATGTATTATGAAGTTAATTAAATTACACAAGTTAATAATAAAATAAATGACTGGTTCCCAAAAACTTAATATCATTTTTCTGATTATCTGTTTTAATGTATAATTTGGTATTCTAAATATCGAAAATATTTTAAATTATAAATTTTGATTTTGTGTCTTTTACATTGATAATTAAGTTTCTAGTAAGTCCTTTTAAAATAGTAAAATAGTGGGTGGTAATACTTTAAAAAAAATGGAGTGAAGCCCATTGATTTAACTAAAATAAAATAAATCTAAATTTGACATGAAGAAGTCTAAGTTGGTCTAATTGGCCTGACGCCAATTATTTTTTAGGTTATCCAATGAAAAATAACTAATATTTAATTTTTATTTTTCGTTTAACTATAATCTTTGTAAAAAATCAATATTATTGAAGTTATGAGAGTGATTTTAGTGTAATGTGGTGTAAAAATAATCGTGATTACATATTTGTTCATAACATATTTAAACATTTTATTTGATGCGTTGTGATTACCCTAAATTTGGTTCCGTTTTGGTTAATTCTCTCTGAAATTTGGCTGATGTATAGTTGTCTCATTGTGGCTCGTTAGTTAGTGTAACTAATTGATTTTATATTACCCTATAACACTTAAATAGTAATCAATTATGTCAATTTACATCATTAGAGGTAACCCCTAAAGTACAACTTTTTGTTGTAGATTCAAGTAAAGATAAACTTATCACAGACATAATTGTGATTATCTGTCTACACATATAATCAAATCATAGGCCTGCTGTGTTTGTTCACTCATCACATTAAATCGGCTTATATATGTGAAATTGAGTACATAGATACTTTAGAAGTTTGATGAACTCATAGGGTACTTTTTAACCCGAAAAAAGCACTGTTCTCGTGGGAAGGGAAGGTACCTCTAGGTACAAATAAAAACTAAATCTAAAAATGTTGTGCACGTTAGTCCTAATATAAATAGCTAATAATAAACATTTTAAACAAAAAAATAATTTAGGAGAAAGTTTTTAATGAAATAATAATGTATATCTTATATGTATATCTTATAATAGGTAACTAATTGATTTACATATTATATACGAGTACAAGAAAAGTGGCAATAATCTAATTGGTAGAACATTATATTTATGATTAAGAGTTAATATGTTAATTTATTTATATTTCCCCCATTTCCTTTTAGTAGAATATCCGAAGAGCGGCCTGCGCCATTTAAAAAAAAAACATCGCAACTTTCAGAAATGTGGTCATGACTTTTTAATTCCAACTAATATTATAAAACTAAACAAAAGTAACTTAAACATTTCATATTTAAACCACTGACCCGATTTTAATGAAACTTGGTACAGAGATAGACTAGAGCTTAGGAAAGGACATAGGCTATGTTTTATCGCGAAGACTAAGACTAAGACTTGAGGGGTTTGAAAAAAGGGGAGGAAGTGCTTGTCGAGCTGTGTGACCATTTATATGATCTCTCTTCAGATTTTTAAACTTTCATCATAACCACAACTCATTAGTGGCCCACTGCTGAGCCGAGTCTCCTCCTCAGAATGAGGAGGGGCCATGGCCATGGTCCACGTCGCTAACCCTGTTTGGGTTGGCAGACTTGAGCTTTAAGAACTTTAGGGAACTCTCAGGAGTGCAGGTTTCCTTCTTCAGTAAGACATCTAAGTCTTAACCACTGGGCCATCACCGAAATGAAATTTTTGTCTCATAGGTGATAAACTGGTGGTCGCAAGTGAAAACAGCGGGTTCAGCAATATACGCAAACCGCCATTACCTAGAGTTGCGTCGCGATCGGCTCAGCTCTGCGCAGTGCAATATCCTGCCTGATGTCTTCATACATCCCACTGCGACCGTTGATAACACTGCTGTGGTAAGAAAACATGATCTACTATAATATTAATGCCTTTATATTTCAAGCTGCTGATTCGATTTTGATGAAATTTGATATTCAATTTTTTTTTATTTTTGAACCTAATCGATAGTATCACAATACGTCTTAAAAAAAAATTCTACTAATCATTATAAGTATACGAACTGAACTGTTGCTCTGGTCGTTCTTATTGCCCCCCGCTAAAACGTTTTTTGTGATGAACTTTGACAGGAAATATAAAAAAAAAATATTTTTAGATCGGACCAAATGTATCAATAGGTGCCGGAGTAACAGTAAAAGCTGGAGTGAGGATCAAGGAGTCAATAATATTGAATAACGCTACGATTCACGAACACGCGCTTGTTATGTACTCTGTTGGTAAGTGCATATATTAATATTTATAATATCACATAAATTTCCTTTTCTTTGATAGATATTCTTCAAATAAAAAAATAAAGTTTAAAAAACTATAACCCGACTATGTATAAGAGTGGTCTAAAAGGGACGAAACAAGAATATAAATCAGATAGAAACACAGAAATGCAAAGGTATAAAAATGGTCAAGGTAGAACCGTTGTCGCAGCCATGTATACCTACGTGATTAAAGGAACACTACCATGAAACAAACATGGTAGGAATCTTTTGACACCTCATTCATGAAAATTGGTTTAGTAGTTTAGGCGCTAGGGTGGAAACATACATATATACATATATAGACTGCCAAAATTATAACCCTTCCTTTTGGCTTCGCCGTAGTCGAGTAAAAAAGTAGTGTCCTTAAAATGCAGTATTTTACAAGTCAAATGTTCTTTTATATAGTGAATAGAGTAGTCTGTAGGATTTACTTTGAATTAATACTGCTGATGTTGCTTTTATTCACTCTTTCTTTTAATAAATAAATACTTCATTAATGATGGTAAATGTAAATGTTTTAAGTCAAAATAAATTTAAAAAAAATTGTTATAAAAGTATAAAACAGGCCGACATACCAACCAGTGCTACGGCTCCACGTTTTGTTATGAATTGTTTACCATTAATTCTTAAAAAAAATATTTAAATGTCTTCCTGTGTTTAGAAACGATGTATGAATTAGAAACATCTTCATTTTATAATTAAAAGATTTTGCTAACCGTTCCAAGGGTGATGGTGGCCACTTACCATCAGATGGACCATTTGCTCGTTTGAACCTTATCTACCATTAAAAAAAAGCAAATCGGGAAGAACCGCAAGGTTTAAAATAAAAACTAACAGGATACATTTGTTTAGTTGGTCAGGATGCGTCTGTGGGTGAATGGTCGCGTGTAGAAGGAACCCCATCAGATCCAGACCCAAACAAACCGTTCGCGAAAATGGAGAACACGCCATTATTTAACAACGACGGACGTCTTAATCCATCAATTACTATATTGGGTAAGTAAACCCCTTCATTCCAGAAACTTCGAAATGTCTGAACTGTTATTAATTAAATTAATACGTTATAAAATTACTTTTCTAATTAATAAATCTATTGATTGTGAATATAATTGAATCGGTTATTTTAAAAACTCTATTACTCACAGTAATCAATTAAAAACTTTTTCATTCATAAATGAGTTTTATAGAACTTTTTAGGTTAATCAATTGAACTTTTAGATCATAACTTATCAATAAAATGAGAGAAAATCGGGATATTTGTTAATATTAATTATAGTTTCTAAGTCGATATAGTACAAAGAATGAGTGATAGTATTTTCAAGACAACAGTAACAAAATGGCGTCCAGATAATCTCATACGTAAAACGAAATTTCTTATGGAATTTTCTAGAAATATTCAATTTAAAGAACCTGATGAAACATATTTTATACATAATATTTTATATCGAATTGTTCACTGTTTCTTGCAAGTTCATAACATTGTAAGGCTTCATTTCCACCAAAGATCTGCGAGGATGCGTGCATTTGACACACTCTGAGCGAAGCTAGGTAAATGAAGCGATACTATTGGTTCTTAACAAACACATCCCTCACTGAGCATCCTCGCTAATGGAAACGCAGCCTTAGTATTTAATTTAAAAAAAAAAACATTTATCACATTTTTATATCGAAATGCATTCTCGTGAGATTCGGGCTCAGACGAGAATTCGCGAGTTTATGAATAACAATCTCGGAATTGGCGAGATCTCGCGAGATTGGCAGTTTTGTGGTATTTATTCTTGCAAATAATTGCAATATTTGAATAAATTAGAAAAAAATAATAAGACTTAAAAGTATTATGAAATAAACATTTATTTTTACGAATTTTTTCAAAAAATTTTTATGTAGTAAACTTTGACATATCTAATCATCTCACTCAATTCATTTTCCGCTCTTAGAGAGTGTTTTCATACGTCCAACACACTCAAATAGTCGTTATAAACTATATTCGCCGACATTGTTCGTTATTCCGGTCGTAAATCAGATAAGAAATTTTTTTTGCACAGTAACCACAAAAATACTCGAACGCAATCAATCAATCAACACAATCCGTTATTGTTTGCTGTGTCATTTTTATTGTCGAGTGCAATCTCGTAAAACTAGCGAGATCTTGCCTATTTTTCGCTTGACATCAATCTTGCTGAAAATGGCTGAGATCTCGCGAAAACGAGATTGCATTCCTTAATGGAATGTATTGAATGCAAAGATGCATACATTTGCTACTCTGAGGCTAGGTAAATACAGCGATTCTATTGGTTTCTATTGGTTGGAACAAACACATCCCTCGCTACCCATCCTGTTTTGTTTGCAGTATTTTTTGAAAGCAAGAGAATTAAGTAATTTTACTATGGTAAATTAAAACAATTATATTTTACAGGTGCTGGCGTAGTAGTTCCTGCAGAAATGATCCTACTAAACTCAATAGTGTTGCCACATAAACATTTAACAAGAAGTTTCAAACACGAAATTATTTTATAGTACACACTACATATATGCGGGAAATTTTATCCAGAACTAAAGCAGAAATTGAAGCATTTTAAATTTGATAAATTATAGTATTGTGCGTTAATCTAGTGAGTCAGTTAGTTATTGCATACTCAGTTAAACTGACTATGACTGATGTATATTCATACGATATAGTTCTTTCAACTGCACATATATTTTTATAACAAAAGATAATAAATGATCACCATTTTCTACACATTTTGAGTTTCTAGTTGATTCTTTACCTTTTCAAAAACTTTAATTTCAGTAAATAGACGAAATAAAAATTTGGAATCTATTTTCCAAAATCTTTGAATTATAGATTGGTTATTAATTTCGGCTGTTAATGACAAACTACTTAAACCTTTGAGTAGTTATGAATTTATTCGTTCCGAAATGAAATGAGATCCAAGACTCTAAATTATCAAAAGTCGGAGGATAGAACAAAAATATTTATTTAAGAGTACGGCGTTTAGACACCTTTTTCGTTATATTTGTATGAAGACCCGGCGTCCCTATTATTATATACTTTTGACTTTTGTTACTTGTCTAGTTGGACCTAATTTTACAGTGCAAGTAAAAAGCCTGTTCAATTATTTTATTTTTTTTAATTACTATTTTTTATAAGAATAAAAAAAACAATGTCAGCCTCAAAGAAATCTAAAGGCCAAAGAAAAACAATCACATTAGAATAATCAATATTAAAAATATACATTATATAGTTGTAAGGATGTATTTGATTATATAGTAGCCGGCAGCTAACTTTAGGTCTGAGCAAAAATAGTAGTAACTAAAACGTCGCATAAGAACCAATCGCTGTTATCGCCCCTAATAGTGACTTCTGCGCGTTCAAGGCCAAACCTATACTTACGTGCCGGTAGCTATACCAATGTATACTAAACCATGGCAGTATAACTTTCTTTCACTCTCTCTCTCTCTTTTTAAGGTGATCATTTGAAAGTAATTTTAACTTATTTCTAGGAGTATCTCTTCAAACGCTTTATTTTTAATCCGGCAGAAATCTGCTCGACAGATACCATCCCAAGCGGGGACTTGGGATGGTTATGTGGGGTTGGGATCTGTTTCAGAAGGAGACCCGCTAAACCTCCGAAGTAAATATCTTCGCTGCTAATAGGACTAGGTCACGGGACGTTGAATACACCACAACCTCGTCAGCAGTTGTCCACGTCACGACCCTGTCATTGGGACTATATGGTATTAAATATCCCTGTATTTGCATAGTGTCACCCCCAAAAAATGGAAGGCGAAGTCCACCACTGTACCCCTTTACATGGGTGGCAGAAACCCCGCTCTGCCATCATCTCAATTTGTACCTTGGAGCTGATCTGACGATGGAGCCAGGTGTATCTCTACAGAGGCTACTAGCCCAATTCCTAAACTTTCGTATCATGAAATCTAATGTTGATTGAATATGGGAGTAGTAGTCTATACGCAGATCAACAGCGTGACGGCTTGACTACTATACTCGCGATGCAATGAATATTATATTCAAGTTGCCACAATTAATGACATTCGCGATGCCAACTTCCAAAATCAAATGTCACTCAGATGAATGTTGCCAGCGTCATAATTAACAGAATTCTATTCAAATTAGTGTTGTCAACAACATTAACACTAATTACTAATTCTCTAGAGTAAACCAACAGATGATGTGACTGTTAAATATTCCCATACTTTAGCAATGAATGAAAATTTTATTAAGTATGGCAACATTTTACTAATTTTTGCTAATTTGTTTGCATTTTATGGTAATCTATGGTTTAATACATATTGGTTAAGTCAATAAATAGCACAAATATATCTATCATGTTTATATTATAAATATGATTTTTATTTAATATAACAAATGTAGTTAAATTTCAATTTATATAATTTTTTTAGTTTGTATATTATGCTTAGTGTAAGAATAAATTTATTAAATTTAAAAGTTGTTTCATTTTCTGTCTATATTTTTTTTTTATAACACATCAACAAAGATTATAAAACTCATGTTAGTAAGAGATACTGTATGAAATTTTCTTTCCTATAAATGATACCTCTACGCCGCCCCTAATAAATACACAAGATCTCATAACATGGCGGTAAGGTTACGATTCATTTGATACGCTGAAGTCAAGTGATTATATTGGTTTTTAACAAGCACCCCTCGCTCATCTCTAATGAAAACTCAGTTTGTTATCCGTAGCCTAGGGATTCAATTTTATCAACATGGATGTTAGCGCCGTGTCTATATAGAATCCTTAAAAAACGGGTTATCTAATCAACATATTTCATTATGCCTACTGTAATAGTTTTATGACTCTGTGGTAAATTCATTCTCATTCACAATTTGACGGTTTCACTTGGATAGATCTTACAATATCGCGAGATAGATTATAATCTAACTAAAGTTTAAAAAAAAAAAAAAAGGAGGAAGCTATTTTCCTCCCTCGCAGTGATGGCCCAGTGGTTGAGACTTCAATGTCTTACTCGGGAGGTCCGAGTTCGATCCCCCACACACGCTCTGACTCTGAGTTATGTGTGTTTTAAGCAATTAAATATCACTTGCTTTAACGGTGAAGGAAAACATCGTGAGGAAACCTGCACTCCTGAGAGTTCCCTAAAGTTCTCAAAGGGGTATGAAGTCTGCCAACCCGCACTTGGCCAGTGTGGTAGACTATGGCCTAAAACCCTCCTCATTAATTCTGAGGAGGAGACCCGACTCAGCAGTAGGCCATTGACGGGTCGTGATGATGGGTAAGGAAGAGCGTCTTACAATTAAAAGTATGGGCTATACTTGGTAGTAACACCCAAACGACAATCTAACTATGTAATCAAGATAGAAGCCGAGCAGTGCCTGGAGCTTGAAACCCAGGAGCTGGTTTAAAAACGTCTTCTACTATGCACGTACTTTTAACAAAGTACATTACTCACTTGCTCCTCCATAACGGAGATCTTACACCAAACAACATTACACAATTACTTTAATATGAACTGCGCGACTTCAAGTGAACAAAAAGTTATATATTGTCTACTCGAAAGAAGTGTGTGTTGCTAACTTTATTATACTTAAAATATTTTAGTATTCAATAATTTTTCTTTATCACGATAATGAAATAGTTTAAAACGAATACTACGATAATCTGACCTCAAGTACTAATGGTGTTTATGTTTTTGTTTACGGAACAAAGACGCAAAAACAAGTTTCGGACCTCATGGCTCAGGTAAGTTGACTCGTTCGAAGGTTCTCCAGACATTAGAATTATAATCAGTATTTCCAAACATATGAATAATTCAGCTGTTGATCAAAATATTTACCAAGGTGTATGATGCTGTTATAATATATTTGCCAAGAACATGTGTGATATTTGTAAAATATCTACGTATATATACATATATAGTAGGGTGATCCAAAAAAAAAAAATTTTTTTTTTTTTTTTTTCAAACAAGCTCAAAAGTTTCGTTTGGGTGTAAAAAAATTACTGTGAAAATATGAGCTCTTAATATTAATATTAAGGCTGTCCTCATCGCATTTTTTTAATTCCCATAAGAATAACATGGGAAAATTTTTTTTTGCTTCTTCTGATTTTTGTACCGTTCAAACGACTGATTGACTTATAAATTGCTGTTCTAATCTTTATAGAGAATTGAACGCTCTACAAAAAAGGTCTGATAACATTTTTTGATTTGTCCACGCGTTCAAAAGTTATTCAAGATCAAAGTTCAATTGTTCAAAAATTTGATCGAATTTTATAAATTACACCAAAACTGTTGGTTTCAGAGTCGAAATAAAAATCAAATTTTTTGTCAAATATAAATTAGACTTCTGATAAATGTTGACCAATAATTTTTTTTTGTTCAATCAAAAAAATATGATGCTTTTAAGGAATTTTTTTCGCAATAAATCAAAAAATAAACAATTTTATTCTGTTATTATATTCACATTCATTTTATTAATAAGTTTTGCTTAAGAAATTGCTTGTCTGTTTACATTAAATATTTATGATTGAAGTGATTTTTTATAACAATTTGGAAAACGTTGTCGATGGCCTCGAACAACCTGCAATAAATACTGCAACTGTTCTTCATCTTTAGTCAGGCAGCGGTTATATTCTTCAATTAATGCAACACCCCGTTCAGCAACGTCGTTCGTTACTTTCAAAGTTTTGAACAATTGAACTTTGATCTTGAATAACTTTTGAACGCGTGGACAAATCAAAAAATGTTATCAGACCTTTTTTGTAGAGCGTTCAATTCTCTATAAAGATTAGAACAGCAATTTATAAGTCAATCAGTCGTTTGAACGGTACAAAAATCAGAAGAAGCAAAAAAAAATTTTCCCATGTTATTCTTATGGGAATTAAAAAAATGCGATGAGGACAGCCTTAATATTAATATTAAGAGCTCATATTTTCACAGTAATTTTTTTACACCCAAACGAAACTTTTGAGCTTGTTTGAAAAAAAAAAAAAAAAAATTTTTTTTTTTTGGATCACCCTAATATATAGGTAATGACGGTCCACCTGATGTAAAGCGGCTACCGTCGTCCATGGACATGGATTGGTTGTCGCCTCGACAGTTTAGTGATGAGGGGGAGCGAAGAAAAGAATGCAGCAGTTTCAGTGTAATCCTGAGTACGAACCCAGAGTTTACTGGAACCGCAGCATTAATGGGGTGGGAGAAGAAGAAATTCGCATGCTGGCAAAATACTGGTAATTCTCATGAAAAGGTTTATATGAAGGAACATTTTTGGAAAATCTGATGGATTTTGGAAAATCAAAAAAAGCATAAATTTGGAAGATATTTTTGCTAGAAAATCTCAAAAAATGACAGTCTCAGTTATTATTACATTATTTTTATTTACATTGGCAGTCATGTTTAACATATTGTAATTATTTTTTGACATTAATAAAATTGTTACAATTTAATATTTATTACATAATATTTCGTACATATTTCGATGCTTATCAAATTATGCCCTTGTGTGGAACTATTTCTTTTTTTTTGGTAATTTAACTTTAACTTAAATGTATTTTTTAATTAGATTAATGCCATTCTGGTTACATGTATCAAAAAATCAAATGAAAAGTTAAGCCTTAAGCGTCTAACGGCCCATGTTAATAATCTTAACGTCTTAAAAACATATTCCAAATTCAAATTTGTGTGTAGAAAATTCAATTTTGAAATCTATTTTTGATTTATTAATTAAAGATTTAGGATTATAAATAAAAAATAGATTCTAAATTAAATTATATTATATGCACATTATCTATAATCCAAAGATTGAGATTAATTATTAATTTCGGACAGACAAGTTATAGTAACGTAAAAAAAAAACAAATTAGGGGTCGCCAGTCGGTACGATGATCTACGGATAGCTCTGTAAATTATAATGTTGGCAACACTAATTAACAATATGTGCCAACGCGGGAATAAGATGTACCTAACCAAATAAATACGCCGCCTTGACAGAAATCATCATTCATCCCCACAAGTACTCTAGCCGTAACTCTGAAGCTGTGTATCTCAAATATTACCCCGGGAGTAATATTCTAGTCTATAATATAACCCATTAATTAACATGAATCGTGTTGAATCAATATGTTAGTAGTGGCGGTTGGTCACAATTCACCGTCTGTAGTCCGGTGTCGTGATATGACCACCATTACGTATGTGCTACGTGGTTAAATGAACAAATTACCAAATCACACTATTTACTTAACGCGTTCATTTTATAAATTCATACCTATGTATATGTCGCAGTCATCTGGTTGAAACTGCTATTTGATTGAATGACCAGCGCCTTCATTGAATGACAACATTCAATTCAATGAATAGGCCGAACGTTGACGTTTATATTATTGTAAGTATAATAAGTCTTCAAATTATTCTTTAAAAGTAGCCGGCCGTTGTGTAATAATAGTTAAATCCATGCTGTCACACTATTTTATTACAATAACGCACTTTAAATTAAATTTAATCCAAAAAATATCAACACAGTGCTATCTGTGCGAGCTGTTTGACGCCATATTTGTTTTGGTAACTACTAGCGCCGCAGTGGGAAAAATAAATGAACTAAGTTTCAATCACCTGTCTGATTTTAAGTCCGCTCTGTTCAAAGGCCTATGTTACAATCCACTAACTAGTTGGACGTTGAGTGACGCTTGTTCAATCAACGTTCGGCCAAGTCATTCAATTGAATGTTGTCATTCAATGAACGCGCTAGTTATTCAATCAAATAGCAGATTCAACGAGACGACGCCGACATATATAAAACGAGTAAGATTTCTTCCCTTTTTCTTTATCACGCACTAGCGACATGCCCTCGCTTCATTATGAGTAAAGTAAAATTAAAATCGGTGCACTTAAATTGCAATATGAAGTATACTGTATGGGTTGGAAAAAAAATAGTTTTTTTTAAATTTTATAAAACAAACAGTTTAAATTGTTTTAAACAAGTATTTTTTTTGTTTCCTTTTCTTTTTTAGTTTAGGCCATTAACTTCTAATATAGACCTATAGCCATAGTAAATTATAAACTAATGTTCATTTTAATAGGGGAAACCCCAATATTTATATTATTCTATATTTAAATAAGGGGAATACCCACTAGTCCATTGAATTACTTGTGAGGAAAGAAAATCCGTTTTGATATATTTTTTGTCAAAAATATATCAAAACGGATATACAATTATATACAAATATATCAAAAATTACATGCCACATACTTACCTTTTTATAATATTAGTATATACAGAGTAGGTATTATTTTGTCTGTGTGTCCAATTAGATAGGCATATCTTTAAAATCGTAGGTAATAGATAACTGTCACGTTAAAACATTTTTAACTACCGGTTGATTTAAATTAAAGCCTAGACAAGAGAAAATCTTTTAAATACCTTAAATTATAAATAAGATAAGAAGGAAGAATTGAAACAATAACCAAATTAAATATTCTTTGTTAACAAAGAATAAGAATAAAAGTATTTGCATAAATTATATTCACAATTTAACATCTGACGAGGAAACGATTTATAAAACAAATAGGTGAAGAGCTCACGACGATCACACTTCGTGATTTTATAAAACCTGATCGTATCTGCGATCATATTTTTTCATCATACTCAAAGTTTGAATCATGATTCCTTTGAAAAGTAACAATTTTTTACGTCTGATAACACGTAAGAACCACCTTAACTGTATCCCTTGATACTTCCTCAAAGATAATTATAACCTACTAATCAAACTGTATAAATACAACATAGCTTAAGCGACGGTCATTATAGTGAGTGTAAAACTCTCTCCTCCATTGCTCGACCTCGCTACATCACTACATAGTATAAAATAAAGTCGCTTTCCGTCTGTCTGTCCCTATGTATGCTTAGGTCTTTAAATCTACGCAACTGATTTCAAGAAAGGTTTATATGTATAATACATGCATGTTATAGTAGAGAAAGCGAAGCTGGAGCGGATCGCTAGTTAAAAAGTATATGAAAACCTACAGGAAACTCAGTAAAATAACGCTGAACTAAAACACCACTATCATATTAATTTCTTTAATCTTTTTCGCGAGACGTTCACTGTATTGCTGTCTGAACCGAAGCCATGCACTCTACATGTGGGTACTTGCGAAAAAATTGAATGAACTACCCACGAACAGAAAGTTATAAGAAAAATAATATTGTTGGGTATATTTTATGTTAATTCGATCCGTCAAAACACGTTAAAGGTGTCTGTGAAACTAAGTGTCTGATGTCAATGGATAATGTGGTTTCTGATATTATTCCAAATAACATATATAAAGACAGAGTTATTTACTTTAAAGAATTTGAGGTCCAATTTTATAGAGCTTTGCTACCTCTCAAAGCAATCGTGATCCAAACTTCATGGTTGAAGATCGTTTATATCTCTATTAGGGACGTTAACAGAGAAACTTTTAGGTTTCATAAAATAAGGTCTGGTCGTCAAGGGATCTTGGTAGTCCGAGATGTCTATAAGTCAAGAACGGTCAAGTTTTTGCACCTTGGTTGAAAATTTCTAAACAAATATATTAATCAAAAACATACTTACAGGAATATTGTTATTGCCTGTTATTGTTAACCTGTATTAACACATAAGCTACTTTTAATCCCGGAAAATACCTGTGGGATGATAATAATAAAGGTTTCATTAAACGCGTGAATATTTTATATAGCAATATATTAAATATAAAATGTTTATTTTGATAAATTAAATTGCACATAAAATAATTAAATTTCGTATCACAATTTTTGTTATCTAACTCTTCCAAAACGGCTTTATCGATTTTTATGATTTTTTTTGTGTTTTAGGCTAGTAGGGTATTTTTTATATCCCCAAGTGATAATAGACCCTCCAGAAATTAATTTACTTAGTAAAACAGCCTTTTTCGGGTCAGCTATTAATTCCGATCGTCAAAAATTAAATTAGTTTGTCAATTATTACTTATCATTCTTTTCTTTTTCCCGCTTGCTTCTAAATTCTTGTATAAAACCACAAGATGAGTTTATAATCTATTTAATATCTGTACATAGTAATGTTATCTGAATAACCGTTAAATAGGTTTTAAATTGGCGGTTTTCGATTTTCTTTTAAAAGATAAACTTTTACTTTTAGTAGAATTACTACTAGCAGTGCCAGCGACTTCGCGCGCGAGCGTGAAAGCGCGACAGACTAACACTTTTTTCGCAATAAAAAGTAGCCTATGTCCTTCCTCAGGTTCTTGATTATCTGTATACCAAATTTCATTTAAATCGGTTCAGTAATTTTGGCGTGATAGCGCGACAGACATACAGAGTTACTTTCGCATTTATAATATTACGTTACTTTATTATTATGAATATTAACCTGCCAAGCACAAGTCTTACTCTATAGCTTAAGATTCTTAAACAATGTGTAACCAAAACAATTTTTATTTTTTCCTATTTGATGTCACTTTTAAAAAAAATCCTTTGAAATATTTATCTGATTTTGATATTTAAATGTTCAGGCATTATACGTAATTGTTTTTAAGGCCGAACAAACAGTGAATAATAAATAATGTAAATTTATTCTATAAAACACTAAAAATGTTCCAAAAAACGTTTTAAATGGGTCGGGCTAATATACAGTATTCGGTAAAAGTAAAGACAATTCATTAAAATAACTGCATTTACTGTAATTAATATTTATTAATGACTTCGGAAGTCATACCTTGTGAATTGTCAGCAGTTACTTCCTGATCCGACGTCGAATTCAATGGTAGTCTCTATTAATAATTTTAATAGGTTCGCAATAGAAGTATCATTGAAATCTTTCTTCGTAATTGTTATCTATGTCGCAGTCATCCGGTTGAATCTGCTATTTGATTGAATGACTAGCGCGTTAATTGAATGACAACATTCAATTGAATGACTAGGCCGAACGTTGATTGAACAAGCGTCACTCAACGTCCAACTAGCTAGTGGATTGTAACATAGGCCTTTGAACAGAGCGGATGTAAAATCAGGTGATTGAAATTTAGTTCATTTTTGTCTCACTGCGGCAATAGTAGTTACCAAAACAAATATGGCGTCAAACAGCTCGCACAGATAGCATTGTGTTGATATTTTTTTGATTAAATTTACTTTAAATAATATTAAATGGCTCTCCTAGACTTTGATTTTTTGAAATCCTTGAATTAGTTGGTAAAAATAGTCAGTATTGCCTATCTTAAGACTTAAAATCATAATAAGGTGTGTCATGTCACGAACGAACTTATGGTCACCCTAACCAAACATTACAAAGTCAGCTATATCCCATTCAACGACTATGCTATATGACGTTCAGTCAAGACGTTGAACGTTACATTAAACAACTTGACGAGTTGTACTTTTGTCATTCAATGAACGCGCCAGTCATTCAATCAAATAGCAGATTCAACTAGATGACTGCGACATCTACATAACAATAATAATATGTACTTAAAACGGTAACAGAGTAACCAATATTGAACGTTTATTCCAAACCTTAGTAATGGAGACTCAACATCACGACATAACACCACTGCACAGCCATAATGGGTCACCAGGAGAGCTTCGATTGACAACTGGCTCAAGTCAGAGGTTATATACAGTATATGAATAAAACAAAAAAACACTACCCGCGACTATGAAGTTATCAACGGTCTTGCTAACTTAATTAAATATTTCAATAACCACAATCCTCAATAAACATAAACAAATCAATTATGAAACGTCATTAAAAAAAATTGACATCCATGACCGCCATGACTAATTTTCGTAATGTGTTACAACTGGGAGAACAAATCCGTGTATTTAAAATTAATTTATTTTAGACATCTTTAAAATTAATCATTGAGTCCTTATTAAATTTTGGTTGGTCGCCAATCAAAGAACAATAGTTTGCTTAAATTATTGCAAATAGATTCCTGGCGGTGCCAAGTAGAGTTAGATGATGTCAATTGTAATTTATTAAAATCTAATCTCTCTATTAATCCAAGGTGCTTTTGTAATTTGAACCCTTTGCCATTTTGTATTAATTGGTATGGGTCTGGCTAACGAACGCAGGGAGTCTCTCTAATAAATGGGCCCTAAAATTAGATGCAGTTTCATAAAAACCTTATATGATATGCATGATGATATGGTTTGAGACGTATCTTACATTACATTTATTTCTTATTTCAAAATTGAATAAAATCATTTTGCGATAAACGATAAATTTCATAAAGGCGACGGCCATTGACGCACTGTCACCGAACGCGAAGTTCGACTTATTCCTCACTGCTTTACTCACGTAGTTCGTGCGAATTCTGATTGTTACAATAATATTTTTTATACCCTACAAAGTATTTTAAGAAAATGCGATTTAATATACTACTTACGCCATCTGTTGACGAATAGATGGTCTCTGTCTATCTGTTACGCAATCACACTTAATTCACCTAACAGATTTAGATGAAATTTCGTACAGAGATAGATTAGAACTTGGGGAAGGACGTACACGAATATTATTATTTCGTAAATCCTTACTTAATATTATAAATGCGAAAGTTACTCTGTCTGTCTGTCGCACTTTCACGCCAAAACTACTGAACCGATTTAAATGAAATTTGGTATACAGATAGTGTAGAGCTTGAGAAAGGACATAGGCTACATTTTAATGCGAAAAACGGTTGTAAGGGATTGAAAGGGGGAGATGAAAAGTTGTATAGAAGTATCGTCATTTTTAGAGCTAGAAGCTTCGATCAATAATAGGGCTAGAAGCTTGAAACTTATATTTTAGGGTGTTGATTCGATATAAATAAATATGACATTTAAAGTTCGTAAAAGTTTTACCCTCTAGGGTGTAAAATAATAATAGGGAAAGACACTATCCACGTGAACGAAATCGCGGGCACAGCTTGTAAAAAATAGGTCAAATGTTCATATGGATGTATCCTTATTTCGAAATCACTGCAATGTTTGGGCCCTGGTCTTATGACTAAAGATAATTGAGATAATTTATGTTACATAGTTTGTTTATTATAACATTAAGTTATTAATGAAAAACATGAATAATTACATAAATTGTATATCACTCAAGAATTAACGATGACTAATGTACCAGCTTTATTTGATACTCGACTCTCTTAGCAGGTGTTTATTTGTTATCACCATTTAGTAAATATTTAATTGAATTACAATTAAGGGGAAAAAAAGCAGTGATGGCCCAGTGGTTGAGACTTCAAGTCTTACTCGTAAGGTCCGAGTTCGATCCCCCACACACGCTCTGACTTTTCTGAGTTATGTGTGTTTTAAGCAATTAAATATCACTTGCTATAAAGGTGAAGGAAAACATCGTGAGGAAACCTGCACTCCTGAGAGTTCCCTAAAGTTCTCAAAGGTGTGTGAAGTCTGCCAACCCACACTAGGCCAGCGTGGTGGACTATGGCCTTATACCCTCCTCATTCTGAGGAAGAGACCTAGCTTAGCAGTGGGCCATTGACGGGTCGTGATGATGATGATGATGATGATGAATTAAAAAGAAAAAGAAACAAAAACAACCGCGTACCTATATCGAAATGAAATAATATATTTTTATAAAATATACTCTATACTAATATTATAGAGGGAACAGATTGTCTATAAATGTATGTTTGTAAATGTTGAACTCAAAAACTACTGGACCGATTTCAAAAATTCTTAAAACTTTATAATGTTACATTATACCTGAATAACGCTGCGGAAACCAATTGATGATAGAACAAAAAAAATTTGCCACAATAGTAGTCAACATATCAATATCTATAACTAGCTGCATCCCGCGGTTTGACCCGCTATATTTTGGATTATTCACACTATATCATTATAAATTACAGCCTATGTGTTATTCTGATGTGTAAGCTATATTATTGTAAAGTTTCATCAAAATTCATTCAGTAGTTTTTGCGTGAAAGAGTAACAAACATCTATCCACACATCCATACATTCTTACAAACCTTAGCGTTTATAATATTAGTAGGATAAACTTCGCGATACCATTACATCTCCAAGTATTGTAATTATGTCACTATAATTACTTTTTTTATATTTTAAATACTTTTTTATTTATAATAGTTAAGGTGCAAACGAGCAGATGGTCCACCTGATCGTAAGCGGCAACCATCGCCCATGGACATCGGAAAAACAAGAAACACTCTCTCGTTTTGTCGATGCGTTGCATCCCCGAAGATAGAATGGGAAGGGGGAATGAAGAAGAAAAATGATGCGGATTCAGCGGACCCTAGGCAAGAGCCCAGAGTCCTCTAGACCCACAGCATTAATGATATGGGAGAAGGAGGGGGTAAGTCTGGCCCACATGCGGTTCAACCGGAACGCGTCAATGACACTTGGCGATCCGATTCCCATGCTGGTGGTCGCAAGCCAGTCGGGAAACAGATCCTCTACCACCAAGAGAGTGCTGGGTTACTCGGCTCTTACGAGATGCTCGCCCAGCGGCAGAGGGAATAGTATTCTAACCCGTCCCCTCACGGGGTTGCTGACCAGAATCAGACCATGTTATCCAAACATTTGTATAAATCCTTATCCAAATAAATCATTTTGTATTTAAGAATGTTTCAATACCCGTAGATTACTTTAAATTATTTAAATCGGACGTTCCGTTCATAAAATATTACGAATTTAAAAATGCTAATAGAAAATGCTGCCGCGCCGGTGTGGACCTAATCAGCGCAGCGGGCAACACAGCAGGGGAGAGGAAGGGGGCACCGAATCCGGACTGGCGTGCACATCAATAGAGAAACACGTGAGAAGCATAATAATTTTGTGAAACTGCACTCAAATCCTTATTTTAACGCAGATTTGTCGATTTATTAATCTTGTCTAGTCTGAAAACGGGATAGAGATAGAAAATATAATGTATTAACTATTTTTAAAGGTTTTCAGTCACGTTTCAGCGCAGACGATTTTATATTTGCACAAGTGTAACGTACTCCGGTGAACTAAATTCATTCTTGTGAATATTACATTCATCATCATAACATTAAACATATAATAATATGTTATACAGTTATTTATACTAAAGCATACAAATTTTATTTCATTTGATAATTATCCCATTAGCCAGGGATGACAGTCGTTAGGGTTTGTCTTAGTCGTCTTGACTTTCATTTGTAAACTGGGTTTTTTAGCTATTCAAATTCATTAAAGTTAGCAACACCGTTGATCAGTCTATCCGGGGGTAGTACTTTTTATGTTATTCTAAGACTGTATATAACCTCAGTTACGATACATTTGAGTCAGTCGTCAAATGGAGCTCGCCTGGTGACGATTGGCTGTTACTGTGCGGTATCGGTAGGTCATGAAGATGACCTTTAGTTGCAAGGATAGGATTTTTGCAATTTTCTTATATGAATATAGTGGAACAAAGAATTTCAATATCGCGACTTCTTATTTTTCAATCCGACTTCCTTTTTTTGTCGGATAGTTAAAGATAGTATTATATCAAGAAAATTTTTATAATGAGTAAAATATAATTTATTAGTTAATACATTATATGAACCAACTTGGATACCACAAATGCCAATATTTTTTTTATTATTTTGCTTCTTTTTAGGGGCGTGCTGTAGCACCTTATACCCTGTTGCCAACCATTTAGAGGTGACAGCCCTACCTATAACTAATAATACGATACGATAAATAAAATAATGAACTTCCTACAATATAAAAACAATTAGTTAATTAAGTACACAGTTGTAGTTGGGAGGTTATCTGTGATTAAGTATCCGATTTGTTTACGTGCCGAAGCTCTGTGGGTCGCGTCGCGTCGCAGCGCCAGTCGTCTCCACGACACAGTAGTGTCAGGGTGTTAGTGAAATAAGTTACTTCAAAATGAATATAATAATCTCGAAACTTATGTGGCAGAATGGATCTAGGATCAATCAGTATATGTTTGCGGTTATAAGTAAGTTTTTTTTAAATTTATTATTACGATTGTGAGCTGTTAAATATTTTTTTTTGGAAATATATTTTCGTTATATAAGAAAAAAACCTAATTTTAATTATTTAATCACCAGATAATATACGTAAAATAATTAACTCATTAAGTTAAATATATAATAATTAAAATCTTAACGAGTAATAATTGTTTTGACTGTTGTACTTAAAAATACAATATATTAAAATATATTGATTTTTTTAAATTATTTAATCGATGTATGTTAAGGTGTAATAACAAAAGAATATATTTTGGAATGAATATTAAAACAAATATAAATTACTCTAAAATTCATGTATCTATAAGATTCATTCGCAGTGGTTAAAATTTTATATTAATATTAACTAGATACTACAATATAAAAATTACATGAATTTTAACTAACTCGTTCTTAAGTTAAATCCTTAGCGTATGAGCAAAACATTTATTTTACAAAAACTCGTAATGGCCGGCAGTTATATAAAATTACAATTTTAAATAACATCGTAATTATTATAATAAGAAACATCTTTACATAAAGTCGAAATCTTGTTACTTATTTTAAGTATTTTATTATAAAACGGAGTAGTTTTACAAAGTAAGTGTAGGGTAGAAAAAAATTATCAAGGAGATTCCTTTCATTCCTTCTAGGGTTTTAACTATAGCTTTTATTTGTTAAAATCCTGATAACGATCTCAGTAGTTATTCCAGGAATAATTATCACTTTTTTTGAACTTTAGAATTATAAATCGATGTTTTTCTAATTCTTTATAAAATGGTAATGATGATATATTTCACTGACAACCTTCGCATCTTTATTATTATTATTAATTATCTATAAAAACTTAAAAAGCAAGATTAAT
Organism: Limenitis camilla; assembly: GCA_905147385.1. Lineage (NCBI taxonomy): Eukaryota > Metazoa > Arthropoda > Insecta > Lepidoptera > Nymphalidae > Limenitis > Limenitis camilla. Next base: position 3,742,104 of record LR990231.1, read on the forward strand.
TATTTAAAACATAAATCATTTTTGAAAGATGCAGCGAAACTTTCTTTTATAATACTTATAAATGCCAATAACTTATAATTTTGTGACAAACTTTCGTAACAGACAAATCGACTTTTATATAGTTATTTGAATTTTTTAATTACATTTAATAGGCATCAACTAGTATTTAAGCTACCTATTTTATTTGTATCGCTGTCGTAGTTAAAAATTGGGTAGACTGATTTTTTAACCTAAAAAAAGTTAAATAGATAAAAATAGTTTTTTTTTTGGTAATGTGTGCTAATCTAAAATATTCTTCCCATTAGAAAAATATATCTTCTCCTTAATTTTATTAATTAACGGTTATATTATTAAACTCGCTAAATTCAATAATTTCAACATTTATACTTAAAATATTTCGAAATAAATTAGTTATTTGAATAGTCCAATAACTTTATTTGTTTATCAGTTTAAGCATTGCACAGTTTTGCTTTTTACTATTTGCTGGTATATTATTAATGAATCTGTAAGCAAATAAGAATAGGTGAGTTTAATTCGGCCTGCATTCACGTATTCCTCATATAATGCGTCATAACCTACAGATATAAAAGATCATTTTTTAACGACGTAACAATAAATGTCCAGTTTTGGGAATTTTCCCCATACTGGTGCTATAAGACCTTGTCTTTTGCCAAAAATTATATTCCTAGATTAAAGGAGAAGACCAGCCGGGAATTTAGATTCTTGTGAGAAATCAAATAACAATACATAAGTTATAAGCCGATGTATCTTTTCAATACGTTTTACATTCTTTTACATATCCGAGAAACTACAGACACACACATTAAAAGTTATGCGTGACAATCAAATTAATTTTGTAGTGATGTGAAATTTGCAGTCCACTTAATTTTTGCTTTTTCTAGTGCTATGAGACTTTGCTTCATGTTAAATTTCAAGATTCTAGGTCATCGGGAAGTACACTAGCACTATAACTCTAGGAGTAACTATCGCGTTAGTAGTATTAGTAGTCGCTATTAACGTTCCTGTAAAAAAGGGTCTTGACAGACAGACAACGAAGTGATCCCAAAAGGCTTCCTTTTTCCTTTACGGTACGGTACCCTAAAAATGAATTAAAGCAATAAATAAGCTTTATTGTTTTCGTTTTATTTTTACTGTAATTTAATTATCGATATTAACAGATAGTCAAAAAATTGAATTGATGAGATTTTTCGTATTATTGAACTGCAATATGAGTTCATTGATTTTAAAAAAATACTAACACATTATTACATATTATGTTACCTGTATTCTGTATTATACGCCTTTTTAGGAACATTCTTTTTCATTAATTCTTGAAATCCCAAATGGAAAAAATAAATATTATTACAGTAAAGCAAAGATATGAAACGCAAACAAAACAACTTTCATTATTTCGTGTCAGTAAGATCAATTCGTCATTACGTAATTTCTTTCCGCTAAATATTTAAAGTTCGTGTAGGACATGTTTAAGGGTTCTGTACTCAATATTATATTTTTAATTTAAACTAGCAACACGCTCCGAATTAACTTGAGGCTATTTATGTCTCTGGCAAGAGTGTATCGTATACTTTTAGAATATTTTATTAATTTTTAATACATTTCTATATTAAAACTGTAAGAATTTTTTATTTCCCGGATAAAAAATATACTATCTTACCTAGATCGATATTACAGTTTTTTATATTTTATTAAGGTACTTTAAATACTTTCTTATTGTCAAGCACTTTGAACTTGGCGAACATGATTTTCTATTATCTAGCATGAGTTTTATATTTTCCGAGATAAAATGTAATTTATGTTACTATTAAATTATTATTAACGTTTAATAACGTTCATTTCTGTCAATCGTTATTAATATTTTTTTATTTAATTTAATCAGGGATTGGTTCTAATGCAACTAATTCAGAGACATTTTCGGGAGTATAACCTATCCCCATTTCAGATCTATAAACTCTACTAACATAAACAGACCTACAAACGTTGTGTAAATATAGGGTTTATGAGATCCGATGTTCATTAGCACAGATCTCTAAAATATTACAAAACTCTTATAATGTCACCGGTTACGTATTTAACATCAGCACACAAAATTTGGTTCAATAAAAAAATTATGTCAGTTCACTTACTAGAACTTAATAAAAAAATGTCTGTAAAACTACATCTCTGATTATCATGTGAGGATCAATTCATCAAGTAAGGATCATTTTATTTAATATTATAAATTTTTTTATATAATTTCGTTTCGATTTAGAAAATAATACTTACTTAAAAAAATGAGTGGTTAATGATAATGAAGTTTTGATACATTACAATTAGCCTGATAAAGCTAAATTGTAATTAAAAGTGTAATGAATTATTTAATATATTATCTATGTATATTCAAGTTATATGTGAACACACGCGGAACACGCAGAAATAATTAATTATAATAGTAGTTATTATTTAGTCACGTTGCAAATCACTACATATTGTAAAACAGTCTCGCGCCGCGTCTGACTGTCTGTTTAAGATAAACTCAAAAAGAAACAGAATGATTCACGAGGAATATTTAAGTGTATAACCCGTGTGCAGCCGGAGCGGGTCGCTAGTTAATTAATAATAGTTATTATCACGTCACGTTGTAATTTTATTTATATTAATATTTATTATTGGTAGATTTTCACTGATTTTTCTCTGTAACCGTAGGTACTAGGTACACGAAGTTAAACAAACATTCAATGCATTACTCACGTATTCCTTTTAGGTAGATGGTTCTGACAGGATTTTACTAATATTTGACAGACTTATCCTTTTTTAGATCATTACTATTCCTCATTTTTCTTTCTATGTTACACAATGAAATTATAAGCGTCAGATAATTATCGAAACAATTTAAAAAGTCCTGTAAATCTGCACATGGGTGCGTTTCAAGCCTATGTAGTGCCCATGTGCAATCATCACTAGCGTTTAAAAAAAAATATTTCATACAAACTCATTTTCGAACAGTTAGTTAAGAAATAGATGACTCGTGAGGAGACGGGTTAGAATACAGTTCCCCTCTGGATAGCATCTCATAAGAGACAAGTAACTGTCCCTATCTGGTGGTAGGGGATGTCATCCCCGACTTGCTCGTGACCACTATCATGCGAATCCCTCCTCCCTTTCCCAATCGGCGCGGGGTCCAGGGAGACCCGATAAAACGGTTTATCGCTGGCCGCCCTATGGTTGGTAGGGGACCCGAATCCAGGATCATCCCGACTTGGAAGGTAGTCCCGCCGCCATAGTTAAAAAACCCGTCACTGGACCGCCGTGCCAAAGTGGAAAACCGTTGTGGAACGATCGATTAACGGGTCGGATTGGGGGCTCTTCCGTCCCCCGCGCCAGCGACAAACTAAACTCGGCCTCCAAAGATGGATTCACCGAAGTGTTTCTTGTCCAAGGGACTGCAGAGGCATTCACAATCTTTTCCGTTTCATCCCCTGCCTGTTACATCTCAGCAATTTACATATGCTTTTCGTTCACTCGTTGGTTAGTCGAACAAAAAAAAGAAGGCACGCACAGCGGTCCCCTCTCGGATTGCATTCTAATTTATATGCCGTACATCACTATGTACCTCGAAACGGTAATACCGTCCCTATTTTTAGGAGACAAGGATATCGATTTCTGGCGACTCATCTACCTAGATTACACAAAGTACACGTTCATACGTTCATCCCCCAAACCGGTGTGAGTGCTTACGTTAGGGACGCCATTTGTTGTGAAAGACTCGACCGGCAACACCGAAGACGATCATTTTTTTGGGCACCTGCAAGAGTTCTTCGTGAACTTCAGCGTTATCCCAGCACGGAGGTGTGTATGTTGTCCTTGGTGACTTTAATGCCCACCGCAGTGAGTGATTAGGATTACGAATCACAGACCGCGCGAGGAGAGCTGCCTAAAGTTTTGCTCACGCCTATGGTTTCTCCCATTTTGTGTCAGGCGTAACCAGGATCCCTGATACCAACAACCATACAGGAGGTCTACTTAGTATCCGTCAATGCGCCTTTGGGTACATCTGACCATTGCCTGCTACACTCCGAGGCGCCTGTAGTGCTGCATGGTTTTTCCCGTCCATCTGGGACCCGCCGTGTATGGCACTAAAAATCGGATGGATTGCGAGAATTCCAATCCTACCCATGGAGTTAGCTTTGTTATACACCGGATGATCCATCGATCTGCACGGACACTAATTTGCGGTTCACGACCTTGGTACGATGCGTCCTGCGCAAGATCTTCGATCACCAAGGAGGAACGCTATCGTGCCTGTGAAGGATCCACTTACTACTGATTTTAAGAAGGAATTCAATGCTACCTTCAGATCCTATAAGAAGCACATTGCCAGATCAAGGCTTAAGCTTATTCGAGGCATTGGCGAGAAATTAATAAGCTTTCCTTCAGAAAGCCGTAAATATTTGGTCTCTTGCTAAAGCCGTCGAAATGAACTTCTTTAAGCAACATTTTTCATCTTCAAAAAAAATTTATAAGAATAAAACAATGTAAAATATTATTTATATTTGTACAATGCAATTGTAAAACAAAGAGCGATAATCCTTTATATCTTATAGGCTAGAACAGAATCACTTTATATTCATTATTCGGTAATTATTCAATTTTCACGAAAAAAAATCAAGAAACTTATATTTCACAAATTACTCTATTTTTCAGGTATACAATTACTTGAACAGCGTGTCGATAATATTTTTCAAATATTATAAACTAGTTAATTTGCATATTCCATTCTGAAAAATTGTAGAAGTAATTAATATTACTAAGTTTCATCAAAGTTTTAACAATATTATTTGTTTGGTTTATTATTATAGCCCAAGCGGCGAAAGCAAAAAACGTTTATGATCGGGAGTGTACACCAGACTATATAGAAACTTAATTGCTTGTATTTTAATTAAAATGAGAAATAAATAAAATTTATTATATTTATTAAAAGAATATGGTAATTCATAATAAAAAAAATTTGTAATTATAAGTATTTTACAGTTTCAGATCGCCAAATCAATAAATCAGATTTAACTAACATTTAAAATATCGATCACCTTTTTTTTTCGAGCTGATTATCATCCCGCTTTTAAATTTTTTATTTACAAAAATATATCTATACTACTTTCAAATCCGTAAGCTACCTCTATTCTAGTATGGATATGGATTAGAAATGACACGTAATAATGATATCATGTAGGTATTATGACGTATTAATTATACGTTAGATGTTAAATGTTCCTTTAATTTTCTATATTTGCACAGAACCATACTTAGCCGCGTAATTTTGGCAAGTGATATTTCATTATTGAATAAATAAATATTAATATTTACCTATCATATTAGCGTAATAAATGACTTTAAAAATTAATAAAATTATATTTATCTGTTCTATGAAGAATATCGTATGAACAAAATAGACGACGAACACATTTTTTATTTTCTTAGGATTCTGTAAGCTTAGTTTAAAGACAATTTATTGTTTATTGGTATATAAGATTAAAAAGAAAAAATTGTTGCAAGGAACGAAAAATCAATCGTAAATTCTAACTTTTTTAAATATTTTGTTTGTTTCTTAAACTTATGTCTTATATGCCAACATATATAATTTTTATTACGGTTATTTGTTTAAAAATTCTTTTAATGTTAACCAACTTGCTTTTAGCAAAACAGACGCATTTTACGTGATTTTCAAAATTAATGTAAGCCATGATAACTCAGAATTCATGTGCTATAAGAGAAACTGCACTTTTTTGATGTAACGCTTGCGTGGGAAATGTGAATGAATAAATGAGTGTTATTGTTTACAACAATATCCTTGAACCTAATCGCTTGAAAATTGTGCGCTTCGTTACAATTGTTATAAATATTATATAATCAATGTTTTAGATTATTGATTAACAAGATAAGGTATGCAGTTTTTCTTATCTATTTAAGTATGTCTGCGTATCTGCAGCATAAACGGATATTAATATGGATTGTAAAGCTGTTTTTTGTCATTTTTCAACACCAGAAACTAATGAAATTTAGATTAATTTATAAAAAGTTACATGAACTTTTATTTCCATTTTCTTGGTAAAACTGAAACAAAGGCTAAGAAAAATGAAAGTGTTGGTAACACTGTATAGAGAGGGACACGCTTTAAGGGTCAGTTATTACGTTATCTAGAATAAGAATAAACAGATAATTTTCCAGTGAAAGAAATATTGTGATTATTGTACCTTATAGACCTGCACCTGAGTCATATGTCCACAGTAATGAGATACGAGGGGAACACCACAAATCAGATATTAGGTGTTATTATTAGGACACATTTTTAATAAAAATGGATGTTATGTAGTCCATGGGTTAATTTTGGATCATGTAATCGATGTGATACGTCTTTATATTACGTCTGACATAAAAATTCACGAATAGAGAAAGGCTAATATATCACTAATAGGAGTGTCGTAGCATATTCCGAATTCCTATATCTTGTATTTAGTGTTTAGAAAGTAGTCTTAAATATTAAAAAGAACAAGTTTAACATTTCTTTATTGTATACTGTAGAGTAGAGATCAATGTTAGAGGAAATGTAAATATTTTAGGTTTTAATTTACTATACTACGAAATGATAAACAGGATATATTTAGTAGATAATAATGTTATCAATGGTGGTATTAATGAAAGAGTACAATCATTGTGAACATTTGTACATCTCGTGTCTGCTACTCATTTTCTCTAATAATCCGGTCAACTTTAATCATGCTATTTAACAAAAGTAATCGCTGATAGTTTAAAGGTAATGCAAGTAATTATACTTTTAATGATCTGATGTACTAATGATAATCCCATTAATTTCTAGAACTAGCTGGTGAATAAAAAAAATCTTAATGCTCAGAATGATAAGTTTAACTGAATTAGCGATTGTAATACTTTTCATTTTGTACTCCATTTAGTTCTTTTTATGGTCAGTCAGATTTCGGAACCCCGTAGTCGTAATAATGCACCAAGTTCTATCATATCGAAACATCTTACAATTTGAGGTATTGGAATTTTCAAATAACTTATTTTTTCATTTCCGATGAAAAAAGCATTCCAATCTGACTCGAGTAAGAAAAAGCTTTTATTGATACTAAATATAATATTAACTTCAATGCTAGTTTAAATATAATTCTGAATCTAATCAAAACAACGTGTTTTGTCATGATCTATCTATCTTCAAGAAAAGAACCAATTATATTTAATTATCATTGTCTCACCTTAACCTTTCGATCAATACTGTCTAATTTTTTGCCTGCAAATAGATAAAAAAAGATTAGTAGTGCATAATACTAACAATAGGAGACATCTAAATTAGTAAATATGTATTTTGTGATTTGTGATTTGTATGGCAAGAAAAATCTATAATAATAATCTCACTTTTGAGTTTTCACCTTTTTAGACAATTATGTTTATTAGACTGACTAAAGTGGCAAGCACAGAAAAAAATCTAAATCTTGCAACCATATTCTTGTTTAAACTCTAGCATACAAATTTAGTTTTTTTTCTTGCAATGAGAAACTTATTTTTCATGAATAACCTTAACGTCAATGTATTTGTTATCTTTATTATTTTAATGAAATTGGTCTGACATTTCACTCCCGATCATCAACATTTTTTGCGATCGCCGCTTGGACTATGATAAGATTACTATAAACTTTAGAGATACTTTACAAATAAGTTTTTTTTTTCAATGATATTTGTGAGTTTAAACACTTTTAAACCTTAACAATATAACATAGAAATCAATTATTTGCAATGTGACGATGAAATTATGGCAATTAATTTAGGTCTTTTTAAAATAAAACACTTTTTGAACTAAATAAATGTCTTGTGTTAAATACGAAGTTGGCAACACTAATTTGAGTAGTAACCTGTTATTTATGATGTTGATACTTGGTAGCATTGATTTGAGTAACATTTTTACTTTCTTTGTTGAATGTTGGACAACTGATAAACAACAATCGGAGAAGGAAGGAATGCAAAATAAATACGCCGTCACGATAGAAATAATTATTATTAAATCTCCAGTATTCTAGCAGTGAAGCTGAAGCTCCGAGTTCAAAGTATAACCCCTAGGAGGGTATTGTTTCCAATTACGCCATAGTGTTGGTCTGAATATAGACAACAACTCTTTTTTTTAATGAACACTAACGAATTAATTTTTAATTAAGCTCTAAGAAATATGAGGCTGCAAAAAATTTAAAATCTTGATATATCCACGCCGCAACTGGTAATACCTAATATCAAGGCAACAATCTTGGCTAGAATTATAGATATTATTCCCTAATTAGCATATCAAGATATATAGGTATAAACACAAACCTACACATCTAACAAGTTGTGTATGCAATATGTTTATATTTATATTTTTAGATAAGATCCGAAGAGATAATTGTAAAATTAAACTGTTTGTATCATACATATAATAGCATATAAAAACCGTTGCTTTTTGTGTTTCTAGTTTTTTCACTGAACAGTAATTACTATAAAAAATATGTAATTATTCAATATATATTTTTCCATGGAAATCTATTTTTCGGGACAGAAATCAATAACTGGTCAAATTTTTCAACTAACCAATTATAATTTTATATCTATTTATAATATTGCATAACAATTTTACCTTTTTTTACAAAACCTAAGTCATTTTCAAGTCATTTTATATCCACCATAAAACCATTTTTATAAACCAACGATGTCAAATATAAAAACGCTTTTTTTCTTAATGTTCATCATCCTAGTACCATGCCAAAATTGTTTATATCTTATCTAGGAAATACAGAATATATTTTTAAATATTATACGTATTATAATTTACGTATTTCCTTCATATTTTGTACAATAATTCCCCTCTGCCTGTTGAGGGAGCATCTCGTAAGAGGCGAGTGACATAGCACCCCTTGGTGGTAGGGGATCTGTTCCCCGGGAAAAAAGAGTACATTTTTTAAGTTTAAAATACTAACATAATAGCTTCTCTTAAATATTTTTGTTGTGTACAGGATAACTAATAAATAGTAAAAACAGATATATTTTTTGTCTTAAAACTGGTTGTTATTTATGAGGCGTGACGTTTAACTTCTCGAAGTTTTTAATTTTTCTTATCAATTTATTATTGTGCAACAAAATCCATGTTAACTTTGTATTTTGTAATATTATTTCACTTCTGGAAAGTTTTCTTCCAATGCTTTAATCTTCTTTCTATCTTTTTAACTTAATAATAATCTTCATAAGTGAGTAAAGCAGGTTTTAAAGTCCTTACTAATATTATAAACGCGAGTTTCTATGTATGATGTTGGTACTCTTTCATGAATAAACTACTGAATGGATTTTAATGAAACTTTATTGTAATACAGCTTATACATCAGAATAACACATAGGCTATAATTTATGAAGATAATGTGTGAATTGTTCAAAATACAAGGGTAAGTAGGTGAGCGAGCTATTTTAGCGTGCGCTCCTGCTGCTGCGCGTTGGAGCTACACGTGTCACGTATATAATGTACGATGGAAATGTTTATCTTAAATATTTATACAAAAAAGCCTGCGACAAATATATATCTATCTTTTATGTGTAAGCCATATCGCCAAAATATTGATATAGCGATTAAAATGTGCTATTAAACCTAAACGCCTTTACTTATAAACAGTGATTAACAAAATCAATGTCTAATTAAGATCTATTCCTTTCTATGTCAACTTAATTAATAAAAAAAAAATAAACCTAGTCATATTTTGAAAGTCAAATTGTTTGTATATATTATATTTATTTATTTACTTATCTTTATTAATTTTTTTTTCGTATTTTAAAATTGCATTGTTTACATTGTTTGTTTTTATTGTAGTAGTATTTGTGTTGTAAGAATTATTTTTAAAGTTTAAATATAGTTTTTCTTAAAGAATAAATTGTAGATAGCTAGCATATGATTGTATGTTTGTATGTGATACATAGTAACGAGCGCTACGCCTACAAACTGTTTACGAAGTTTGGCGTTGTTTATATTAAGAAAAACTAGTATTCAAAGTGAATAAAGCTATTAAATTTTTTTTAAAAATGATTAAATACTTTTACAAATAAAACCCTATGAGTATATTGAATATTTTTATCAGGCAACGTAAAATAAAAATCTATTTTTATATTGACTGATACAACAGAAAAAGAGGAACTATACATAGACAAGGAGGAAATCGAATATTTGAGTATAATATCAACCCCCTTCCCCAGCGTACAATTTCTCTTATGTTAAGATGTAGTTTTGGAAACACTGATTTATATTGCATTTTGTTTTTGAAGGTTGCACGTGATTATGATTTTCATTCATAACGTGGCGGTAGCATTTAAAACTTGTGCATCAGTTACATTTCCGTTGGAAATGCATTTAAATATAAGTGCCGTAAAAACATAGCAAGAATTTGTCAATTTTTTAAAGTAATAATAGGGCACCAGGATACCAAAATTTTTATACATTTATGTTTTAATTTATATCTTTGTTTCAGTTACTATTCCACTCCTGAACTTCGGCATGGTGCAAGGATGGCTATCACCAATGATATCAACCTTGCAATCTTCTGAAGGGCCATCACCGAAGCCCTTCACCTCCAGTGATATTTCATGGGTGACCTCTGTCACGTACATCACCGCCATCATCCTAGGAGCTCCCATGGGGTACCTGACTGACCGGTATGGAAGAAAGGTCATGACACTGATTACAACTTTCTCTTTAATTGTAAGTATAAATGATCATAATATTCAAATGAAAAAATTAAAAATTTGTCCGAAGATCGCACAGATAAAAAAATATTTTTGTTCTGTCTTCCGGTATATCGTCAAAGGTCGTAATAATCTTATGGAATGTAACTTTGTATAGCTGTCCCTTTCTAACTATTGCATTATTAAGTTTGATGACAAGGATACTTACATAGTTTCGTTTGTTTTGCTATAACAAAGTATAATTATGGTACGGAGAGCCAGATTCAAATTCGGTCAATCATTTCCTCTCGAGTGAAAATTCGTATACTGCATAAGAAATAAATATTATGATTACTTGTGAACGTCAGCTGCGATTCCTTGGGTGGGGCGAGCAGTGGCAGTCGGCAACCTTCCAAACATGTAGAAAAAATATTTTCTTCAGTCATTTCCTCCCGTTTGAAAATTTGTCGGATTATAGTTTACCTAGTATCTTGAAGGAAAATTAAAGTCAGCTGACCATAACGTGGTGGAATTTACGTCAGATTTTCAAATGGGAGGAAATAACTGAAAAAAAAATGTTATTCTACACGTTTCGGAGGCTACCACTGCTGGCGGGGACCCACCGAATCGCAGCTGACGATCACGAGTAATCATAATATTAACCCCTTATGCGTTTCACGAATTTTCGCTTGGGAGAGACTTGGTCATGAAAATCTGTCACTGGCTCCCGTATCAATATGTTTAGAACGTAATATTACAGAGGTGACTAAAACAAAGTTGAACATAGGAAACTTAAGCAATATTAATTCCAGAAAAAGAAGTAAATTTTTTACAGATATACCTATCAAAGTAACATCTGTATTAAAATCATCGCCCTCAGATGCTATTTCTCTACTAAAAAGTAAACTCCCAATTAATTTGACTTTAAACATGTTACAGCGTTTGATATTATTAATATTTTCAGGACACTTAATATAAAAATAACTGGTGGTTTATGGGACATTTCAGTAAAAATATTAAACACAATAATCAATAATATTGCCCCGCATCTAGCTGATAAATTTTAATAAGTGTGTCGATACAGGAAAGTTTCCGGACTTAATGAAGCACAGTAAAATAATACCTCAATTTTAAAATGGAAACAGGAACAATCCCAATAACTATAGACCAATCTCTATGTTACCATCACTGAGTAAAGTTTTTGAAAAGATAATTTTAAATCCACTTTTAGAATATTTTAATAAAAATAAACTATTTTATAATCAACAGTACGGTTTACTAGGGGCAGGTCAACAACAGATGCTGGAGTTAAGCATATTTATGAAGTGCGAGAAATCGCAAAATGCGATTGGTGTATTTTATGATCTGTCCAAGGCCTTTATTGTGTTCAACATGAAACACTATAAAAAAAACTTAATTATTATGGAATGGTTGGTGTTTCACTAGATCTAATTGCCTTATACCTAAATCAAAGAATCCAGAGGATTACGTAAATAACTTAGTTCTTAATGCTAAAAAGACTAAATGCGTTGAGTTTGCTATACCTAATGTTAAAAAACAAAAATTTAACCTACGGTTAACCCCCGTTTATCATCTCTAGCGGGAAGACTCAGCTCAGCTGCCTACGCAGTGAGGAGAGTCAGACAAATGACCGATATTAATACTGCTAAGCTAGTTTATTTCAGTTACTTTCACAGTATTATGCCTTATGGCCTTTTACTGAAGGGTAGTGCCGCGGACATTGAATCCATTTTTATTCTTCAAAAGAGAGTTGTTCGGGCCATTTATAATTTAAGAGCACGGGATTCTCTTAGAGATGTTTATAAAAAATAGACGTCCTTACAGTCTCATCTCAATTCATATATTGTAATATTTTGTTCATTTACCAGAATATCCATTTGTATTCAAAACACAGTGACAAACATAATGTTAATACTAGAACAGAAATTAACTTGTAACGCCTTACTATCGTCTCCACACAGTCAGTATTAGTTTCATTGGGCTTGGTGTTTGATCTATAATAAGATTCCACAGCCTATATTAGACTTGCCACTTCAACAATTTAAAACTCAGATCAAGAAGTCATTAATATATAAAGCATACTATAATGTACAGGATTACTTAAATGATGAGAATGCTTGGAATCTAAGTGAGCCCATAAACAAACAAAAAATTAATGATTTGAAATGACGCTCTACGGTGCGACGAAAATAAACTCATCGCATAAGATAAGTATATCGCACTGTATCATGCCTCTTAGGGATTGCGACGCACAGTTCGAAAAACAATGGTATTTACTATTATAGTTGGGTTATGACTTATGATTGACACATTTACGGATTATTCACTTCTTACTTCTCTTCTTTTTGTTCTTCACTTTCAAATATATAATCTGAAACTATCTGTGGAAAGTTACACCTATGTCAAATATTTTTGACGTTGCTAAGCATTTCCGCGTCCATTACGAATATAGCTCCATCCCTTTCGTTTACAAGAGAATCGTCCACTTTCTCTTCTATGAACAATTACGTAACCATAACCAAGGTTACGTAACAATAACAAGAACCGGGACCGAGCAGTGCCTGAAGCTTAAGACCCAAGAACAGGTTCGAATAGCTCTTTCATAATTTATTAAAATTCACCTCTACTACTCGACCTCGCGAAAGACAATAGATAATAAAGTACATTACTCACGTGCTCCTTGATAACGAAGGTCTAACACCACGCCACCAAACAACACTACACTATCAGTCTCAATCTCAATACTTTAATTTGTACTGTGCGACACCATGGACTGGACAACATATTGAAATGCGCAAAAAAAAAAACCATAATGAATACGATGATTTTGCAAATAAAGTATCAAACGCAATTCATAAAATACCCATTTTTTTACTTCTGCATCATCAACTCTTAATCTAAATTTATCTTAACTTTAGATACTTTTTCATTCCTTTTTTTTTAATGAAGTTATAGTATGACGCAAATACGCCACAGGAAAATGTAATCATGACTTACAAAAATCTCGGTTCATGACTATAAAGAAGATAACCGAACCCGGGTACGGGCTAGAAAACTATTCCCCTCTGCCGCTGGGAGAGCATCTCGTAAGAGCCGAGTAACCCGGCATCCCCTTGGTGGTAGGGGATCTGCTCCCCGACTGGTTTGCGACCGCCAGCTTGCGAATCCGACCGCCAAGTATCATAGACGCGTTCCGGTGGAGCCGCATGTGGGCCAGACTTACCTCCTCCTTCTCCCATCCCATTAATGCTGCGGATCTAGCGGACTATGGGCTCTTACTCAGGGTCCGCTAAGACGGCATCATTTTTTATTCATTCATGATTTATTCACTCCCCCTCCCCACTCTATCTTCGAGGATGCAACGCATCTACTAAACAAGTAAATCTCTTGTTTTGTGGATGTCCATGGGCGATGGTGGCCACTTACCATCAGGTGGACCATCTGCTCGTTTGCAACTCATCTACCATAAAAAATAAGAAAAAAAATCTTTATTTTTATCAGATAACTTTGTTTTCTTTAATGTTTTTATAAAACAAAATATGTTTACGATAAACTCAAAAACTACTAAGCGGATTTTCATACGGTTTTCATCAATAGACAGAGTGATTCCTGAGGAAGAGGAAAGCCCATGACGTTTCATCGACCGTTTATGAGATATAAAAAAAAGTATGTACGGAATACATGCGGACAATGTTTTCCACTATCCGTGCGAATCCGGAATATGTCCGGCCATCTTGAATTTGTCAAGCCCTTTCATTTGATACCCATCTTTATTGCGAAAAAAATATGTAATCCGCCATTTTGCAGCGGCGGTCATCTTGAAACATAGATTAAACACTCCCGAATATATCACCTTTTAAAACAAAAAAAAACAGAGAGACGCGTCAAATTTACAACACCCCGTCGTTTTGCGTGGGGGGTTAATAAATAATAAAAATTAACAGTCATTTTAGGTACAGTACCTACTGTATAAAAGAAGCATTAATATTATGCTGTAAAAACGCCATATATTTTAAAATTTATTATGAAGATATGGAATACCCTTAAATCTGAGAAATTAATATATTTTACCTTGTAAAAGGTCGTTCGCCATTTTTGGATATGATGTATAATTTAAGAATTTTTGGATTCCGTTTTCCTTTAAATAATGCTTCCTTAATTTTTATCTAGTTAAAAGAAAAAGGTTCTAAGTTCTAGTATTTTACTTTATTTGGATTTTCGTCCACATCTTTGTACCTATACTACTGATACATAAGATTATTTTCTATTGGAAATACTTTAAAGGTGGTTAAAACCTTGGATTTAATGCAAATGAAGTCGTTTTTAAATTTGTAAAAAAATAATTGTCTTGTTGTGGACAAGACTCTTTACACTATTATATATGTATATTTGTAAGTTGCGAATTGGTTTTTTTTTTATAATAGATAAGGTGCAAATGAGCAGATGGTCCACCTGATGGTAAGTGGCAACCATCGCCCATGGGCATCGTCAAAACAAGAAACACTCTCTCGTTTTGTCGATGCGTTACATCCCCAAGTTAGAGTGGGGAGGGGGAATGAAGAAGAAAAATGATGCGGATTCAGCGGGCCCTAGGCAAGAGCCCAGAGTCCACTAGACCCACGGCATTAATGGGATGGGAGAGGGATAAGTCCACATGCGGCTCTACCGGAACGCGTCTATGACACTTGGCGATCGGATTCGCATGCTGGTGGTCGCAAGCCAGTCGGGGAACAGATCCCCTACCACCAAGGGGGTGCTGGGTTACTCAGCTCTTACGAGATGCTCTCCCAGCGGCAGAGGGGAATAGTATTCTAACCCGTCCCCTCACGGGTGAAGTTGGTGTTGTGGTGTTGCCATAAATATTCAAATGTGGTGGTTATTAAAGGAACTATTAATCCGTCTTTAAAATTTGCCTTTAAAGTTTTGCCATATATATTTTGTCATTAATGAAATTACAAATTCAACAAAATTAACACTTTGTTGTTTTTTGACAAATTTTTTACTAGTAATTTCTAGAAGTTTATAAATTTTAGATATTACATTTAAACGTAAATTTTTGAATAATACTTTATTTATATTTTTAATGGAAGATCATTATCGAGTTAGATCGGTAATGGAAACCGGTCGTAAAGCTTACTTATTAACTTGATTAATGATTCAATGATGATTACTGATGTTTACGATAACAATGGCGCTAATGTAAACATAACGTTATGTTAGTTTGCATAGTTTTCAATAAGATCTACTTTATATTTACTATAATCGAATTTTGGTCCTGTGGAACTTTGACATAACATAAATGTTGTAAGTTATTAAAACATTGTGTCGTGGTTAGGGTCACCCTTTTGCGGTCCACGTAAGTTTACTTTAATTATTGTACTTGGCGAGGTCGAGTGGTGGATGTAAAAGTGAATGTATTATGAAAGAGCGCTTTAAACCTGCTCCTGGGTCTCAAAGCCCAGGCACTGCTCGCCTCAGTCTAAATTGCATGTGTATACGTATTGCTGTACAGTAATGGTTATCATTCCTCTCTCATTCTATGAAATGTTATAAATTATATCATCCCTAATTTTTAAAATATAACCAACCATTTTATGTCACTAAGGCAGTGTTGCCAATCGCACAAAATTACAAGGATTTAAAAATCAACGCTACAGCTACTGTGTGTACTCTGTCAATGTCAAATGTCAATCAATCACCTCTTTTGTCACTTCTTCGACTTCTGACGTTGTCGCCTTACTATTTGATGAGTTAATTTGTTGTAAATATCTTTTATTCTTTTAAGTTTTTGTTTCCTCTTCGCTACTTACTTGATTTTTATTATTCTTAATTTTTTGTACATTTTTCCTCAATAAATTTAATTAAAAATAAAAGTCAATAAAATGATATTTATTATTATTAAGCTCATTAATAAAACGGGTCTTGTGAAATGACTCTGTTTTTTCTTAAATAGGTATTTGGGGTAGAAGAACGTCCATATTTATATTTATATAATACTTAAAAAAATTCCAAGCTTCTAAAGATGCAATTATAGAGCTAAATCATTTTTTTAAATAAAACTATTGGATATAGTTAAAAATATTTAATTTTGTACCTGAACGAATAAGGAAGAACATAAGACCTTGCATCTAATATACTTTACATTTAAATAATTATCTTCATATTCACATATTTAGAGGTCACAGATAATAAATCTGTCGTTAAAACTGCATAAATTACATAAAATCTATATTTACTAGTAATTTAATTAATCTAGACCTAGAAATATATCATTTAGGTAGTTTTCATCGGGTTTTCCCCGCATAGGTTTAAAACCTATAAAACTGGTCAAGGTATGTTTAGTATCGATTTAGATTGTAAATTTCTATCATTTATATATATAATACTAGTCGACCCGTACCGGCTTCGCCCGGGTGCAATTTAACACGTGTACTTAGCCCTAACCGCTATGTCCCTGCATTCTAAATCTGTAATATCTTCGAAAATATTCATTTTTATTTCATGCTGTAAAGGGCCATACTGATCCATATTAAATGCACAATGTATTTAAGGTGCCTAATTGGATAAGGATTAATGCTGTATTGTTTAAAATAGCTTCGTATATAAGCCATTATTTCTCGAAAAAAGTAAAGGATAAAAATGGTTATTGCGAGTTATCCTTAAGACATAGACATATATCATCATGGACTTTTTTGCAGACATTTTTAAGGTATACAATACTGTAGTACATTATTTTGATCTATCTCGTAGGGTTCAGACATCACATTAGAAACCTCTAAAATTATCAGTGTTTCTCATATACCTATTATACATATAAACCTTCCTCTTAAAATACTCTATCTAATAAAAAAAACCGCATCAAAATCCGTTGAGTAGTTTTAAAGATTTAAGCATACATAGGGATATAGGGACAGAGAAAGCGACTTTGTTTTATACTATGTAGTGACTAGTCGACCCGCCATGGCTTCTGACGGGTGTTATTATCACGCAGGAACTATGAATTTTTCGGGATAAAAAGTAGGATAAATTTTTTCAGCCGTTTTTGTTTGATTGAGAAACAAACATCTAAATATCATGTACAAAATAATACATGAACATCTCAAACATCATCTTTAAACTTTTACATTTTTTGTGAGTTTGTTCGTTATATACAATTAAACACAATATGGAATATATTTACATAAATTCAAATAACTTTCAAAGTTTAATAGAAAAACTAATGTTTAGTTCCAGATTAAAATTTAAAACCTCTTTTAATCAAAGTTTTTGATAAATATAATTAACTAGCAGACTTCATGCCCATGATAATTCTTTTTCTATTGGTCTTAACGTGATGATATATAGCCTAAAGCCTTCCTCGATAAATTGGCTATCTAACACTGAAAGAATTTTTCAAATCGGACCAGTAGTTCCTGAGATTAGCGCGTTCAAGCAACTCTTCAGCTTTATATATTAGTATAGATAAACAATTGTCAAAAAGGATATGATATGTATTAAAGAACCTGAAAAATGAATTATAGAATTTATTTAAGTATTATTTTGAAGAATACACACATTCTATGATAAAAATAAATAAAATAAAAACCTTTGAATTTTTTTTTGTTTTTTAAAAGGTTTCCATTATTTCAAAATAGGTTCACTGTACGAAATGGCCACGTTATGGCACTTAAATGGCCGTATCATTTTTTTCATATTATAATATTTATGGCAACACCATATACCCTATGTTATCCGGAAGAAACAAAGCTTTCTATCCGTGAAAGAATTATCAAAATTGGTTTTAGATTATCACGTAGGTAACTATTAAATAAACTGTAAAATACTGCATTTGTTAATGTAATTCTATTGTAGTAGCGGTTAGGGAAGCGAGGGCGGTTAACTATTATTTAATCTAATATGAAAAAAATAGGTAGTAAAATGCGCACCTAAATCTAATTTTCCACTCGTTTATAAACAACACAAAAACTAGTTCCGCTCAATCTATAGTCTGTTTTTACTTACATTTGAAATAGACTATAAAAAGTTTAAAGATCATAAAAAGTCTTTGTTACGCTTCCTTCCTATTTTTTAAATAAATTGTCGCGATTTTCTAGTTCCCACGATATTTAAAAAAATAAACAGATAATATTTAAAAACAGTGACATAGACAGAGACGTGACATATAATATGTAAATGTTTTATTAAGTATTGGTTATAATAAACGCAGACAACAGTATCACGGCTTGAAGACGAGAATATTACTCTCGAGGGTTACACTTTAGACACAGAGTAATAGCATTACAGCTAGAATACTTGTGATGCAATAATAATGATTTCTGCCATGGCGACGAATTTTTTATTGGAGACGTTTTTCGTTCGGCGATTTTCGTTGGCATAACTGGCAAAAACTGCATAGAAATTGGTCCATTTATTTAATTTATAATCCGTAAACAAAGTGAAGACTTAAAGCAAGAAAATCGATTAATAAGTAAATAGTAATTGCGGCTTGAAATTAAACAGCATTTTTAGTGTACATAAAACTGCAATCTAATCGAGTGTTATACATAAACTCACAGGAATCTTTTACCGTTGCAATACCAGTATTTAAATACCAATCCAGTGGTTCTAAAACATCCATCATAAAAAATTCTTAATATTATATTTGAAAGTGATTCCGATATTACTTCATCTTCAACTACAGTTGAAATATTAGAGGTTAAAGTATGAAATTGCCGATTTGCACTGAAAAATTGAAATTCTTTTTTTTTTTAATTTAACTTTTATTTGTTTAATCACAATAATTACCATTATTATCAATGCATTGCTGCCATTTAATAGGAAGGTCATTTATGCCTTTGCGATAGAACTCTGGCGATCTAGAATCGATAAACCATGTGAAAGTATTTTGTACTGCCTCCTGAGAAGAAAACTTTTTAATCACGTAGAAAATTGTCGAAATCACGAAAAAAATGGAAAGTCCGGTGGAGCAAGGTCTGGCGAATACGGAGGGTGACGAATGGCTTCTAATTGCAGTTCCTATAGAGTTAAAACGGTTTCTCGTGCTGTATGAGGTCTCGCTTTATCATGGAGCAATAATGGTGAAGATCGATTCATGAGTCGGGGCTGTGCTAGTTTTGCTATCATTGTTCGGAGTTCGGCACAGTAGACATCTGCCGTTATTGCTTGACCAGACAGAGAAAGCTATAAAGAATAACACCATGCTGAGACCACCAAACAGTTACCATTACCTTTTTATTGGCGTTTCTTTCTGCAGATCAGTCAAATCATTTTTCATATTTAATCTTAACGTTAAACCATGCCGCTAATTCCTGGGTAGTTTATCTCGGATCGGCTTCCAGCATCTCTTTCAATTCATAGTTACTGACCTGTGTGGGCGGTCTTCGACGTGGTTCTTTCTTCAAATCAAAATTTCCATTTCGAAAGTGTTTAAAGCATAATCGCACGGTGCGTTCATTAGCAGTCCCCTCTCCAAACGCAACATTGATATTGCGACCTGTTTCTGCCGCGTTAGTTACGCGTCGGAACTCGTATTCAAAAATCACTTGAATTTTCGAAGTATCCATCTTTCTTGTTTAAGCTGAATAATAAAAACAACTGAAAGTCGATAATCAAATGTTGCACATTTTTTAAAAGAAGAACTACATACGTACCATGTGAAAAAAGTTACACTCAAAAATCTCAAACCATGAAGGTTCTATGTCAATTCAAAGCACCCATTACAATAAAACGGCAATTTCATACTTTAACCCCTATTATTACAAAAGTCCCATGCCGCTTCTATCCGTCTGTCCGTGATAAACTCAAAAATTACTGAACGGATGGGATGAAAGGGATGAATATAGCAGCAGCATTGATAGTTGCGACGGTCGCTCCATATTTAATAAAACACAATAAAAACTAAATATTTTCGTCATCTTATTAATAAAAAAAACTCATTATCACATAAGCACAAAGTAAACAAAATGAAGAAAAAGTAGGAATAAAATTCATTTTTTTTGTAGCAGATGGTCCACATGATGGTAAGTGGCCAGCATCGCCCATGGACATCGGCAAAACAAGAGATACTCTTGTTTTGACCAGAGCCCACTAGGTGACACTTGGCGGTCGGATTCGCATGCTTAAAAGATTACAGTAATTAAAAACAATAAACGTATATAATAAATTTCCAGGGTCCCCTTTTCGGCTTCTTGTCTTTCATAGTATAATATCTTATAAATAGAGTATTTAAAGTCTAAATATAAATAACTCCTTTATATGACCCTGGACTTCAAATTCCTAATTTTTAGAATAACTTACAGATTTTCAAGCTAATTAATATATGAATATTAATTTATTTAAATTCATTTAAATTAAAATACGCAACGGAAGTAAAGGTCAAGGTTATGTTTGGACGACTCGCGACTCTTCCGCGTCTTGTTGATTAAGACCTAAAAGATTTAGAACCACTGCCTTGTATAAGGATTCAATAAAAATAAAATAAATATTCTCGATATACATTTAGGGCCATATCAACATGTTCGCGTTCGTTAACCCTTGGAAAGTTTATTTTGATTGGTTAGGTAACTTTGAAAAGTGGGTAAATGTTACTTTTATCATATTTAATAACATAAAATTTGCGACACCATTTTCTTTTTAAAATAAATAAATTAAATTTATTTAATTGAAATTTTCAAAATAATTAAAATTTACAATATCTCGTATAATTTTGTTAAGATTTTTTTCCTTATTATTTTTTAATAGAAATTTTGATGTTTTCAAAGTTTAGCAGATGTTTAAATAAGTTTTAAAATGTATACAATTAAATATTAAAATATAATAAAATCGTTATAAACATAAGTAAAAAGAGACGGTTATTTATTTGGATATTACATATATTATCGTGTGAAGTGTGATTATTTTACTGTAGACAAAATACATGTTTGGAAACTTATAGATGCGTTGCCTGTGTACAAAAATGGCAACGCAAATGAGAGGTAATTGCCCTGCTTTCAATCGATCATACCATTGTAACTATATCGAGCTAACTCTATAAAATATATACATAGAATACATAAAAATATAAATAAATAACGCAAGAGGCAGGTCTGTTACGGTTAAAGCATTTAAATAATATTTAATCAGGCGCGTGATCGTCTAGTTAGGACCCTTCATACTTTGTGTAAATAATAACCATCAAACTTCTTTTAGAGTATCAGAGGAATGAGTTCAATAGGTCATCGAAGAAGATAAATTAAACTAAATAAAGATCAATTTGCATTTTATTAAATTAGTGTAATAACGATGTTGTGATGACGCATAGATGTATAATAATTTTATAAATAATGACATCAGAAGGATGTTAGTGATAAAGAAGATAGCTGAAGGAGTCTCTCCCTTCCTCTTATAATATTTAAATATAAAAGAGAAAAGGGGTCGGCAGCCCCACACCCGCCACCGACAATGGGTTCCAACCAAATCGTGAACCCTCCAGGATAGAAGGTGGGAGCTATTTATAGTGCGCCTACACTTTTGATGCTACATTAGCAAGGACAAACAAAGAGACGTAATACGCCAGTTCATTATTTTACGTGGTAAGCCACGGAAGTAAAGAGACAAAGTAGGCCACACTGTCCTATATCCTAGTAAACATCCCATAAGGATAATTCACCAGACGCCCTAGCACTATGACATGCTACAATGTCTATTTAAAAGCACTAAGCTAAGGGGTAGTCCTGACAAGGACTATTGATGCCACTCACAATGTCCATAAACAAAGTCCACTGACAATGATCGTAGTTATACCCAGCATCGCTAGGACGTACCACTTCGGCTTACAGCCTCCGCACCGCTCAGCAGCTGGATATGATGGTGTGATAGACACAACGATATCAACTGAGACGCCAGGACGTTGAAGTATCAAATCACAGTGAGAGTCACAAACAACATCGTCTGAGCTATGACAGACCTCGGAGTATCAAATCACAGAGTGATAGACATAGCGATATCAACTAGGACATCAGAACGTTGAAGTATCAAATCACAGAGTGATAGACATAGCGATATCAACTAGGACATCAGAACGTTGAAGTATCAAATCACAGAGTGATAGACACAAACAACATCGTCTGAGTCACCAGAGACCTCGGAGTATCAAATCACGAAATATTCAAGACAACTTGTCATGGGGGTAGTCTGCTAGTAGCTGATGTAGCCACAAAGCCTACAAACCAGTCCACAGCGCATCTTCAAGAATAAAGCATATTCGGCACCGTACACAAGAATTCTCAAAGTAGAACTTAATCACACTAAGAGGCATCTCGCGTCCGTACCACCAAGATACGCAAGGCTCCAGCAACAGACAGATGGACTTCTCAAAGACAATCAAAATCATCTAAGAGTCACCTTCCGTCCGTATGCCAAAGCTCGTTCGAAATATGGCGGTCCTGCAAGACTACTCTCGCAGAACACTTTTGTAAGGAGGCTGATCTAAACACATGCATCACCATCACATCGTAACTACATAAGATATTATTATTAAAACATATTTATATTCATTATTTGAGAGGTTCATTATTATTACATGCATCGCCCCTATACATGTTTTTATATTGTTATAATTCTTTAAATGGTCACCCACAAACCATCTATGATAAATACTTTTTATGACCTCTTATTATATCGGTATCATATGTAGTACATGAATGTGCCCACGATCTCACGCTGCCTCCCTATATATGCTGGGCGATCGGTCAGACTATCGGCAGTTTCCATACTTTCCCCATACTAGCTAATACACGAACCGTCTTCATAATACACGAACCGTTTGCATTATTTTTAATATATTTATTATTGAAAGTTATGATTAATTATTATTTCTAATGTATTAAATGACGTTTTAAATATAAAATAAATTACTTTTTATGTTTATTAGTACATATTATGTTATAATATTTATTAATTACTATTTTATTACCTCTTTATATTATTTATTATTATCTTAAATGTTGAATTTACTTTATGTAAAGTTTATAACCGCCACACCATTTATTCACTAACCAGTGGCGACTACACGTCACGTTTTATTCTTTAAATTTTATGGATAAAACGCCTCCTTGTATTACAGACTGTTGATTATGATGATGGCAACACTGATTTGTGTGGCAACCTGATAATTATGATGTCGGAAACATTTGATTTTAGAAGTACCCACAAAATAAACATCATGCAAACCACCATCATGACGGAAATATTCATTATTACATCGCCAGTATCTAGCAGTAACGCTGAAGCTCTGAGTCTAAAATATAACCACAGGAGGATATTCTAGACACGCCGTCATACTGTTGGTCTGCGTATAGACGACAACTGTCTTTTTACTTAACAATACTTAAATATAAATTATAATTTGTTTTAAATACTAAAAAAAATTAGAATGAGATAGTCACTACATAGTATAAAACAAAGTCGCTTCCCGCTGTATGTATGTCCCTATGTATGCTTAGATCTTTAAAACTAAGCAACGCGGTTTTTTAATAGATAGAGTGATCGAGATAGTGATTAAGAGGAAGGTTTATATGTATAATACATGCATATTATAGTAGAGAAACACTGCTAATTTTAGAGGTTTCTAATGTGATGTCATAAATAAACACATTTTTTTCGCTTACATTGCAAACGCTGACTGAATCCTACGAGATAGATCATAATAATGTACTACAGTATTGTACACCTTAAAAATGTCTGCAAAAAAGTCCATGATGATATATGTCTATGTCTTAAGGATAACTCGCAATAACCATTTTTATCCTTTACTTTTTTCGAGAAATAATGGCTTATATACGAAGCTATTTTAAATAATACAGCATTAATCCTTATCCAATTTGGTACCTTAAGTACATTGTGCAATTAATAAAGATCAATATGGCCCTTTACAGCATGAAATTTAAATGAATATTTTAGAAGATATTACCGATTTAAAATGCAGGGACATAGCGGTTACGGCTAAACACGTGTTAAATTGTACCAGGGTGAAACAGGGACGGGTCGACTAGTAACATTATAAATGTCATTTACTTAATATTATAAATTGTTTTGTTCCAGTTATATTGGCAAATAAAGTTATTATGCTTGGAGCCCTGGGCGCTCATCCTAGCCCGTGCCATAGCTGGTATCCCCTGCTCAGCCTGCTACATCGTGCTACCTATATACTTGAAGGAGATCAGTGATATAGACTTACGTGGAGCTCTTGGATCTTTACTAATTTTAAATAGGTAAGTTATATGTTATTTTAATAGCTTTTATCTTCTCTTAAATTCTAAATATTGGCAACTACGTCACGCTTATTAATTCTGGTAACACCTACTGTTTTAAAATTTAAATAATTTAAAGTAAATTATTTAAATTTTATTCTGTTATGACAATTGTATGCTAGTTGTTATTTTTTTTTTAAGATTGTTAAAAATACACGCTTATTTCCATCAATATCCGTTCAATCTTATTTTAAAATTACTAGATAACCTACAAATACGAGTGTTAGTTATAGTTAGATTGTTATGCTAGTTTTGCATTATAAAATATTTGCATAATTAATTTAAATTTCTATAAATAAATAAAAATCAACTGATTGAATTCGACCTATGTAGGTTAATTTTTTTGAGTTTGTAACTTAGGGAAGTTGGCGCAAAGGTTTTAGCGAGGTTTCTAAGGGAAATCTGCCCTTACTGATTTTTTGCTTTACTTTGAGGTCTTTTTCGAAAAATCTGAATATAATTCCCGAATACAGAAGACATTTTCTGACAAAATTTGATGAACTTTTCAGACATAGTAAAAAAAATTTAATTCCATTTATTTTTTTAAAAATTGTCTCGATTTGAGATTCATAACATAAAGATGTCAAATCAAATCACGGAATGTCAATCGAAAAATTAGTAAGAGCAGAATTTCCTTAGAAACCCCGTGTTTATAAACCCCATATTTTTACATGACACGACCAAGAAAATAATATGTAAATCTTTAAAAAATAACCTGAACTAGACAATAGACACAAACAAGTATAACTTAAATCTTTAACAAGCTAACGTTTAGATACGGTGTACATATTTTTCTGCTTTTTGCTGTGTGTCTATAGAATTTTGGAATTGGACGACTTGTGGATTTCATGCTTCATTTATATGCAAAATACCATTTTATATATTTAAGTGTTAACTGTGATATTGTTGAATTTGAACTCGTATACGAGTACTCAGGTACATCTAATTAAAACATTACAAGTGAGTGTATTATAGATATACACAATGTTAATTAATGGGTTATAGTTTATACACAGACCGACAGTATGACGACTTTGTTGGTTAGAATACTACTCCTGAGGGTTATACTTTCTGAAGTATAACCCTCAGGAGTAGTATGATTTCTTAGGTTTTCACGATTGTTATACATTTTAAAATACTTTATAGAATAGTATTGATCGTATTTATGTTCTTTTATATTTCTGACGTTTCAAATACTTTGCAGTATTCGTGGTCACAGGACAGACTGGATGACGGTTGTCAACATTAAACAGGATAAAAAAAAATTTAAAATCTGTCCGGGGATCCAAAATTACGGCTTTAATACGGCGAGTATTCAAGCCGTAAATTTGGATGTAGTATCATGACTTAACATACTTCTCTTGACGTTTATCAGTTGTCCAACAATCAACATCCTACCAACATCATAACTAATTGGATGCTACTCCAATCAATGCTACCAACATTATAACCATCAGAATGATCCCCAAATAAGTGTTAAAAACATTAAATTTTAAAAAACGATTTTTGAGCCCACGATTTCGTTCCTTTCAAGAGCCAGTAATTAGCAACATGGTTTTAGACATTTTTGCCGAGCAAACTAACAGTCAACGACCTCATATTTTGTCATTAAAACTAAGCGATTTAAATCCATCATTAGACATGGATGATAAAGACTGTAACCAATTCCATCCTCATCGCTCATTTTACAATTTACATAGATAAGAAGAAACTAAAATACTAAAACAATATTTAACAATATGGCGAATTTTACTGAAAGTTATTGTGATGATAGTATCTATTGTAAAAATGTCATTTTTGTACTCGGTTTGAAATATACTATTCTATTTCTACAGTGTGATATTTGCCTATATAAAAGCCAAACTGAAGAGAGAATTACGACTTACTCACTTGATTGCTGCACATTGACTAACAAATAAGTAATCACGATTATTGCTACATCACATAACGCTAAAATCACTAATGAAAATTAAAACGAAAAATATAAATGAAATATTAGTTCTTTTTCATTAAAAACCCCTAAAAAATAATTGGCACCGGGCAAAGTCAGGTTCGCTCAATGAAAATAATTAAGTTTTTAAATAACACCCGTCATTTTGATTTAAAGAGACTTGCCTCCAATTTAACTAAAGTATTAATACCCTCTGTTTTACTATTTACAAAGAACTATGAAATTTAATTATCAATGTAAAACGGACAATAGCAAAATTTATAATTCAAAATATTTTCGATATTTTGAATCGCTATTAAAACAGAGAATCACAAAAAGTAATATTTTTTGATAACTTACCTAATTTAATTTATTTAATTAACAACGTATAAGGTATTATAATATGTATTATTTAGGATAATATTAGCAGGAATAACATTTTCTTAAAAATGATTATAATGTATGATTATCTATATCTATATCTATACTAATATTATAAAGAAGTAAGATTTGTATTTTTGTATTTTTGTATGTAACGAATAAACATAAAAACTACTGGACCGATTTCAAAAATTCTTTCACCATTAGAAAGCTACATTATCGCTGAGTAACATAGGCTATATTTTCCAAAGAAAAAATTAGAGATCCTCAGGAAATCTCACTAAAACCAACCCAAGGTGCAAAAAAATTTGCCATAAAACATCTTTCATCGCATGCGCTGCAAAAAGTATTGATGATAGAACAAAGAAATGTTCTACAATATTATAGAACGTATCAATATCTACAAAAAACTCCGCGAGACCATATGTCCAACTATTATAGTTATGTCACTATAACTACTTTTTTACATTTTAAAAGTTGATAAAAATGCCAATCAAAATCAGACCATGTTTTCTATAACTTTGTATTAATCCTTATCCAAATAAATTATTTCGTATTCAAGACTATTTCAATACCTGTAAAATACTTTTTGAATTATTAAAATCGGACATTCCAGTCAAAAGATATTACGAAATTAAAAATATCAATATAAACAAAAAATACACGCCGACGCGACGCGACGGGCCAGTGTAGTTCTATCTCGGTGATACTCGAAGTGCAGCGAGTGGTAGCGAGTAACGCCGAGGTAGAGGGGCACCGAAATGCGGGAGAGCCAAAATGTTTTAAACTAAATATTCCACCCGTGCGAAGCCGGGATGATACAGAATGCTTACCAACAAGGTAAGCATTCTGTATCGAATTTGTATGAGGTATAGTTAACAAAAAAATATGTGTTTTAACTCCTGAGATTTCTCCATAAGTTCTCTGTCGATGTTTGTCGACTATAGCCTACCCCCTCCCCCTCTCTCCCTATCCTACTCACTCTGTCACTCTGAAGTAGGTCATGAACGGGGTTGTCGTGATGATGATGATAAAGATGATAATTAGCATTTTTTTTTTAATGATACTCATAATTCTGTCAAGTTATCAATTAAACTTTAAGCTCTTATTAATTAAACAATCTATATAGACCAGGGTATTTCCAAAAAAAATCTACATTTTTGTTATTCACGTCAACAACTTCACCTTCAATTTTTTTTCTTTTCTAGTTATGCAAATGAATAACGAAATCTTCTGTTTTGCACAAAATTGATATTATACTCATACTAATTAATGGTTGATAGAATACATATTTACTTTTGAGTTCTGGGCATTATAAATGTCGTTGCCCCATTTTCGGGCATTTTTCTACCTTTATTAGAAATGTTTGCATAGATTTCAATGTAACTGTATAACAAAACAATATTATTTAGCAATTAGAATTATTTTTTTTACAAAACTGTTTCATGTATAACAAAATAACTATTCACATATTTTTGATTAAATATGTATTAGGTGATCAGTAGAAAAAAAATGTTTTTATGGATGTATCGAGAGAATTCATATGATTTTATCAATTTTTTTCCAAACATTATTTCAGACTAGTCAGCCCGTCCCGACTTCGCACGGGTGCAATTCACCACATATTATACTTAAATTTATCTAAAAACATTTCTATATCAATATATTGTTGGGAAATAAATATATTCAAGCGCTTACAAGAGTATATTTTATCATTATCCCGCAGGAACTAGGTTTCTCCGGGATAAAAAGTAATATATATGTTAATCCAAGTTATAAAGTATCTGTATGCCAAATTTCATTAAAATCTGTTCAGCTGTTTTCGCGTGATTGAAAATTTTAGTTTGCTAAAGTGTATATTGCCGCCCATTAAACATGGCGCCCAATAAACTTGGCATAATAATCTGTAGAGAGAGATGTGTTTATTAAGAAACAATAGAATCGCTTCATTGGACACACTCAGACCAAAGCTAGGTAAATTAAGCTATTCTAGTTCTTAAGAAACATAT
Organism: Limenitis camilla; assembly: GCA_905147385.1. Lineage (NCBI taxonomy): Eukaryota > Metazoa > Arthropoda > Insecta > Lepidoptera > Nymphalidae > Limenitis > Limenitis camilla. The sequence continues at coordinate 3,771,470 of LR990231.1, forward strand.
CCATCAGTCTTATATCTTACTTATTAAATTAGGACATATTCCTCAGCTTCATAACCTTGATTGACATTTTACTTTTTGTAAAAGTCTAATTGAAATGCACTTATGATTTAAAAGTTTCTTTTAATAACTTTACTTTTAATAATTCTCTAAGTGCCATTGAACTAGACATAAATGTCAAATAAACTTTGTTTTTGTTTTATTCGTGTAAAATGTAACATGTATCCTTGCATTTAAAAATAATATAAATCTCTTCAAAGTAGTCTATTAGTTGACAGTGTGTGAAACCTCTAATATTTTGTACAAGTAAAATATATTTTGCTTCATTAACAATACAAATACAACCAGAAGTTTTAATTTTTATTGAGGTCAAACTTTAAAATTAATTCTTGATACATTTAAATAATTATTTGGCAATTTTGTAATATATTTTTGTACATCACATGACAAAGGCATGACTACACTAAAAGACTCGCTGGCTAATATAATAGTATAACTATAATAGTATAATAATATAATAGTATAACTATATATTATCTCTCTTTTTAAGTTACATAATAATTAGCAGTAATTACACTCTTCAAAAGAAAGGGAAATCATCCTTTCTCGCTTCTGCACCTACAAGTCTCGATCGCTCATAAGAATAAGAAGTCTTTAATAAAACACAATAAAATCAAAATAAAATCAAAATAATCTTGTTGTAATTGTATTATTTTTATTTTCAGAAATATAGGTTACCTAGCTAGTTATGTGTTCGCGGATTTATTACAAGTGAGTACGATGCTCTGGATGGGCTTCTTGGTCCCCACGGTGGTGTTCTTCATCTTCCTCGTAATGCCGGAGACTCCTGAGTTCTTGGTTAAACAGGGAAAAGTTGATGTAAGTACGACTATTATGTTTTAACAACAAATAGCTAATAATATGTCATCTTATTTTTCTTTCTTCGGGGGTTAACACAAGGAGGTATTCTTTATCCTCGTTATTTTTTCATTTTATTATAATTAAAACCTATCAGAAAAAGTTGGAGACATATACACAAATTGATATCAACCATATATAGACGAGAGTTGGTGGAGAAACATTTCAAATTTAAAGTAACTAACATGTTACTATAAATACTCCATATAATCTTTGGGGTTAAAATAGATTCGATATTATGTTAGAAGAGATCTAATTATTTAATTATATATAGAGTTACTTCAATGCTTGACTTATAGATATGAGAGAGAAAAGAAAAGAGTACATTATATTGGTTAAAGTTTAGTTTTGGCTTTGACACATCCCACTTTCTTCGTTTCCACAATACGTCTGGAGGCATCTTGAAGGACAGAAATTGTCAGTACTAATACCTATCAGTAATTATAAAAATACTGGATGGTGCAGACGGCAAGACATACGTATATTTAACTAAATATGGGATAACATATAATTTTCATATTTCAGGAGGCAAAAACAGTGTTGGCGTGGTTACGAGGAGTCAGCGTAATGGATCAGGCCCTGGAGCAGGACATAGACAACATCGTAAAGGTTGAGAAACAGACCAAGGCAGATTCAAAGTCCGTCTGGGGAATTATACGTGAGTATTTCGTTTGAATAATCTAGCTAATGTTAGTTTATATTTAGCAATGTCATCCAATTGACAAACTGATGTGTTCAATTCTAAGGCGTTGCCTTTAAAATATTAAACTAAATAAAAGCAATATATAATAATGATTATCGGAATTAATATTTCATATTTATTGTAAAATTCTCCCCAAATAGATTTTTAGAAAATTTAAAGAAAAATTGAATAATTTCTGACGAATCCAGCAGCTTCTGGATTGAAATTGTAGACATGATGGTAACTCCTTCGCAAAAATTTGATCTTTGTTTTGGCTTTATTTATTACCTCCTTAAATAGTAATTTATTATTTTCCTGTAAATATGAACGACATTATATACAAGATAATCATATTAAAATTATTTATTTTACGAATTACATCTTACTGATTTAATTTTTCAACACATTGAAGTATCTACAATAAAAGTTTGACTGTTACGGAACCTTCTTCTGAATTACGTAAATCTACTCAAACCCAAGATAATATAGGTGCAACCAAACAAAATTCACTTACAAATGATACAAAAGGATATTTTATTCATATAGCATAGTAACTAGGGCGAGTGGACATTTGCATTGAATTTGCATCGGTTAAATACATTATTATATATTCCGCGTATTGGACGCGCTTCACTTTTACTTGTACTTTTGTTTTCTTACACGCTACTGAGAATATATTTCCGGTCATGGGTTTCGATTTTATTTACGCATATATTGAAGAAATCGTTAAAATATTATCACCACAAAAAGATAAATTTTTTGAAAATTTTCCGATTTTCTACTAATTTATATAAAGTAGGTATACTAGAAGAATTATTTTTTTACATACGTCACTCTTTCAATCATATCCTCCTCTTCATACTAACATTATATAAGAACTAAGTAGTAGCAACCATTTCTCTTTTATTACAGTACTTTAAAAAAGACACTAGTAGGGATTTTTGGTTTATAAAACTGGCTTGTTTCATTTTCGTTTATTGCGGCATAAAGTTTATATACGTCTGAACTGAAAAATTAAACTTTCACTACAGACTTTATTAACAATAATAATTAAGTTGCATATTTTATTAACTTTTTCATTAGTGTCTGAAATAATAATCCCAGAAGTCTGAGATATGGTTTTTTTAAATATTGCAAATTGATCAAAATATATTGTAATTTTATTTTACAGTAAAGGACAAAGCGACATTCAAAGCCTTCATCATCACGGTAGTAATCAAGATAACACAGCAATTTGACGGTTACCTCATAGTGCTAATATACGCCGGCTTCGTGTTCGAACGCGCTTCAGAAGCCATTTCACTGAAGCTGAGTCCGAATAAACAAGTGATGATGATCGGCGTTGTCCAGTTACTCGGTTCTATTGTCGCCACTTGCATCGTTGAAAAGACTGGTAGAAAGGTAATTATGACGTATTTCTTCTAGACATATGTTACAATTGCTCATATTTTATCAGACATATACACTATGACGCCCTATTTTGAAGGAAACAGTCTCGTTATTCGACAGTCTATTCCGTTGCCGGAAGGTAATCTACGGGACGGTAAATTGTCCGTTTTCCAACCACCAACCAAATGGTTTTGTCAAGTAAGACCGTTTTTTCAATCGTGTCTACATCAAGATCTTCCATTAATATAATGGTAACTCCATCTCTAGCAAGAAAGTATTCATTATCACAATAAATATAAACCTATGTCAAGTAGTAATAGGTGGTTAAGTTTGATCAAAAGACAAATTAAAAATAGGAGAATTGTTTACTATTTCAGCTCCTTCTAGTCACCACATCGCTCGCAGTGGGTGTTGGAATGTTACTCCTATCCGCGTGGTTCTACGTAGCGGGTACTGGGTCATGGCTGCCAGGCTGGGTGCCGGTCTTCGCTATGTGTCTGTGCATATTTGCTGATGCTGCAGGATTCCAGCCCATATCCTACATTATTATTACAGATTTATTCACGTTCCAGGTAAACATTAAATACTATTTATTTATACTTATATAAATTTCATTAAATTTTTGTTATTATAGAGATGATGACTGATTAAAAAAACTATCCTATAGCAATCGACATCGTCTACTGCTCTTGTACTCTTTTACTATATTATACTTTGAGGGAAATAACAAACCGTGACGTCATTCTTTCTCATATCAAAATTTAGTTCAACTTTATTTATAATTTAAAGTTTTTACAAGCCATTGACGAACGACAATGCATGGCCAGGTAATTGACGTCATTCTAAATGCAATATGGGGGACGACCCATGATGGAAGATTTGTTATTTTTTGTATGATATGGGTATCGAATGAAAGAGATACATTTAGTTTATTAGCTGTATGCAGTCGTATTAACATCATAATAACAATCCTATCTTAGTCAACTATTATAATTTTTTTTTCAGTTACGTGGCACTGTCTCCTCCTTCGCAAACATATGCGCGAAGCTCAGCAACTTCGTTCAAATGAAATGGTTCACAAAACTCTGTGAAATCATCAGCATTCACTGGACCTTCCTTTTCTTCGCCATTGTCAGCTTCTTCGCATCAGCATATACCATGATATCCTTCCCAGAAACGAGAAATAAATCTGTTGAAGAAATATACGATAAATTGGATAACAAGAAAAAGAATACTAGCATAAAGGCTGTGCCGTAATAGATTTATATTCAAATTTAATTTATATATTAGAAATGCGGATAAAATGTATCCTTAAGGACAGTTTGTGGAAATTTCTAAGTATTTTAATACAAAAAAATGCTTCAGTCTCAAAACCTTTTAAAATTCTGTAGGATTTCCAATCTTCGTTTCTTTTAATTTCTTTACTAAAAAAACTTTTGTGAGCAATATATTAAAAGAAAAAAAAGTGTCTATTGAAATATATACAGTTTTTTTAAAACCATGTCCGATCAAAAAGAAACGCATAAATATAGAATATTTATGGAAATATTATTGTTGATGTACTTAGTATGTAATATTTGTTTTGCTTAATTTTCCCCCAAAATCGAGCAAATTTTCAAGATCATCGTCATCACTTGATAGGCGCGAAGAGAAATTATGTTGCCATTTTATCAAAATAGTCATTTTATTAAAACTTATTTCATTAGGTTTTTTGATTATCGATGTTAAATATATATTAATGCCTTTACAGAGCGGACAGGGTTTTAAAAACACTATAGGTATAGGAAATTAAACGGAAATATATAATTCCTAGTTATATAAAAAGATATGTTCTGATCCTAAAAAAAGTAGTATTCATGTAAATTTCGTCCATAAAGATTTGCTTAAGCCAAATCAAGACTGCTAGAGTAATTCTTTGAGTGTTAATGTTGAACAAATTAGTGTTGTTAAATAGAGTAGATTTAAATAAGTTAGTTTGTTGAGTTTTAACCCTTTTCACAACCATAGGGACATTAGTGTCCCATTATAGTTTTAGAAAATAACATACATTCAACGTAAAAATAATTATTTATTCTCTATTGAATATTATCTGTATTTTAGATCTTTTTGACTTGTAAAGTTTGCTTTGTCTGTTAATTGCTAAGTTGCTTAAATAGTATTAACAATGAGTTACTTTAAAACAAAATGGCGGCAAGTTGTCCATCGATTATTGCTTAGCATCATATATCTGTTTGAGAAACACAAAATATTTCTCAAAGTAGATTGTGATTTGTAGAAAATGATTTTTCTAGGAAATCAACTTTTAGTAAAAAAAAATTTTTTCCTTTTAAAATTGTTGAAATTTTTTTTCTCGGGATGAATATGTCCATATGGTGGTGAAAGAGTTAAACAATCAAGCATTATTAAAATAATTAACAATACTTGTTAATATTAAACGCAAGTTGCAAGTTCTTTGTATATAAATGTGATAAAGATCTTCGTATTTGTATGTCGTGGAAAAACGAGTGGTAACCTACTTAAAATAAAGATAGTACAAACTTTGAGAGAAATAATAATACTTGTACTGTTTCTTAGTAATATTAAAAAACGTCTGTCTGTTCTTATTAAGTATTAAAATAGCTCTTAAGTTCTATCTCATCCTATTAATGAGCATCAATATTAATGATAATTTGTTAATAGCATATAATGAAAAATTAAGTCATTAAAAAATTAGTTTAAGCGTTGCAATTTAAGTTTTAAATAATGACATGTAATAATGATAGCTATTATTCAAATAAGGCATTTACCATTGACTTACAAAGATTTTGTCCTCACAAGTCATTTTAGGGAGAAAAACATAAGTTCTTGACATGTTTAAATTGACAACTATAAAATAATTTTATTAGGCCATTGAAAGAATCGTTTTTTGACTGTTTGTTTGTTTATACTTCTAGTCCAAGATAACGCAACAATCAGACCTTCGTTATTTTTTAAAACCTAAAAGATTTACTGTGTATGTCTAATAGAGATGTAAACGATCAACTCAACTATATAGTTTGGGTCATATTTGCTTTAAAAGGTGGCAAAGGTATATAAAATTGGTCCTCGAATTCGTAACTATAAAGCTCGATTAATATTTTAATCAGAATAATATAAAAACCACGTCGTCCATTGTAAAACACTTAGTACAGTTGTAACATGTCAGATACTCTTTTTAGTAATATTAATTGATTATAATTTTAATTACGTTATAGTATAAAAGCTCAATTTTATATATTACTAGCTTTTACCCGCAACTTCGTTTGCAATATTGAGGTATGTAGTTATATTAGACTACAGTAGATCGTCTGTAGACATATTTAATAATTTTATGAGGTAGTCATACTAACTTTGACCCCCCTTTCACCCCCATAAGGAATGATTTTCGAAACAATATTTTACACGTGTTTCGTACAATGACTTTAAATGAAGAAACTTTATACTGAATTTCATTTGAATAACTTCAAAAACGGAAAATTTTCATACTGACTTTGCACCCCCATTTTACCCCCTTAGCGGGTGAATTTTCATGAATCCTTTCCTAGTGCTCCCCTACGACATAAAAGGAACCCTTGTGCAAAATTTCAAGTTTCTAACCCTTATAGTTTAGGCCTTTTTAATTTAGCTTCTCCTTTTATATATATAGATGTTGCTTGAGGAAAAATCAAAGGATGTTTTCTAAGTATTCACACAGTTTCGACGTTGCTTACACCTTCTCAGACACAATAAAAACCTTTCAGAGCAACCGTGATTGAAACTTCATATAGGGATCGTTTATATCTCTATTAGGAACATACTTAGAGAAACTTTCAGGTTTTGTAAATCACAAAGGACTGATCGTCGCGGGCTCTTGTTCTATTATTCCACACGTTATGATATATATCTACTTCTAGATATTGACCATATTGATAAATCTTCTCGATCATAATTTAACTCACTGTTACTCTTACATTTATATAACTGATATATCAAAATATTATATTTATTTATTGTCTACTTATATATAAATCTAATTTAAATTATTCATTTATTCAGTTTAATCGACATCTATTGGGAATGTCATTACATGTGTCAAAAAACAGATCTTAAATTGGCTCTATTACTGTTATTTATAATTATTATAATCAATTTATGCTTTTTCTTTTTAATAAGACAAAATAAACAATATATACTAGCAGGTATCTAGGCAGAATTAATATTGGACCATTCTTATATTATTCACTACTATACTTACCTTAAAAGTAAATTTTACAATATATTAAATGTAAATATATAAAATAAAATAATAAGTAAGCCTAGGTATTGATCTAGATTAATTATCGCATAATCTTGTCCATATATTTAAGTATTATACGAGTAGGAATTAAGTTATAAATACGAATTTACATAATTGATTTAATTGTAATTGTAAATAGTGAATAAATGTTGGTTTTCAATATGATATTGTATTTTTATTCGTCTTCGATCAAGAACTGGAAGAACAAGCAGCGCCCAAAAATTATATTAACAAAAATTTAATATCGTATTAAACCCAAAAAAAAGTAAAGTACTTCTAGGACGCTAAAAATTAGGGAGTTTCGTATAATTGTTTGATTTTTAGGTGATTGTTATCTCAGTATTATAATAGTTATTATTTTGTCAAGATACAAAGTAAAACATTTTTTTAAATTTAATATAATCTGAAAGCATTCTAATCAAATTTGGCATACAGATACTTTATAACCTGGACTAGCCAACCCTTTGCGCAAGATCTATTTATCATATAATACTTAGATTTATCAAAAAAACATTTATTTTTCAGGCGCTTACAAAAGTAAATATATTTTATTATCATCCTGCAGGAGCTCTCAATTTTTCCGGGATAAAAAGTTTCATATGTCTTTATACAGGTTATAAAGTATCTTTGTGCTAACTTTTATTAAAATCCGTTCAGTTGTTTTTGCGTGATTGATTACCAAACAACCATACATGTAAACATACAAACTCACATTTCTAATATTATTAAGAAAGTAAGATTAATACAAAGGCTACTATTAATCCAGAAAAAAATAATCGTTTTTAGGATAATAAAATATAATAATAGTTGGACGCCTGAATATTTTCGTATCCACCCGAAGCCGGGCCGGGTCAACTAGTAAAATATTTAAATGTAATAGTAGTTGCACTAAAAGCAATGAGCACACGCTGTTTTTATTTAAAATATCTATCTTATAGCCTGATTACAGTTTTAGATGTAATTTTGTATGGGACTGTGTACCTATTTAGTTCTTATTTAGTGATCGAAGTTATTTAATACGATTTTTTATAACATTCACCTCACATAGCATCGATAAAGGTTTCTCAATTGGGCCTTATTTGTACTTATAGGTTACCAGAGATTTATGCCAATTAAATTATATAATATAATTAATAAATTATATAATACTTATTATGACCTCGCTTTGCTTAAGGTACAGATAATTGACAAAATGGATGTCGTATATACAAAAAAAATAGAATTTTGCTATTCCATGACTTAAATAGATTATTGTGTTATATAATCGCTATACATTTTAGTAATTCTTATTAATATTATCATTATAACTATATTATTTGTTTCAACTTATATCTATGCATAAATTTGTCTTATTAGGTAGTTTCATTTTCATAGCCACGAACACGTTTCGTCCATGATTCTATCAAAAATAAAAAATCATCGTATGGATAATGTAGATATATGTATGTAACTAGATGACCCGCGCAACTTCATCTGCGTCACATGAAAGAGAGAAAGAGATTTAGAGAATGTGGCATAGGCACCTATGGTATAATTCTAATAAAAAAGCTCCATTCATATGGGTCGTAGTGTGATATAATATAGCCTTCTTGATAAATGAGGTATCCAACACTAAAATATTTTTTAATTCTAACCAAGTAGTTCCTGAGATTAAGGCGTCCAATCGAACAAACAATAAAACTCTTTATTACTATTCTAAGCTTCTCCCAAAATTAAAAATAATTCTCTAATTAATACGAGGTAAAGTGATAAGTAAGTATATTAGTAAAATAGAGGCAGTTTAAATCATTATGCTAATTTAAGTATTTAACTATAGAAGCGCCTATTTATAAATAGTAGCAATTTCACTGATTTCTTATTATTTTATGAAACAGTGTGAACTTGTCGGTTTAAACTTTTAAAAATAAAATATTATTTATTATTAGATGTTTATATGGTCAACGACGACGTTATATGTTCAAAATTATAAATTCAAAAATATGTGCTCAAGTCTATTTGAATATACTTTTGGTACGTAGGCATAACTTAAAATTCTTCATACCTTTTAGACGTAGGTACAAAACTAACAAAATGAGGTGCTAAAAGCAAATTTAGTTTACCCAAAACAGCAATCCTTATATCAACAGATTACTTAGCTGTAATAATAAAAATTGGTCATTACTCATTACACAATAATAAAAGTTGTTTTTAAGTTTATGTTAAGTAAGACAGGAAACATAATTTTTTTATTTTTTTGGTGACTCACTCTAGTTTTCAGTTTCTCTTGCAAATCTCGTTATTGCTTTATTATCCTATAAAAAGAGTGAGTGTAATTCTTACGTTCATTGTGTGTAAATTATATTTTAAATAATCACAAATTCACAAAATGATTAAATTAAATTATTTTAACCTCAGTCAATATGGCGTATCGTTCTTTAAGATTTGAAAGACTCATAATCATAATTGAGCCTCAACTGTATAGAGGGAATTTTTAACACCCGTGTGCGTGTTAAATTAAAAAAAAATCGTTTTTTTAAATGGTCTTGTGGACCGATATAGCTCTTAATTTTATTCTTAAAAACTAGCAGCCTCATAAACATAGCTAAAATTAAAAATGTCTTTTGTATTGCCATTATTTTTATGATTAAAAAAAACAGTAAGATATACAGATCTGAAATGAACAGTATCAAATACCCTCATATCTTTCAGATAGAGATAGACTCATATATAGATAAGACCTTAGATGCACTTTTCAACTCTTAACTCAATAGGAATATCCAGAGAAAAAATTAATTTATCTAATTAACCAAAAAATTAGTCAACAATAATATTTCATAGAATTTTCTATGATTCATTATAAATTACCCAACTTTTGGGTTTTCACGTTCATATCCCTTTATTTACTGGATGATTAATAAAATACTCATGAAGGGATTACGTAAATACATTCAAATTAAAATAAAAAGAAACGTTTTCATCAATTGGGCTTTTTTTTTTGAAAATACATTGTTTGAATGATTTTTTTACGTAAGGGATGAAACTAGTCACAGTAAGTAAAAATTCAAAATGTTTTTATGACCAATTTTTGTAAAAGGCATTGCAACTCAACGAAAAGTTGCCAATACCATTTTGCCAACAACAGAAATATCACTGTACTACTCTAATTGACATTAAAAGAAACTAATCGAGTATGAAATGAAATTTCGTCTAATATTTCGCACTGATCTGTGAGTCATTTAGCGACGAGACTAAATTTTCAATAATTAAACCCAATTACGAGTATGTAATGGAAATTTTCATTCGATGTAATAAAAAAATATAATGAAAACTATGATAAAATTTCAAAAGTTTGTAATTATCTTTAATATAAATGAATGTAGTTTTTCAATCATTTTTCGAGAAAATCCCTTCGTAGTAAAACTAAGTAAAGCTTTCCCCTCATTCGATGGCTACATAAAAATCATATTTCATTATATTCATTTTCAATAAATTACGAAATTTTACGACAATCATATTATTTATAGCTAGTGACTTTATTATCAAGAACAGATAACCTTTAAATGTTTATACTTCTGATAAAGTAAACAAGGGGAATACCAATTTTTTATGTATGATTCAATTAATTCTTCGAAAGATTTTATAAGCAGGTTTTGCGGTTCAGGTATTTAAGTAGGAATTTTACATTACTAACTTCTGAAGTAGAAAAATACAGTTTTTTAAACTGAATAAAATAAAATAAAAATAATAAAAATTTTGAGTCCAAAATGAATTTCTGGTCAACACGAAATTATTAAAATTTATTTTTAGACTCGGTTAAGTTCTTTTTGAGGTCATTTTGTTCAGATACTATATAATCTCAGGACGTTACGAGACAGATTTGTCGTGGCACCAGTTGACGATAGTAAAAAGGGTGAATATTTAATTTCTCTTGTTTTTTTAATTTAGAGTAAAAATGCCACCTGCTGTCTCTTTAAAAACACACTACCGGTTGTCACTTTAAAAAAACGCTACCTGCTTAGATCTTTTAAACTACGCAGCGGATTTTATTTATTGATATTTATCACTAAACAGACTGATTCAAGAAGAAAGTTAATATGTATGTCAGAGGAGATAGCCGATTTGGATAAATGAAGTGATCGAATCCTTAGATTCATAAGTTTTTAAACAGGAACCCAGGCAGTGCCTTGGACTTGTGACCAAGGTGTAGGCTTAAAGAGCTCCTTTAAATGATCATAACACTCACCTCCACTGCCTGGTCTCACTGTTTGTCCTAGGCTAGGTTAACATAAGGCTAACCTAGCCTAACATAAACTTTTTTTTTTAACGGTGGAAAATGCTTTTACGCATCCCCTCCGTGCGACGAAGGGGTATGTGGGGCTCACAGCGAGTGCTGAACTACCCACTAAAAACCACCGGATCCACCGCCGTCATGAGGCAGGCACCATAGGAACGCTTTCAGCACACAACCATGTTGCCTAGACGGAGACCGACCTGAAGAGCCATGCTCCTCAATCCCTCTTGGAGGACTTGCAGACGCTAAAAATGACGTCTGCGCACCCCTAGCCGCTTTCTGCGACGCGGTACTGCAGCAGGATCAGCTTCTCTTTCCCGCTCCGCCACTTCTTTCTTTGATACAACAGACTCACAAAACGCGACCACAGCCGCAACCTAAGGTTGTGTTAACACATTTAAATACAATGTAAGGACTAACAACAAGTTTACTCTTTATTATTATCCTACCCTAACTATAGCCCGACACGACTTCTATTATTATTCTACCCCGACATGTATAATACATGCATATTATTATAGTAGAGAAATCTATGAACGTAGGTTTGAACAAACTAACATTTGAATGTAACAGCTCAAAGATTAACTGCACAGAATCTCAAAATTAGATAAATCCCAGTTCGAGTTTAACTATCAAGTAGTTAAACCCGAACTGGTCTAGGAGTTATAGACGTTCACGTCCATGTTGTAGAGGTCATAGTACTTATATGCTATAAATTATCATACGCAGGTCAAATATGTAAATGTTATCTGATTTATATTTAAGAAACTTCGAGAGATAACATTACGTAGACGATTTTGTTTAAAAATAGAGTCACGTTTATCTTCTGTCTGTCTACTGTTGCGGGCAGCTCACTTTAGGTCTAAGTAAAAATATTAGGGAAAAGTTACCATCGTAAGCGTGCTGCTTGCCTGTATTGGCAGTTCCATCCGTGACGTAGCAGTCGCGCGGGAACTGAAACAACGCATAAGAACCAATTGCGAGTGGCGCGCTGCTCTCGCCCCGCGCTCCGTGCTATGAAACACCTAACAGTTTTATTGATGTATATGACACAAACCAATAAGGGTCCATCTTCTATATATATTCATAAAAATAGATTAATGTCCTTCTTTGGCCTGTCATTAATACAGTCATTTTTTTATCAAAATTAGAATTTTTCCTTTTCACTTATCTATGGCATGAAAGTTATTATGGGAAATGAAGTAAGAACAATTCTTGATGTTAAAATTGACAAATTCGGCCTTACATAAACAACACGTTGATGTCTTATAAAAGGATATAAATATCTTAAGATGCCTAATATTACCTTTATGGAAACTATACTGCATAGTATCTAAAAGACAATAATAATATGAAGTATACCTAATTCCAAACACTCACAAAATTGTGTAAGGAGGCGGGTTAAAATACAAACCCCCCTTGTCGCCTCGTAACCTAAACAGTTGACCGTTTATAATCCTTAAATTAAAAAATTCCACGTTAGTTTATATAATAAAACACCTTGATCACTAGTCCAAGGCACTGCTTAGTGTCTTGTCGTAATTGTAAGAGATCATAATGTTTAGTTATATGTTCAGTAGCAGTATCTCCTTTGCGTTTACCCGATAGTCCAATCAATAACACCCCCCTTGTAGTGTTTTCAATGTCTCCCTCTTCTACTTCTCATCATTTTTTCAGAGTTTACACAATAATTATAACTTCTGTTATGACATGGCTATCTATTGTCAAAACAAAAAAAAATTTAGTTAAGTGTGGGTTCGAGAGTAATATTCTAGTGAACAGACCGTCATTCTGAAGTTATATGTGGTAAAATCAAACCGATTTAACAATATATAGATGTTCAATGTCTAGACGTACAACTAATATAGAATTCAACCCATGTCGCCTGTCGTTGTTCACCTGGGCAGATTAGGCAAACGAGATAAGCGCATTCGAACCTTTTTTTCTTCAAGTCAGTATAGAAAAGAATTCTAATCACGTTATAAAAACACCATAAAATTATATTTGAAAATGAATATCCAAGCTAAATACCACCATGTAAGGTTAACTACGATTCTAAAAATTTTATGTCCTATGTATTTAATTAATGACTAGCTCTACCCACTTTAAAACACATACCATCATCATAAAACCGTAATTAAATGTTTGTAAGTAATATTTCAGTCATTATTCCTATTTAAGATTTAGAAATTTTCTAGTATACATTGTGTTTCACTTGAGTACAAAATAAGATCCAATGACTACTGATTATCCATTTATTGATCATATTCTTATACCTGTCACAACAGACAGACGATTTGAATGAATGAATTAATAAATAGGAAATATGGCGCTGGCGTTCCGATTAATCGATAATCGATTACTCGTTTAAAGCTATCAAAAATCGTTGAATAAAGGACCGTAGATGTCGCTAGTATTCCGATTATTCGATAATCGTTTACTCGCTATCTAAAATCGTCGAATATTAACAAGACGCGATGAAAGTGACAACAAGTCCTCTTTTTTTATTATCCCACCCTAGCTATCCTACCCCAACATACCTAATATTGACACGCATTAGCGGATTTAGGGATGAGAAAAGTGGATAACCACCAGGGGAGTCAACGGCCTGAGGGCGTCGAGACGAGGCGCCAGAAGCTCAGCGATATCCTTTGACAACCTTATCTTTTGGCCGTCAGTATTTCCATAAAGGGGCGCTAGGACGCCTAGTTGGCTAAGGCCAGCCCTATTGACACGATAACACGATCCGACATGACAAAAGTGCCACAGATTAATAAACACTGTACAACATATTGGAATTCAAATATCTTCATTAATTCTTTCAATAATATTACAATTACTTACAATCAAAATTACAAGTATTTCTTATATACAAATAGTAGCGCAATCTTTTAGAACCAGTACAAACTACGTGAGTAAATCATTGAATAGTTAAACTTAGTGTACGGTGACAACGCCTCAATGGCCGTCGTCGCCATGAAAATTATCGCTTTAGTAAAAATTAATTTATTTTGTAAGATGAGTAGCGATGTTCCCGTATTTACAGCATTAATGATGTAGATGTTACAGCATTTAAAAAATGTTTGAAGTTATGAACACACACTGTAGTGTCTCAAACCCCCCTTTAGACCCCTTTACTGATTTGAAGTCGCATCTATTAATTAACATTGATTTAAATAACATTAATTTATTCATCAGTTCTCATATATTTTCCTATGTATTTATTTAACTTCATATATTATAATTAATTATGTGTTACATAATATTCAAATTATGTCTCATCGTAATTAAATTTGTTTTTACTGAATATAATTAAATAATTATGTAACTATAACAAATAGTAAATAGTTCTTATCTTACTGTATTAATAATATTAAATCAGTGTACATATATGGTTAATATGACGACTAAAAGTAAGGTAATTGCCCAACATTCAGAGATGTGACATTTTATACAAAATACTAAATACAAAATACCTATTTCCATTTTGTATTTAAATATTTTTTTTAAAAACCTTTGTATTTTATTTGAAATACCTTTTAAGACATATTTTGTATATGCAAAATGCACAATACATTTTGACATTAATAAATTTAGTCATCATTAAAAAATGAATGTGATAAGTATGTATATTAATTATGTGATATAATATAATTGATACTATATGACGTGAAAAAGAATGTGATTGTGTCAAAAAACGTAGTAATAAAATATAAGCAAATTCATTTAGATCCATAAAAGTATTTTATTTGAATAAAGTATTTTGAAAATATGTATTTTGCATTAAGTATTTTAAATACAAAATGAAAAACAATTTTGTATTTGTATTTAAAATAAAAAATACAGAAAGTATTTGCATTTAGTATTTGAATACTTTTTATAAACAATTTTGCACATCTCTACCAACATTCAAACACAGCAGTTGATTTTCCAAAATATTTTGATTTTATTGTGTTTTATTCAAGTCTTCTATTTCTTACGAGAGAAATATACGTGTAGATAGTTTACATAAGAGTGCGTGCTACTTCACAGTTTATAGTGCAGTTATACTAGAGTATAACGCGTCTATTTATAAAATATTTTTTATTAAAAATTGAGTAAAATATCACACCTTGAAACGAGAGTATAAAATATAAATATTGCAACATGAAATATTAATTACATCCAAGAACAGACGTTGTTCCACTTAAATTGCATTGTCTCTTTGTTCTTAAGAATTATTATTTTTAATTTTAAACCTTCTAGAACAATTTAACATAATATTATTGTATTATGATAACATAATATTATGTTTTTACCGCCGAGCAAATAAAGAAATAATATTAAGTAACGTCTCTAAATATTGTACGTACATATATATTTGTTATATATAAATTCTCGCCTACTCTGCTCGCAGCTGCTATCCTAATAACTAGTAAAAAATAGATTTCCAGAAATGGATCAGCAATAGGGCTAATTGAAAAGTCATATATTTTATGTTAGAACTTGGACTTTAAATGGAATAATTGAGATAATAATTCGGAAAATTCCAAAATACTTCATATTATGTGAATCTTACTAACATTTTGGGTGATTCACCATATTGGATTTAGAATGAAGTCATTTTATTGTTCGTATTCTTCACAGCAAACTCTTCCATTTGATACCCATATCATCAACATGCACAAAAAAATAAACTAGTCCTTCTTGGGTCTTCCGCCATCATCGATTTAAATTGGGAATGACGTCACTTATTTTCAAACACAATAGCCGTTTTAAGATTCGTCTGATAGTCCGAACATAAGAAATTGCAAGTTAAATAAAACTAAAAACCTTTCTACCTACTTTATTTATTCTCACCAAAACCATAGAGCACCTTTACACTTTTTTTATTTTACCTTTCATTGATACCCATATAATACGAGTGCTTAAAAATAACTAGTCTGGCCGTGGTCCACCATATTGGATTTAAAGTGAAGTCATTTTATTGTTTCAAGTATTCCTCTCAGCAACTCCTTTAATTTAATAACCATAATAAAATCGTCGGGTACAAAAAAACTAGTCCGCCATTTTAGGTCGTCCGCCATATTGGAATTAGAATGACGTCACTAACCTGCCAATACACCTATTGTCATACCAAAATTTAAATGTAAGACTTGACCCGAAATAAAAGCTTTTAAAAAGAATTTATAATTATTGAATATCGTTTTTTTTAAATTACTACCTAGTTTATTTATTCCCACCAAAACGCATGGAGCGCGTATAGAACCGGTGACAGGAAATACGTTTTTGTTTGTTTATACTTTAATTTATAACACCGCAATGCAATTCAACAGCCTAGTGCGCGACTCGCTTCCGCTGAGAATGTACGTGCGCGTGCGCAGTGTTTGTGCTTCAAATCGATCTTTAACACGATAAAACATATTAAAATTTATTATTAAAATACACAATATATTTTAATATAATATTTTATGTAAAAAATTGTGATTTTAAAGCCGTCTAACGAGTGAAAGACACGATATTTTAAGAGAAAGTATTATTTAAAAGCTAAACTGTGGCAATAATGTGGTGATTGACAAGTGAAAAGCAGACAAAGTTTTTTCTAATATTTTAACAAGGTATTTATATTTTATATAGATATTATACAAATATAGATATTATTATTTTTATTTAATTTCGATATTAAACTGACATTTTTCCTTGTATCCTATTTGCCTGAAACTTGTACAAATTATATGATTAATTGGGTTTATATTATGTTTTTTACGGAAAACCCTGTTTAATCTATTTTTGTAATTTTCAATTTTATCTGTATACTGAAATGGACTTTTCTAAGTTAGTAAATATGTTTTATTAATATCCCGCCAAGCATACAATGCATGTAATATATTTTTCTGGGATATATCTTCTATCTTGCTTTTAGACTTTTAAGTTATCTCTAAGCAAAAAATTAAATCATTAAGGTCAAACCAACGCATTAATTTATAGTATTTATTAATGTTCAACAACTTTAATTGATTATTCAGTTAACATATTTTTTATTAAATTATCTTTTAAAGCTATTTCGAGAAAAATTTGAATAATATTAGGATATGTTTTAAATATTTGGACACGAATATCTTACTTGTAATGGAGGGAAAAAAGTTAATTGTATTCAAATGAACTTCTCATTTACGTACAGTTTAGTTAATTTATACAATTACTCAACAACAAATAAAAGAAGAAACTTGTATATTTTTATGTGATTTTTGTGTGAACGTTCAGTTGATATAAAATAATATTACATAAATATTTTTCTTGTCCTTGGACTTAATATTAAAAAAAATGAACGGGCGTTTACGTCATATAATAACTTCAGTAAAAGAGTTTCAGAAATTACTTCTTTTTATAAAACATTTGTGCTTTTTGTATAATTGCTAATTGATTAAATCTTACCTATTATCATCACAACCCTAATGGCTGAGCCGGATCTCCTCCTTAGGATGAGGAGGGGGTAAGGCCATAGTCCTATTGCGGGTTGGCTTACTTACTTCACACACCTTTGAGAACTTTTAGGGAACTCTCAGGAGTGCAGGTTTCCTCACGATGTTTTCCTCCACCGTTAAGACAAGTGATATTTAATTGCTTAAAACACACATAACTCAGTCAGACGTGTGTGCCCAGGATCGAACCTGGACCTCCCGAATAAGACACCGAAGTCTTAACCACTGCCCTATCACGTATCATGCTTTTATATTTTTAAGTATAAAGCTTTATCAATAATTTTTTTTATATTGCAGCTTTTATAATAAAAAACAGAAATTCGAAGTATACCGTTATTAAGTGTTATTATGTCTGCCTTCCGTCTTTTTGCTTTATTTTATTTTTTTAAATAAGTGGGAAAAAATACGAACCTTTACAAAGAAGTTCATAAATATAAATCATATTGTTCATTTTAAAAATAGTTCTGTTCCCATACGTATACTAAAATAACTTCGATGTTTGTACGCGCATTACACAAAATCGGCTCAATAGATTCAGATGAAATTTGGCGCACAGATACCTTATGAGTTATGATCTAGAGTCTAGACTAAAACATAGAATACTTTTTATTCCGAAAAAAAAGTACCGTTTATGTGGAATAGATCATAGAGTAGTATTCTTCATATCATCATCAGCTTCATACAACGCTGCTAAATTTTTAATTAAATTATCAGAAGGTTTTCCAGTTTCTGTTCTGGAAAAGGCACAGTTTTCGTGGAGGGAAGTATATAATAGTGGATTAATTTGCAGGAAATTTTGTGTACGTAATATAGTTTGTTCGAACGGTGAGTGTTATGAAAACATTATCCCCCGTTAAAGATATAATATGAAACTATATAAATAAAATTTTACGTCGCAATAAAAGATCAGTTTTTTAGGGCTAACAAGTTATGTCATATATAATAATATAAACTCCAGGTGTACTTCAATAATGAATTAAACCTTCTGAGAAACCCTTTGTACGAAAAGGGAAAAAAACTGATGAATGGAAGGACATCGTATGCGGCTTTATTCGTGCGTATTGAAGCTTATTTGCTTTTGTTTGATTTTTGGTATTTGTTAACTTTTTCTATAGGACTTCATTTATACGGAACTATAAATTTGGATTTGTTAAGACACTCGCTTTTTTTAGAACTCATGTCCAGTTCTCAAATTTTGCTTTTATTATCTACTCCTAAAACTTATTATTACTTATTAAAAACCAAGCAGCATTGTTAAAAAATCAATAGCATTTGACACACTGAGCGAGGGTATGTAAATGAAGCGATTCTATTGGTTTTTAATAAACACATCCCTCGCTATATATTCACCCTCATGTCTGGTGTAAACACAGTTTTAGGTAAGCAATTTTTTGAAAATAATCATCAATATAATCTATTACTACCTGAAATGAAACGTTACATATATATTCGAAATTACTTTTTTAAAAAAAGGAAATGATTGTAATGTCAATGTTAAATATTGTACTATAAAATATAATTTCTTATTCGGTGAGGTTATTTTCAAGGTAAAATTGTTTAGAAATAAATATTATTTTGTGACACCACAATTGACAAATGACACTGTCCATTATGCTCTGCAACGTGACTTTTAAGAAGAGTATTTAATTTGACAAAAAAACATTGAGAATATGATTAATTTTTCTGGTAATGCTAATTTTGAAAATACTTTTACCAATAGAAAGCCACATTATTTGTTAGTATCGTAG
Source organism: Limenitis camilla (assembly GCA_905147385.1). NCBI lineage: Eukaryota > Metazoa > Arthropoda > Insecta > Lepidoptera > Nymphalidae > Limenitis > Limenitis camilla. The sequence continues at coordinate 3,791,229 of LR990231.1, forward strand.
GCTATATATTAACCCAAAAAATTAAAAGACTTTTTCGTGGTAGTCGGATTTGCTGCAGTATGACTGAGAAAAAATGGTCGAACGAAAACATTTCTTAAGAACGCTGCCTTAACGATGAGAGGTAGTTGCGGTAGAGTATAAATGAATTAGTTAAAATACGCCATCATAGAGACACTTAAAATTTCAATAGGTATATAAAACGAATTTCCAAGAAACCTCTCAGTCTACGTATAAAACTATTTTTAAGTTCTCTTCGGGTATTTTTAATTGATACGTACGAAATCCGGTTATTGTGCATGCAGTCGTTTATTTTTTTATGCAGTCAGTCGTTGCTACATGCGCTCGTCAAAAGTCCAATGTCCAGCTGATGAACTATAATTATATTAAAAATCCAAACGCTTTCGGTACAAATACCAAATGCGTCAGTTGGAAAAGATACAAACAAGAATAGATGACTAAATGTGAAAAAAACAAATAAGTATAATTACTGTGCGTCTACTTTATGAAAAATCTATTATCTATTTTGCGATTTTAAATTACATTTGAAACGCTTAATGACATCATGATATGTCGACAACAATGGCGTTCCACACAACAACGTGACAACATTGATTTTTCATGTCGTGTGACAGAAAAACATCAATATCTATTTATATCATTATGCATATATCTTTTTTATTTTATTTTATTCTAACCGGTCCCCGGTTAGAATACTATTCCCCTCTACCCCTGGGAGAGCTTCTCGTAAAAGCTGTGTAACCCAGCACCCCCTTGGTGATAGGAGATCTGTTCCCCGACTAGCTTGCGACTGCGACAGCATGCGAATCCGACCGCCATTATCATAGACGCGTGCTAGTAAAGCCGCATGTGGGCCAGACTTACCCCTTCCCTCTCCCATCCCATTAATGCTGCGAATCTCGTGTACTCTGAGCTCTTGCTCAGGGTCCGCTCAAACCGCAGTATTTTTTCTCTACTCCTGAAACTCTTAAAATCTGAATTTAGGAGCTTTGAGAACCGGGATTTTTTAAGAATGTTTTTTAAATTATTATAAAAAGTTGACTACAAAATCTTCTTGAATTTCTGGAAAAAAAAATTCTTATAGCAGTTAGCCTTATATCTATTTTTATATATAACTAAAATTAACTTTAATTACAAGTAATTTAGAGATTTTAAAAACTAGAAAACCTGTAAGGGTCGATGTAGACCAGTCTCCCAAACTTATTTGACCTGTAGTGTACTTATCATGATATTCGCTTGTAGATAGACCCCCTTTTTCATCATATTCACACACAGGGTCAGTATGAACCAGTTTGGGAACTAATGGCGAGTGGGTATAAATTCGTCAGGTACTTAAAAAATCTTATTTTGTGTAACAAACACAACTTTTAACAAAAAAATGTTAGCCACTTAAAATATAAATAAGTGATTTGTTATGACAGGTTTAACAATGTTTCTTCCGTAGATGATTTTGTTTATAATGATAATGAAGTCTGTAGTGAGTTTAATTGTAAATTGTTATGTTCGTCATATAATAAACCGTAGACAGACTTTTGGTACTAATAGCATAACTAATTACAGTCTGAATTTTCTTGAAGAATTACCATACTCCTCCGAAACAACTCGACCGATTTTTATGAAATTTTATATGCATATGTACCCCTAAGTGATACGGGTGGCCCACTGTGGCAAAACAACGTTTGCTGCCAGTTATCTATATTTTTTTCTAAAATATCAGTGTACTTATACATCGATCTTTAATTAATATGAACTCACAATTAGCGTTTAAGTTTCTGAGCACAACACACCAGCAAGCAAGTTAACAAAGCTATTATTTCTTATGGGCTTACAACATACGGTAGAACTTTTCAAACTAATTTGATTAAAATTAAAAATTTACAAATAAGATTTCTGAAAGCGCTAGTTAACAATAATGTTAAAAAATAACTGTATTAAAAACTATGACCAACTTTTTAAAATATGCAAGGTACTGCCTATACAGCAAAAGATTAACCTTCTAATGTTATTACAGCATGCTCAAAGTGATGATACTAGGGATTATATTAGCCATGAAATTACAACAAGGTGGCACAAAAAAAAAGCAGTACCACGTACCCAAAACTATTACAGTTACTGGACTAGACAATACTTAATACAGTACGCTATTAAATTCATTACCTACTGATTTAAGAAATGTTTCCATGTCATATCTTGTATACAAAAAAAGGCTTAAGGAATGATACTTGGACGAAATAAGTCTTAATTGATTGTCATTATATGTCTGAAAAAAAAAAAAAAAAAAGGTATAATTTGTATTGTATAACTACTGTTGAATGTATGATTTATATATTATATAGTGTTGTGTAGTATAACTACTCAACAGTAGTTATAACACACACACATATATATGTATGTAAATATATGTGTGTGTGTGTGCATGTTCGCATTAGTACACATGTAATACTATATATAGTATAGTTTTCAAGAAACTGAAGAAATTTCTAACCAGCCTAGTCCCGTCAACAAACCGTTACGCAGTTTGACGGAATTTGTATGTATTTTTTTATTGTTAATTGTTAAAAAGTGAAATAAAATAAAAAATTAAAAAAAGTTTATGAATTGGTATTCGCAGGTAGTTCATTTTATCTTATTTCGAGTAGACAATATATAACTTTCTAACCCTTATACTTTAGGCCCTGCGTTGATATGTCAGTCAGCTTCTCTTTTTATATATATATAGAAGAATTATTGTAAAGTAATTAAAAGACAGCGGCGCCGTAAATACTAGGGCATTGGCAATACCTTTCATAACGGAGTTTTGTACGGAATCGAGAGTATTTTTCTGGATCAGGATGTTTCACAATTGTTATATAAATGTAATTTATTGACCTATTATTTCCAAAAATGGTAACGAAACTTTATTTCATTATTCCAAGTAAAATTCTCATTACATAATGATAAATTACTGATTGAAGTCAGGTCATAATAATGATGTTATGTTAACTTGCTCTGTAATTTTATAATGATATTATTAATTATTTATAATTTGATTAATTCAATTAATTAATTTATATACTTATAACAGCATAACTTACAATTCACTTAAGTCCCCCTCCCAAGCGAAAATTCGTGATATGTATAAGGGGTTAATATTATGATTACTCGTGACCGTCAGCTGCGATTCCGTGCGTGGATCTAGCAATGGCACCCTCCCAAGCACGTAGAAATTTTTTTTTTCAGTCATTTCCTCCCGTTTGAAAATTTGTCGGATTGCAGTTTGCCTATCTTGATGGAAAAGTAAAGTCAGCTGACCATAACGTGGTGGGTAATGTATCAGCTGGCTGCTTGACCATGTAACATTTTGATATTTTTTAATCGGCCTTTGACGCACGACCATTTTCGCACGTTCTTGTCGTACGTGATCCACTTTTCATCACCAGTTATCAGCTTCTTCAAAAATGGTTCGGTTTCATTACGTCGTAATAAAGAATCACAAATGAGTACACGGTTTATTAGGTTTCTTTCAGTGAGCTCGTGAGGTACCCAAATATCGAGCTTTTTTTGTGTACCCAGTTTTTTTTCAAGTGCGCCAAAACTGTTTTGTGGTCAATTCCCAGTTCTTCAGCTATGTCGTAACTACTGATATGCCTGCACTAGGTCCATAAACATCACAAATTTTTTTCGCGGCTTGCGTTGCATTTTTACCTTTTTTGTAGTAAAATTTTAAAATGTATTGAATTCCTTCATTAGATTCACTCATCTTCACAGTAGGAAAAACAAATAAAAATCACATATTTTCCTAATTTGAATTTGGAATTATCTTCTTTAAAATGTAAACTTGTAATGATACTAAAACTTTTTACAAGAGATTTTATTACAAGTTCATACATACTGACTTTTTCCCCAACCTATTATATATTTTAATGGGGTTATAGTGCCTAGAGCTAGAAGTATTAACTGTTAAGAAGTTCTTATTGCCTAAAACAGTTGTTGTTAAATAATATTACGGTTATAAAAGAAATTTTATATATTGTTTATCATAATTTTTGTTTCACAGAAAATTAACTAATTTTCAATAATAATAATAATTATTGTCTGTAATAGTACTGTATGAAATTGTATACAGTTTAACTAACTCAAAGCCTACTTTGTTTAATAACATAATAAACACTGAAATCTTTATATTAAAATTGATTTTATTATCAAGATTACATCAAGGAAACTAATGTAGTGTTTAAATAGCCGAACAATCGATTATGTGGACGCAATTGCCAGTTTCGCAGAAACGAGATTCTTTTCGACCGCACCGGAGCTATGTGGCTGTTTCCAGTTATATTATACAGATATAATCGATTTGTATTTTATTTCAATAAAATATCTGACTATTAACATAAATATTTAACTATGATCCGCCCCGTTTTTGCACGAGTTTTCGATAAAAGTTCCAAGACGGATTTTTTAGACATTTTCAGCAGTAGTCACACAAAATCTTAACAAATTATACACCTAAACTTTCCTCATTAACCACTGCGTCTAATGGTGAAAATCGCATGAAAATCTTTTCAGTAGTTTTTGAGAATAACTTCGTGTTAACAGACGGACTTGGATTTATAATATAGGAGTGATCATTGATTTATTACTGGTGCAAGGACCTGCTAACGTACGAACACAGAATGTGTCAACAAAAATATCCATCATGCTAGCAGTGTTAAATTAACAGACTTAATAAAAACTGGTATACGAATTAGTTGCATATTAATGAGCAACAAAATCAATTATTTGGTCTCCATAAATCACTTTAAAACTCCACAAAAATGGTATCATAAGTAATGCTGGATTTTGTAACTAAGAACAGGAAAACTTTTTTAAATTCATTAAATTAATGAGCACGCAATGCGTGAGTAAAAAATTCTAAGTATTCACGTTTTCTATAAAAAATTAGCATACATTGTCCAAATTACACGTGTATTTTTGGCTCATATTTTATATTATTCATATATACGTACGAATATTCAAATTTCTATCAACATAAATGCCGATTGTAATTTAATCTAACATCATTGTCTGGACGGTCTAAGCATTGACGCACTTACGCCTTTTTATTTTATTCAATGAGCGGAATAATTAAGGTTAACGAATATATCTGCATGTTAATTTCATATATGATTTTATTTGACATTGTATTTTTTATCGTTGTATCATTCGGATGAATTTTACACGATTGTTCCATCTCTTCTATGATAAAAAACATCACTACAAGATAAGATTTATTGACAGTATTTGTCAAAATGAATCAAATTAACCCTATATTTTATAGAATTTATATTGTAGTCTGATTTATATGTAAATGCAAAATTTCAGCTCAATCACAAACCGGAAAGTGGGTCAAAAACTTGCAAGATTTATTTCAGACACAAAGAAAAAAATGATATCGACGAGTATTTGCGAAATCCGACTTCGACATAATAACCCCAAAATACAGTTACCAAAAAAAACTGTCACAATGAACCGCTTAAGAATACGAGTTTGGAAGAAAGTAGTTAATAGGTAGTCGTAGTAGTAGATTTTTAAACCAATACCAACTGACATAAGGTATAACTACTTTTTATTTTGTCCTAATATTTGATACTGTTAATTAAATTAGTTATCGCGCACGCAGACCATCAGTATGATGGCTGATTGACTAGAATATCTTCTTGAAGAATAACATGTCATGGCGGCGTATTTATTTTGTCAACTCTTATCTTGACGTTGGCACAACTGAATGATATTCAGTTTATGCCAACTTCTAAAATTAAATGTTACTCATATTACTGTTAGTGTTGTCAATCACAGAAACTTTGATATTTTTTTTACAAATATTTTGTATTTTACAATTTTTAAAAGAATAATTACTAAAAATTATGTAAATTTTGTAGGTTATAAAAAGAACTAGAATTGTCAGTTTGACGTTATATACTCCCTAGTTAAATCGTTACAATACTTAGTACACAACAGTACGTAAAGTATGACATTTTTATTATATCGGATTATAGCCACAATTGATTTGTTTGTCTCGCGGTCTCCTAGGATTTGATTTTTTTACAAATAAAGTTTCTTAATTGGGGATTAATTTTTCAATAAATCTTTTTTATTTTCATACTGAACCGACTTGTTGAGATTTTGCATATATTAATTTAATTTTATAAAATAATAATAACCTTGAGCTTAAGTCACAGATGTTTAACATCAATCATAGTTAATCAAAACATTGCGAGGAAGTCCCAACCTTATCAAACGAAAAAACGTTGTCAAGGCAATTAAGATAAAAAGAACAAACAGTAGTAAATGTTCTTTGAATATGATATTAGATATCATCTACGGTGATATATGGGCTGTCCAAGCATCCGCTTCTTACACATGAATTAGGTACTATTTAAGATAAATTATTACAAGATAAGGTTTATTTTTCATTTTTATTATCGCAGTCACATGAATGATTTTCCTTGCATATATATGTAAGTAGATGAATTCATTTTAAATTACACAGGACAGTCTGTCCTGTCACCACGATTACTGCAAAGTGTTTGAAAATCTGATAATTGATGACCTCAATTAATTATACATTTAAAACTTTCTAAGTGAAAACCGTATGAAACTTAGTTCAGTAGTTTTTGGTACGTAAAGATCAGCTCTCGCTTCGCTGAAGCAGCTCCAACTACCGGATCCAACTACCAACTGACATTACTGTCTAGAACACAATCACAGAACCACCTAACAGCTTTTAATGTGAATCAAAACCACTCCTCACAAACACATTGAAATAATTATCATTTATAAACCCCATGTTCCCTATGACAGCAAAAATAAGCAAAGCCCTAAACCCTCCCCCCATGCTTACGTACACATTGATCCATGCATGTTTCTCCCTCCTCTTTCTGAGGCTGAGCTGGAATATTCACGTTTAGATTGAACACGTGCGTGTTTACTTTTTTATCCCTGACGTAATCACCATGCAGTCCCCCTCCATCACCCGGATGTCATCAAAAATAAGCAAATCAAAGACTAATACCTGAACGATCTCTTAGGAGGAGATCAGTAATGTTTAAAATAATTATATGTATAAAGAAATGTAACTTTTTACCATAATAGAAATATGAACATAGTTTTATCTTAATAATAAATTCTTGATAACCTTAGCATTGATCCATATTAGAAAGTTATACGATCACACGACGCGCATGCATGTTGTTATATGGTAGTTACATGATTGTGTATTAAATATTAACGTCGAATGGCTTATGACTTATGAGCTATGATCAGATGAGTCAATGCTTCTTATCTTTTATATTTGCTTAGCTTATAGTTTGATAATATTTCCTTGGCACTATTATCTGCGCATGACTGGTAGGATGGTTTCATACTGATTATTATAATGACTATGATCGTTTCGCTAGGAAAGGAAGAGTGAAAACTATGATTCTGATCCACTAACGTAATCCTTCACTCATTCATTTACTCTCACTTTTCCCACTAAACCACCCACATGCCCATCCATTCACCCATTCACTAACTCCTCTTTTTCTCATACTCACCCACTTCATTAACGTATATTCTAAAAGTGAAATTTCACTCAAATTATTTTAGCCGTGTTTGCTAAAAGAGTACGGTCAAGGTTTTGTTTTGAACAAAAAATCTTATAGAAAAAGTATTCCTGAATATGAATCACAAAAAATTTCCAATTTTTCTCTGCATATAATCCTTTATAAGAGTAGATAGAGTAAGTAAAGTGTCTAGTCAGTAGGTGAAGAAAAGGTGTTTCTTGATATTAGTATAATCTTCTTATAGAACTTGCACGATTTTTATAAAATTTTTTGTGCATATTTGGTAGGACTGAGAATAGATCGTAGGTTATTTTTTATACCCCTAGGTGATAAGAGTGGCCTTTCTCCAGAAATAAATTTATATGGCAAAACGTTTTCCAATGCGGAGTAAGCTAGTATATAAGTGTAATAAATAATTCAAGAAAAATATGACATATTACTTTGTTTTATATTTTAAAACAATGCGCAAAAACTTAGACAATTTTAAGTCTTGTTACAACTGCAGACAGTTAAAGTAATTGAATTTAAACCTTCTTTTATATAACTGAGTATTAAATGTTTTTCGTTTATAACTAAAGCACCAACATCTTTAATATAAATTAATATAGAGATAATTTTTTTTTAATTAAAAAAATATCAAATCTAATCAAAAATACTTAAATGCATAAAATGGAATATAAATACTTACAGAACTATTGGTAAATATTAATAATAACGTACATAAACATATATCAGAGAACGAAGTAAATTATAGTGTTAGAGAAATATATTATTATATAGATAAACTTTTTTATTTCAGCTCATAGACACCGAAGATGAGCGCCTGACATCTCGAGCCAAAAGTCAAGCACTATGCTCGCTCTACTTCCGCTAAGATGGTTCGCGCGCATTCAACATGGCGGCATCGCCAACCAATTTTTTATGGCTCTTATGGGTAAGATATTTTATTTTATTTATTATTGATTACTGATATCGAAATGTAATATTTGCATAGAATAATATAACATGCATATAATCTTACGCGACTACGGCGAAGCGAAGCTCCAATAGGAAGGGTAATGATTTTGTTTGCGCAGTCTATGTATATTCATATGTTCGTATGTTCCACTGTAGTGCCTAAGCTCCTGAACCGATTTAAATGAAGGAATTAAAATTTACTCGTTTAAATAATTAAAAAACCAACGTTACGTTAAAATATTAGTATGTAAAGGTAAGCCGGAGCGGGAAAACTATTATATAAAAAAATAAAGTTAAAACGGGGCGTAAAAAGGACGAAACAAGAAAATAATTCAGATAGAAATCGATAAATGAGACGTGGTCGATAGGTCGAATCGAGAAAAATCTTTTTTTTATTGTGCCGTCGTATCGTGAATTTCAAACGTATTCAAATTATGATAATGAATCATTCATCCAATTGGTTTATTTGATTAAAATCTATACTTATATATAAAGCTGAAGAGTTTGTTTATTTGAACGCGCTAATCTCAGGAACTACTAATCCGATTTGAAAAATCCTTTCAGTGTTAGATAGCCCATTTATCAACAAAGGCTATATATCATCACGCTAAGACCAATAGGAGCGGAGCTACATGCAAAAGAAGTCGCGCGGGTCGACTAGTGCTATATAAAATTTAATACGCATATTGTATCTTGAAAATTTTCTTTAATCTGAATATAGATTTTGAAACTTCCGTAATTTGCCACTTTTTTTTCATATGATACTCTGTGAAACATTTTCGTCATTATAGCCATATCTATACTTAATTCTGGTCCGATTTTAAAAATTCTTTCAGTTTTAGATAGCCTATTTATCGAAGAAGGCTATAGGCTATACATCATCACGCTAAGACCAATAGGAGCGGATGATCATGAGCACGAAGTCGCAAGGATCGGCATAGTACATGCTTTATCTTCTTTTTTTTCTTTAAACGATTTCAGATTCTAATGGATAACCTTACACGTAAAACTTTGTTTTTATAGTAATTTGTATAAAATGAGCTATTTATTATTAATTCAATAAATACAATTCAAATATTACTCTTAGAACTAAAGTGATTTTAAAATCCTGTAACTTCTAATTTAGTTTTAAAATGACCTTTGAAGTGTTAAAAAGAGATAGTATGAGTGAGAAAGGGATAAATAAATACACTTAATTAGGTCTTTATGATTTATTTTCATTCGCATCTTCTTCATAAATTCCTACAAACTGTAATAAGAAGCCATTACTATAAAGATGACTTGACTCTGATTAGTTCACTTTTATTGTACATAAATCTTTGTTATTATAGTTAAATGATGATAATAGTTATATATTATTTATAATGTATAATAAAATAATGTTTCTTACATTATTATGAATTATCAATTAATATAATAGATAATACAAATAGAATATCTCGTTAACGAATATTCGGCGAGTCTCTTGGCCGAAGCGCTGAATATTCGGCAGCCGAATATTCAGCAACACTTAGAATCTTTCGCGTGTATTTTACAAATAGACCAGGGTCAATAATTTTTGGTTTCAAAAAGGAAAATATAACAAAAATGAAAGAAAAAAATAATTTATGGGTGGTCTGAGGTAGGGAAGTAGAAAAAGGAGGAACCCCCCAAGGGTAGAATACGGTTTATCTCGATTTCCGACAAAATTACAAAATATAAATGGCAAAGTTGTAGGTAAAAAAAAGATCTATAACTTTTTCATTTACACTTTTTTCACATAACCTCAAAATTTATGTGAAAAAATCAAATAACCAAGTTTTTGGTCTTTTATTTTTTTTTCGCGAAATTTAGTGAAACGTTTGCTATCAACACTATCATCACTAGGGGCCCATCCCGGCTTCGCACAGGTGGAATATTTAGTTTAAAACATTTTGGCTCTCCCGCATTTCGGTGCCCCTCTACCTCGGCGTTACTCGCTACCACTCGCTGCACTTCGAGTATCACCGAGATAGAACTACACTGGCACTGGCCCGTCGGCGTGTATTTTTTGTTTATATTGATATTTTTAATTTCGTAATATCTTTTGAATGGAAGGTCCGATTTTAATAATTCAAAAAGTAATTTACAGGTATTGAAACAGTCAAACAACAATTTATTTGGATAAGGATTAATAAAAAGGTATGGAAAACATGGTCTGATTTTGATAGGCATTTTTATCAACTTTTAAAATATAAAAAAGTAGTTATAGTGACATAACTATAATAGTTGGACATATGGTCTCGCGGAGTTTTTTGTAGATATTGATACGTTCTATAATATTCTAGAACATTTTTTTGTTCTATCATCAATACTTTTCGCAGCGCATGCGATGAAAGATATTTTATGGCTATTTTTTTTGCACCTTGGGTTGGTTTTAGTGAGATTTTCTGGGGATCTCTAATTTTTTCTTGTAATAAATATAGCCTATGTTACTCAGGGATAATGTAGCTTTCTAATGGTGAAAGAATTTTTGAAATCGGTCCAGTAGTTTTTATGTTTATTCGTTACAAAAATACAAATCTTACTTCTTTATAATATTAGTATAGATAACTTACCTACTACTGGTAGATTTTTAATTATTATTTAAATTAATATGATAAAATAAAAATATTTGTGAGTAATATTATGCATTATTTTTTATCGAGATTAACTATTCCGTATCCGGCCGAATAGTCCCCAATATTCGGCCGAATACCGAATAGTGAAATAAATGGCCGAATAGGCCGAATTCCGAATAGTTGCCGAATATTCATGGCATCTTTAATAAATGCACAGCTTTTAAATAAATAAAATATTTTAGTATATACTATGTAAAAGCAATAAGTTATAGTAACGACATAATATGTTGTGGTTAGTTATTTTTAGCATTATCTATGAATAGAAAAGCAGGATGTAAACTGGCTTGGACTTTCTTAATGAATCGAGTTTCATCGCAATAATGTTACTTCTCGTCATTTAAATAATTTTATTTGAAAGCATACAGAATAAACTTTATTTAAAACTACTGCTGAGCCGGGTCTCCTTCTAGGAAAGAGGAAGGGGTTAGGCTACTAGCCACCACGCCGCGCTAGCCAAGTGCGGGTTGGCAGACTTCACACACCTCAGGGGTGCAGGTTTCCTTACGATGTTTTCCTTCACCGTTAAAGCACCTGATATTTAATTGCTTAAAACACACATAACTCAGAAAAGTCAGAGGTGTGTTCCTGTGTGTGGGATCGAACCCGGACCTCCCGAGTAAGACACCGATGTCTTAACCATTGGGCTACCACTGCTTTTTTCCGAGAAATCAATTAATACATTAAACTAAATCATAAGATTTAGCCGATTTAACTTGTTGCTTGTTATGTTGTTATTCTCGATTTAACGACATTTCCCAGTACCACAATAAACTAAGTCAGTACTCAGTAGGTATAGTTACATCAGTTGCTTTTAAGGAAAAACTACATTTTTAAATATCACTGATTGTGTGACTGCATTGACTGAGTGAGTGAGATGCGGCGCAGCGCGACACAAGCACAGCAGAAAGCATTTTAGAAAAAAAAACTATATAATAGGTAGATATTTATTACGTTTACATCATTTTAATTCAAATGTTAAGAATATGTAGTGAAAACTCTATAACATTATAGTGTCATGTACATCTCCTTAAATGTAGAATGCGTTGTGCAAACACTTTATTAGAAATTAATTAAATAAAGCGCAAAAAAACATGTAACAAGGTAAACCGTAAATTTAACCTTTTAAGGAGTTTATCCTTATATGGAGTTAGTATTTGATTGATAAAAGACTGAGACTTCTTAAAAATCTAATAGGTAGAATAAATAATAAACCAGTTATATCTTAACTTAAAAAACAACTTGACTTATAAATAATTATCATGAAAAATAACATTATTACGTACTTATTATTTTCATTCATATATGAATATAATTAGACTACCAAACCAGCCCTTGCTTTATTAAGGGAGAAAGAGAATAGTTTGTTTTTGTAGTGTAATAGTCTAAATTTATCACACGTTTTAGTTTACACATACATTTTTTATTATCATATAATCTTTACCACCACCACACTTTTACGGACTAAATTTCGAAAATAGACTTATGTCTGGCATTAATAATGAACCACTTAACATACATAGAGTCACATTTAACCTTATTTATATGTGTAAAAATACCCAATGTTACTATATCTGCAAAAAACAACACTTATTAGAAGGAAAAAACCTACAAAAATACTTTGGCATTCATATTATTACCAAAGATTAGTATGATCTCCATTTTCTGGAGGTTAAATATTAATCCTGACTTCCTAATCTTAACCAATATTATAATATCGAAAGTAAATCTTAAGAAACGTAGGTTATTCTTAGAATATAAACTAAACAAATGAAAGTGCGATTTAATCTACTTACGCCATCTATTGACGGATAGATGGTCTGTCTTGTCTAATGCACAATCACGCCTAAATCACTGAACCGATTTTGACGAAATTTGGTACGGAGATAGATTAGAGCTTGAGGAAGGACATAGGCTATGTTTTATCCTGAAAAATAAACAAATGAGTGTGCGATTATTACATATATCGACGGAGTGCATGTTGAGCTGTGATTTTGTTATGTCTTTGAGAATTAAGTCAATTATTCATATATAAATTTCGTTGGTGTTTAAAATTATAATGTAAAATATAGTGATAGGTGATTTAGTAAGGTGGTACTCGAGGTAAATTGCACACGGGCGATGCCGGGACTCCTTCCTAGATTCCTTCTTTTAAATAGCATTATAATAAATACAAATATATCTTATCCATAACTATAGATATTATTTAATTCAATAATGAATGAATATAAATCAACAGATACAATGAATGTCGACACCAAGTCTAAAAGTGACCGCCACGTCGTATGACGACGTCTAAGTAATATTAAGCACTTAGGACTAGTGCACAATATTGAGTAAGCTGTCAACATAAACAAAAATTGATGTAATTTATTATTAATTAAATACTTTTACATGATAAAATATAAAAACAAGAATATCTTTATAGGTAAAGAGACAAAAAGCTATAACACAATATTTAGTGTTTTAGCACTTAAATTTTTATAAGTGTTCATTAGTTTATATTAATTAGCTCGACATGTTTCGGGAAAGCTGGATCGCTTCTTGAATTGATTTTTCTGAGTCGATTGGCAGCGAGCGCGTCATTAAGAGTGGAGCCGGAACTGTCCGAAACATGTCGAGCTAAACACGATATCATCACCAAAGTAAAAAACGGTATTCTATAATCTTAATTTTAATCATAACTGATATTATAATTTGGAAAGTAACACTTAAGAAATGTAAGAAATACTTCAGAATACAAACCAAACTAAGAAAGTGCGATTTAATCTACTACTTACGCCATCTATTGATGAATAGAGGGTCTGTCTGTCTGTTATATAATCAGGCTTAAATCACTGAACCGATTTTGACGAATTATGATAAAGTAAAGCTTGAGGGAGGACATAGGCTATATTTTATCGCGAAAAAAATACTTAAGAATACAAAGTAAACAAATGTGACTGCGTTTATGTCACCTATCGACGTCATAAATTAAAATATAGTAATATAGCAATTAAAATTTGAAATTAAACCTAAATACACGTGGTAAATCACACCCGTGCGAAGCCGAGGAATAAATGATATAATTCTATAGTAGTAATGATGTGATGACGTGAAAGAGATGATAGATTATGTCCTAGTCTTTATAATTTGAATTGGTTAGTGACTAAGGTTCTAGAAGCTTATGATCTATGCAAGAGTGAAACGTGAAGGAACTTTGAATAACAATCACTACGTTGATTTACTGACAATTTAATTTGATTATAATTTATGTGTTATCATTCAAATCTTTACTGCTGTTTTATTCCCTTTATATTAGAGGAACTCTGCTTTATTTCGGAATAAGAAATCATATATTTGTTGGAAAAATTAGCTTAGAAATCATATAGTTATAAAGCAATTTAAATCCATTCTGCATTCGAATACAAACATCCATAAAAATATTACCTATTTATTAAGAGACTTCAAGTCTTACTTGTGAGGTCCGAGTTTTATCCCCCACACAGGCACACACCTCTGACTTTTCTGAGTTAAGTGTGGTTTAAGCAATTAAATATCACTTGCTTTAACGGTGAAGGAAAACGTCGTGAGGAAACCTGAACTCCTGAGAGTTCCCTAAAGTTCTCAAAGGTGTGTGGAGTCTGCCAACTCGCTCTAGGCCAGCGTGGTGGACTATGGCCTAATACCCTCCTCATTTTGAGGAGGAGACCCGGCTCAGCAGTGTGCCATTGACGGGTCGTGGTGATACTATGCGGTTTATTAGATAATTTTCAATATCTTACCTTTTATTACCGCTTTATAATATTTATGAGTATTTGGGGTGGAAGAAATATAAAAAGGTCCCCAGTATTTTAGATTTATAATGAAATAAATTTTAAGACATAATTTTAGAATTTAATATTGTCTATCTGCAGTCTATTTTTTTATCTTAAAAATTTATAATATAAAGAAGAGGTATATTAGCATGAGGAATTAAGTAAAACTTCATAACAAAGAGGTCTACTGGTAAATTAAGCTTGGGGACCACTGGTAAATAATAATATGCGAGTATAGAATGTAGTGAGTGATGCTGATGCAATGTTAAGAACAATCACTATTTATGTGGGTCACATAGATCGGTGCCAGAATTGATGAAGCAATCCAAAACCTACAACAACAATTATTGATACTGCGAAATCCTACTAATATTACAAACGCGAAAGTTTGTAAGAATGTATGAATGTTTGTTACTCTTTCACGCAAAAACTACGAAATGGATTTTGATGAAACCTTACAATAATATAGCTTATACATCAAAATAACACATTGTAACACATAGGCTATAATTTATAATGATATAGTGTGAATTATCAAAAATACAGCGGGAGAAACCGCGGGGCCGAAAACCAAAATATTTTTAGAAATCCTTTTACAACTAATTATGAAAAACAGAAAGTTTAAAAATTAAAAGATATTAAAAAAATCACGAAGAAAGATCAAAGATCTCATTCGATGACTCATTGCACAAAAATTTAGGGTTCAATAAAAAAAAAAAAAATTGTGTTTACCCTCATTATTTTAATGTTGAAAAATATAAATAGAATTTCAAAGGATTTTTCCTAGATTTTACATCTCCTAGATTTTGTGTATTACTTATAACTTTTATCCATAAAATAGTGAAATTATTAAAAACAGAAAAAAAAATTGTATTTTTTTTCAAAATGTTAAGCTGTTTTTTAGATTATTTATTGAATTCACTGATATAGTTTTGTCAAGGTACATTTGAATACAATATTTTCAATTATAAAAGTTCTTTTAAGATATCAGTAATTTACCTAAAGTAAAAAGCTTTAAAAGATTTGACTAAAACCAAATTTTAAAGATTTGCAGATATTACAGAGGTCTTTTAGTAAAAAGATTCCCGCTTGACACTCATGGGATCATGACCCCATAACAGGTTCGTGAGTCAACGGCGCATTGGAACGGGTTGCACTGGGCGCGTTGCATTTGGCTACTTGATATTATTAACATTACTTATTAAACAAAGATAAAGGAATCTTACTTACATAAACTCTTATTTAAGCTATACTACGCACTGCCACCTTAAAGATAATAGTAGCATGCTCTTTAGTTGAAAGCCGAGGAGTGCTTGTCGCTGTACCAATGTGAAGGTTTAAAGAGCTATTTATTCTATTACGCTCAATACTTAGCTGGAAAGTCCAACATTACTAAAGTTATCAAAATATATCTAAATTTACATAAGATACTTTTTTAATAATAAAATTTCAATGCCCTTTGTCTTTAATTGTAATTGAAATAATATTTAAACACGAATCGTTTCTTCAAGATAAACCACTACATAGTATAAAACAAAGCCGCTGTCTGTCTGTATGTCCCTATGTATGCTTAGATCTTTAAAACTAAGCAACGGATTATAATGCGGTTTTTTTAAATAGATAGAGTGATTCAAATGAAAGGTTTATATGTATAATATATGCATAATATAGTAGAGAAACACTGATAACGAAATTTGCACTTACATTGCAAACGCTGGCTGAACCCTACGAGATAGATTAAAATAATGTACTACAGTATTGTACACCTTAAAAAGGTCTACAACAAAGTCCGCGATGCTATATGTCTATCTCTTAGGGATAACCCACAATATCCATTTTTTACTATGCAGGGACATAGCGGTTACGGCTAAATATACGTGTTAAATTGCACCCGGCGAAGCTGGGACGGATCGGCTAGTGTAAAAATAGAAATAAAGGGTTACTGTTCAGATGAGCTTAAAGGTTTCTACTTTGATTATGACAAATTAATCATTACTTGACATGTTAGGTTTGTTACGACATAATAACTTTTTTATATAAAACTGATTTCCAAGATAGTCTAGATTGATCCCCGAAAGAGAAGTGTCTATGTCGAGCTCTTCTATAAACAAAGCAGTTACAAATAAGCAAAATCGCAAGTGGTCTATAGCTCAATTAAATTTGGGAATATCTGATTTACAGTATAGATTATCGTGTATTATCTTTCGCGATCATTAGGAAACACACCATAAATCGTTTTCAACAAAGACCATGGAAGTCAGATATAACTTTGTGATGCATTTCAGTTGCATGAGTAATGAAGAAACAATAACCGTCGGTTGTAATCTGTCGGTCCTTGATTTAACTTGATCTAACTAGAATCTATAATTACTGGGCTCAGATCTTATTACTAGACGCGTGACTTGACAACTGTTTATGTCCAGGCGATAGATTTTTTTATTGTTAGCTATCTTTTGCTACTTCATCAAAAGAGAAGATGTTATGGCTAATAATAAAAAATAATACTAAGAATATGAACTATTATATAAGATAGAGACACGTCACACTTTGCTTAAAAAAGTCCAATGCTTTTCAAAAGCGCAGACACAAAATATACTTATTGGCTCTTCTTTCTCCATTACTGCAACCTCCTTTTAATTATACATAGAATTTATCTACAATAATATTAATAGAAACTTGATGAGCGACTCAAAGCAAAGAGTAATTACAAATACAAATCCTGAAGGACTGTATTATGTTGGTAAGTTTGTGGGAAGAAAGAATAGAGTGGTCATTAAATTTTTCTGTTTTTATGTTTTTCGTTTTATAGGTACGTAGGTCAAAAAAACGAATTTGATATTTTTGTTAAAAAATATTTTCATTTACAGTTACGATACCAGTCTTGAACTTCGGGATGCTAATGGGCTGGCAGTCCCCCATGACACCCATCCTCCAAGCAGAAGATGGACCGGCACCAGAACCAATCACAGACGAAACCATCTCCTGGATGGCTTCCATCACTTTCTTCCCCCCGATCTTCTGTGGCTTCCTAGTAGGGGACTTGGCTGATAGGTGGGGAAGGAAGAAGACAACTATGCTAACATCTTTAATGCTATTGGTAAGTTTAATTAATTGTCTTCATATAATTTGTAATAGAAATACTTACATTAATTTAATTAAAATAAAAATGTATGGTTTAGTGTCATAAAACATACACAGTTATATGACACTAACACATAGGTACATGTATATATGTTAGAACGTACATGTTTAGTGTCTGTGGTCAAACTAAGTACTGGTTATCCTACTGATAATATAAACGCGAAAGTTTGTAAGAATGGATGTATGTTTGTTACTCTTTCACGCAAAAACTACTGAATGGATTTTGATGAAACTTTACAATAATATAGCTTACACATCAGAAAAACATATAGGCTGTAATTTATGGTGTAAATTATCTAAAATATAGCGGGTGTAAGGGTTTATGGTGTAAATTATCTAAACTATATTAAATATAATGAATAATTTTGAAATGGTTTTCTATAGGTACCTATCTGGCAAGTTAAAATATTTTTTATCCATGATTCATTCAACGCACCATTCAATCAATTATTAATTTAAAATATATAAAAAATATTGTCAATGCTAGAAAAGATCTTGACAATCTCAAAAGGAATAAGCCCAAATGAACTTGTCTTAGGCGGAAATATTAATCGAGGTCGATTATTCACAACGTAGATAACTAATATCTATACATAGCAAAACTACTTCTTCAATCTTACTTATTTTATATACCTGTATATAAATGTGTTGATGTTTGTCCAAAAACACTTAACGAAAAGACTTTATTGATTTATTTCTCTTTGTAGGTAATTAAATCAACTTGAGAGATAAGAATTTCTATCTTGACTAAGACATCAGATAATTTACAAGTTCCATAAGTCTCTAATAGATGGCGGTGTAAGTTAATTTATTGACACAAAATTACAGTTTTTATTATCTAGGTAACGTAAGCATCAAATAGATGGCGCTATTAACTCTAATTAATATATTAAATATTGTAATATAATCAAATAGTGTGCAACTTTGTTTATTATTTATTAAGCAATACAGTAATTTATCACTTAAGATAATTACATAAATACATTGCATATGTTTTAATTGTTATATAAAATAATTAAGAAAATGAGTTACATAAATAATGTCCCTTTATGGAGTATTGACTCATTTGTGTCAATAAGTCACTTTCAATTGTAGCATAATAAGTTAACAATAAATTGGAGCAATATTCAGTTGTGACACATCAATTTCTACTTAAATGGTATTAATATTACATTAATTTGTATTGAATAGGTTTATGTCATTTTTAGTTATTGATTGATTGAAATTATATTGAGTATTTAACTGGACTTAGATATTTTTAACCTCTAACATTACATAGACGCGCAAGGTTATAGGTTTAACGTGTATATCTAAGTATCTGTACGATTGTGATGAAGTTTAATTTGTTGGGAAGGTAATTGAATCGAGATGGTTCTTAACTATAATTTGTGAAGAACTGGTCAGCTGATTGAAGACTATCAGCTCAATTTTAACTTGAGAACTGCGTGACATTATTAATACATTGAAAATTATAACAGTCTTGTAACCATGGTAGAGATGAAACGGTATTTCTCGATACCTTTCTTTCGATATCTAGTATCGAATAGAATCGAGTATCATCATTATGTATATCTTTTATCTGTACCTAATTTGCTTATTTTCACTTTAAATTATTTTTTGAAGATAAATGGTAAACTAAAGACTTTATTTTATCTGATAATTTTTTTGAATGTCTAAAGATTTATTATATGTATAGATATAAAATATTGCCCACAGCCATTTACCGTTGTCACTTTTTATTGCAACAAGTAATCATTTGCTCTACAACAAGTATTTAACAGTGAAGTATTAGTGTTGCAATTATCTAGTAGAGGCCGGCGATTTCCGCCTCTATGATGAATGGAATCAGTAGTAAGAATTATAGATATTTATATTTATGTACCTCACGAGAATATTTCATTCGAGACTTGAGACTAGGTAATGTCAATATGAATATTTAATTTCATTACAAAGTCGAAAATAATAACTATTCAAATGAAAATTCCAAAGGTATTAATAGAACATACAAAATAATACAACAGAAAAAGAGTCGAGAATTAAGAAGTTTTAATTTTAAAAAAATAAATAGGAATACCGGCCATGGTATTTATTACTAATACTGGTCAGTACAAATTGCGGGACAAACTTAACTCTGCCGTTGGAAAACGGTAGTTCCCATACATAGATATAAGTTGTACTCCATTTACCATCCGCAGTTTTGTTTTGTGATTTTTTCCTTTTTGTCTTAGAATAAATTGTTTTTTCGATTATTGTTTAACTAGTCGAACCGTCCCGGCTTCGCCCGGGTGGAATTTAACACGTGAATTTAGCCGTAACCGCTATCTATGTCCCTATATTTTAAATCTGTAATATCTTCGTAAATATTCATTTAAATTACACGCTGTAAAGGCCATATTGATCTATATAAAATGCACAATGTATTAAAGGTACATAATTGGATAAGGATTAATGCTGTATTGTATAAAATCGCTTCGTAAATAAGCTATTATTTCTCGTAAAAAGTAAAGGACAAAAAATCGTTATTGTGGGTTATCCCTAAGAGATAGACGTATACCATAGTTGACATTTTTGTAGACCAATTTGAGGTGTACAATACTGTAGTAGGTACATCATTTTCATCTATCTTGTAGAATTCAGCCAGCGTTTGCAAAGTAAGCGCAAAAAATGTGTTTATTTACGACATCACATTAGAAACCTCTAATATTATCAGTACCTTCCTGTTAAGCATACATAGGGACTTGCAGACAGACAGACAGCGGGAAGCGACTTTGCGTTATACTATGTAGTGAAGCATTACGCTTTGAAGATCCGGAAGCCTAAAAATGTTTCCGCGTACTCAATGTTCTTATTCTCTTAGACAGAGTCATGGACTGGTTGTCAGCTAGTCATTTAATGTATATTTCTATTCAACAGATCAGCTGGGTCATCACATTATTTTCTCTCCGTCCATGGGCGTTGATAGCATCTCGAGCAGTGGCAGGTCTTGCCTGTGCTGGCTGTTACGTCGTCACTCCTTTGTACTTAAAAGAGGTAGGTTATTAAAGCTATTTTTACTTATAAAGTAACAAAATATTATATTAGCCCATATCCGACTGTCCAACCATTTGCTATCAGTCCCTATATCCATATATTTCTGCTTAATCGGATTCAGGAAAGTACTAAATTAACTAGTTCGCGATTTTGGCGTTTTTCTTAACTAACGGTTGAAAATAAGTGCTTTAATTCAGAACGACATTCGAACGTACATGGGTACATACAAATATTGTAAATTTAAATAACATCTTGGAAACTGGTAAACGCACGTAAAGTTCAATAAATTTGAAATTGACTGACTAATTGTTGGAAGAAACTAGATTTAAAACATGATCACGAAGTTTATATTGAGGAACTGTTATTGAGATACTATTGGAAGGTCATAGCTGTCTCAAAAAATAAATGGTTATAATCCTCCATCTCAGTTGATTTATATTTACTAATAATTTATTAAATTATAGTAATTGTTATAATATTTTCCTTCCTCATTAAACTTACTATCTCAAAGCAAAGCAATTTAAATTCATAGAACTATTCCCTGAGATTAACGCGTTTAACCATATCCTTACCTTTTTGATATTTGAAGAGGTACGATAACCTTTTAAAAAAATCTCCAGATCATTCTCCATTGCCATACATATTAAGTTTTGTATAGTATGATTAGGATAATAGTATAAAATAAAATAGATAGATACTCAGTCAGAACCTTCTTATATTTTATCCTTCCTCCTTATTTATACTTTTCCCCAGTGTTTGTTCCTTTATCAGTAATCAAATGCTGCAAGAGAAGTTTGACCCAATGAGGTGTATTCAAACTGTTCACCCACTCACTCACACACTCACTCATTTATTCATTTATACTCTACCCTCAACTATGAATTATATACATCGTTAAAGCAGCGTTCGTAAGAAACGTTTTCGTTCGACCGTTTTTTCTCTGACTTTACAAATCCGACTACCACGAAAACGTCATTACATTTTTCGGGTTAATATATAGCCTATGACACTCACAAATAATGTGGCTTTCTATTGGTAAAAGAATTATTAAAATCGGTTCAGGACATCCAGAGATTACCCCCTACAACCTCAAGAACTTTACTTTTTTAAACTGGTTTTTGCATCCCAGGTTGCATCGGACAAGATACGCGGTGCCCTCGGATCTCTGTTCATTCTCTCCCAGAACCTGGGCTACCTCATAGTGTACGTGGCAGGGGACGTGTTCTCCTTCGACGCGGTGATGTGGCTCTGCACCTCCATCCCCATCCTACACTTGTTGGTGTTCATGGCTATGCCTGAAACACCTGTGTTTCTAGTCAAACAGGGGAAAGTAAAGGTCAGTACAAAATCTCGAACATGTAGATATAAGCAAGGAAATCTTATATATAGACGCATTACACACTTAAAAAAATAATATACATTTATGCAAATATATATTTTATGGCTCTGAGTTCTGACCTCAGTTAAACGAGACAACGAACTTAAGATACTAAAAATGTAATTTAGACATCATAAAAACTTTTATGATGTAAATTACTATATTTTTTTAAATGTTGAGTACCGCTACAATTCATAACCATTGCGACTTTGTACGCTTGATGCCTCGCTCCTATGAGTCTTAGATTGATATTATATAACATAGAGCGTTTCTCGTTAATAGGCTATCCAATATTAACTCAATTTTTCAATTCGAACCCTTATTTCCTGAGATCCCTAATAATAGAAACCATCCTACTTATATCCTACTATAAAGATTCTTACAAACTTTCGCGTTTATAATATATTATAAACGCGAAAGTTTGTAAGAATGTGTGGATGTATGGATGTATGTTTGTCACTCTTTTACGCAAAAACTTCTAAATGGATTTTGAAGAAACTTTAAAATAATATAGCTTACACGTCAGAATAGTGTGTGAATTAATAATAATTCATCTCCTCACCCCTTTGAATCAGCCACACCGCGATCAACATCAACCTCTTCAATGTCCGTAGATGTTTTGCAGGGGGCATCCGCTCAGAATCCTGCACCCACTACTGGCACCACAAAAAAAAAACATAACACAAAATCATATTTAGGTTCTGGAATGGAATAGAAGCTAGTCGACAACGGGTGGGAGATCGACGGAGAGCAATTATACGAAGTAAATTCTTGTCTAATGATGAGCTACAGAGTATTAGGAAGGAAGTACAGGGTTATATAAACAACAGTTCTAGAAATAACAGCCTTGCCATAAGCCAGGACATACAGACATCGGGTTCAAGAATGCACTGGAGCGGTGAAGTTAACGAATTCATAGCTAGAAACTACTTTAGAATTACTTAAATGGAATCCAAAATAGCTGGTTACAGACCAGAGCTACACAATATAATAATTTCAGCTCACCCAGAATTGGCACATGTTAGTGAACAAAGAATCGCCGATGAGAGAAGAATAATTTTCCAAAGTAATAAGATGAAAGAACGATTACAATATATTCGAGAAGAAATAGCAGCTGAATCAAAACCTTATTAGAACAGAGAATAACTTTACATCAAATACACCACAAAACTCAATAACTTCACTACCACGACATCTACCACTACCACGTAGCACGCATTGTGCAGCATATGCTGCAGTTGTATTTAATGGTACAAATTTAAATCATTTAAAATCAGTTCGTCAAGGGGGGGAAAGAAAACCAGAGTGGCAGAAAATGTTTACAAAGTAGAATCGAACATTTAAGAGTTAGTATAGGACGGTTAACTGATTATCAAAATGGTAACCGTAGTTTATCAATGCAGAAAAAAATAGAATTAATAAAGAAGAAATATGAAGTACATTCACGCCATGAAAATCCCAATACAGACTTGTCACACTATCTCGACACTTTGAAACAGAAGCTTAATGCGTTGTCCAGTAGGTTGCGTAGGTATAAAAAAAACGAGTCTCAGAAAACGACAAAATAAACTCTTTTACAATAACGAAAAATCATTCTATAGATCTTTTAAACATAATAATATACACACATCAAACACATCAAATTTACAACTTCCTACTGGAGAAAATTTCCATAAGTTTTGGTCACACATATGGGCGACGGAAGTAAACACAAAAATAGTAAATGGATTGAAGACCATATTCATACGCTGGATGAGATACCGGATATGAGTTATGAGAAACTTTCTTTAGATTTATTTAAAAAAGTAATTGCAAGAACACACAATTGGAAGGCTACCGGATCGGATAAAATTTATAACTTTTGGTATAAAAAGTTCACAACCACACATTCAATTTTACTCAAACACATAAACACATTCATTATAAATCCACATACATTGCCTACTTACTTAACTGAAGGTATTACGTATATGCTCCCTAAAACACAATCTAATTCAGACGACCATGCTAATTACCGTCCCATAACGTGTCTACAAACTATATACAAAATTATAACATCCTGCATTAGTACTATCTATAAACATTTAGAAAATAATAATAATATAATAGCTGAAGAACAAAAAGGTTGCAAAAAGTATAGTCAAGGTTGTAAAGAACAGCTCACTATTCATGCTGTTGTTATGAAACAAGCATTTAAAAATAAAATTGACATTTATACTACATATATAGATTAAAAAAAAGCTTTCGACTCAGTCCCTCATAGTTGGTTAATATATATATACTAAAACACTACAATATCCACCCTACTATAGTAACATTCTTAAAAAATGCTATGTCCAACTGGAAGACCTGCTTTAAGCCCTCTCTGGTTTTGCCTAGCATTAAACCCACTTTCGTATTTATTAAATAATTCCAGAAAAGGAACCTTAAATTCGAGCAAACAGAATCACACTTTACATTATTGAGATTCAAATTAATGAGCCTAATGTACATGGACGAAATTAAATTATTTGGCAAATCTATAGAAGATATTCATACTCTTATAGATATAACACAGTCATTCTCTCAAGATATTTGTATGCAGTTTGGAATCGATAAATGTAAAATTTTGTCTGTACGAAAAGGACAAATTGTAGATAATTCTTATATACTAGACAACAACTAGGAGATCAATCCAGTTTATCCAATAGCTGGTTACAAATATCTTGGTTATCAACAATCACGACAAATACACCTCAAACAGAAAAGACTGACCCTTATTGACAAATTTAACGAAAGATTACATCAAATACTTAATACTCAATTAAATTCCCGTAACACGATCAAAGCCATTAACTCGTACGTTGGCCCGATCCTAACTTATTCGTTTGGTATAATACAATGGTCCACCACGAACCTAAAAAACCTCCAAAGACGTATAATTACTACAATGACTAAATACCGCAAACATCATCACCGAGCTTGTATCCAGCGAATGTTACTACCTAGAATTGAAAGAGGGAGGGGAATCATTGATATTCAGAAATAACACAACAATCAGATTAAATGACTACGTACCTTTTTTATGATAAATCACAACACTCATTATTACATCAGATGACAATCAAAATTGATGAAAAATATACTCCACTTAACCTCAATAACACAAAATTTTAACCTACTGAGACAACAATACAAGATAAGATAACCATCTGGCAACAAAAATCACTTCACGGACGTCATCGCCATGACTTAGTTAGCCAAAATGTTGATAAAGTAACGTCAAACACATGGCTACAGCGTGGCGATCTTTTTCCCGAAACAGAGGGCTTTATGTTAGCAATCCAGGACCAAGATATCGAGACGAAAAATTACAGAAAGCATATCCTAAAAGACCCTAACTTCCAGAATGATAATTGCCGACATTGTCATGGAGCTTCAGAAACTATCTAACACATAACAGGAGCATGTAGATCAATTACTCAGACAGACTACAAACATCGTCATAATCAAATAGCTGCCATAAAACACAAACATCTTGCCGTTAAATATGGATTTGTGAAAGATAAAGTTGCTTACTATAAATAAAATCCTGAAATCATCCTGGATTCTACCGAAAATAAACTGTATTGTGGCCGCACTGTTACGATAACGGACAAGACAATTCATTGTAACCGACCGGACATAACACTACATGATAAAAAGAATAAAATAGTTTATCTCATTGACATAGCCATACCAAATACACACAATCTTCAATCTACGTACACTGAAAAAAATGCAAAATATACCGAAATTATATTAAAACACAATGGCGAGTCGAAACCGTTAAAACGATCCCAATAATTATTTCAACCACTGGAGTCATTCCCACTACTTTACAAACAAGTCTTAAAACCTTCAATATTCATCCTCTTACATACATCCTCATTCACAAAACGCTGCTATTTTAAACACATGCAGGATTGTTAAAAAATTTTTATCCATCTCAACATAAACATTCATATAATCATTCATACACATATTTCACTTGTCATTTTCGTTTGGCCAAAAGCCCGCGTTAATGATAAAACCAACAAAATTAAAATATAAAAACAAATAATAATAATAATCTTTATTCACATAAAAAAAGTAATTGTACTGAAGTCCCTGATTCCTGAGCTAGGCTTAAAGACCTGTATTACAGAAATCAGTGTCCTCTCTTATATTTTAGTGGCATATTGTTCTATGTAAATAAAAAAATAAATAAATGAACATTTCTTACTGTAGGTATACTAGAAGAAGATTAGTGTGTATGTGTGTGTGTGTGTAGTATGTATGTGTGAGTGTGTGTGTGTTGTATGTGTTTTGTATTTATATGTATTTTGTTTCACAAAATATTATAGCAACAACAGTTCAGTTTGTTCATAATCTAGTCCAATTTGAATTATACAAAATACGGCTGGTTAAATCGCGGGGCGCAGCTGTTTCTTACTCTTTCACGCAAAAACTACCGAATGGATTTTGATGAAACTGCACATTAATATAGCTTACACACCACTATAACACATAGACTATAATTTATAATAATATAGTGAGAATTATCCAAAATATAGCGGGTGAAACCGCGGGGCGCAGTAATGATAATAATACAGAAAAGAAAAATATTGATGTTATATCCTAATACGAGCAGGAAATACAACTAAAATAATAAAAATTTGCAATTTTTTTTATTTATATTACCTAAAGACAAAAACCTTTTTGATTTAAAATATTATTGATTCATTTTAATATTATTGAGGAGAGGAAATAAACCCTTTCACATTTATAACATGTTTAATTGATATGGCTGACTCATAAATGGGAATTACCGAGTAAAAGTAAGTTCTGATAAGTGAATAAGGATAAATATATAATTTAATTATATTTATCAACTAATACATTTTTCAATGCATCTATCCCAAGTTTATATTATCTTATTACGGATTTTGGTACAAGTTTTAATAATAGAAAAAGCGAGAAACGTGAGAAGATTTCACGTCACGTAATTATCGTCCACGTAAATTTAGGGACTCTAAAAATTTATTTATTTATTTATTAATCCACGTAGTTATTCACTCGCTCATTCACCATTTTTTTACACTTACTAACTCCCTCGTTTACCCATTAGTGCACTCTGTATGACTAACTAACTTAATAAACTGTGCTTTTTTCGGGATAAAAAAGTATCTTATATATTACTACAGGTTATAGCCGTTTCATCCAAACATACAAACTTTCTCACTCATCTCTCAATATATTTGATTTTATCTCTAATCCTGTTATACAACGATTCTTAGGTCAGTGCGAAAAATTGTACGGAATTTCATTTCGTACTCAGATAAGTTATTTTAATTTTTTTCAAGGTATTAGTGCATTTAGTTAGCCCAATGACTAGAATGAATAAGATTGTGTACAATCAGAATTTAAAAACTACTTTATTAATCCTCGGAATATAAGTTTTCGACTTACTTCCTCCCTCAGGCTAGACAAACTTTTCTATATAATTAGACGTATAATTTCTCTTCAAAGTATTTTACTTTACGTTATTTTACACTACTTAATGATACAATAAAAAGGAAAAAACATAATAAAAGTTAAAAATATTTATAGAAACTTTACAAGGTTGAACCATTGTAGTTAACTCTAATTACTTTAATGAAGTTTACGATAGTTTT
Organism: Limenitis camilla; assembly: GCA_905147385.1. NCBI lineage: Eukaryota > Metazoa > Arthropoda > Insecta > Lepidoptera > Nymphalidae > Limenitis > Limenitis camilla. Next base: position 3,819,423 of record LR990231.1, read on the forward strand.
CGTAATTTCCTAGTACTTATAACAGTTAGGTAGTACTAAAACGTTTTTAAAGGTTACAAACATGTAGATTTTAAACTTTAAGTCAATTGAGTTAATGTTTTAGATTAATAACTGAATGCCTTGACCTAATAAAATATGAGCATTTCAAAATATATTAAGTAAGCAGCTTACCACAGAATGTGATAGATACGGAATAGTTAGTAACAAAATTTTCAAAAGGAGCAATGGAGCAGACAACCCACCTGATGGTAAGTGACCACAGTCACTCATGGACATGGGCAATATAAGACATGACTTGTTTTGCCAATGCGTTGTCACCTCGAAGATAGAGAGAGGAAGGGGATTGAAGAAAAGAATGCTACGGTTTCATTGGACCCAGAACGAGAACTCAGAGTTCTTTAGAACCAGAACATGGGATGGGAGGGGTAAGTCTGGCCCACATGCGGCTCGACTGGAACGTCAATGACACTTGGCGGTCGGATTCGCATGCTGGTGGTTGCAAACCAATCGGGAACAGATTCCCTACTACCACGGGGGTGCTGGATTACTCGGCTTTTACAGCTCTCTCCCAGCGGCTGAAGGGAATTGTATTCTAACCCGGGACGGGTTCTCAAAAAAAATTATTACATAAATAAATAAAGATGATCAATGCACGGTTATACCTTTTGAGAATATAAATTGAAAACTTTTAAAAAATGTTACTTATAAAATGACGATCGTCTATTAATATTAATTTAAAGTTTCACAATCGAATTTTAACTTCAAACATCGAACTTTCTAGAAACGTCTCAGTTCGAAATATTATATTAAATTTTATTTCGTATTCTTTTTAAGGTCAGTTTATCCAATCCATTCCACTTGGTAGTATGTATTGCTCGAACACTGAATCGCGTTATCCTTGAATAGAAAATTGAATATAAAATCTATCATAAACTAGCAAGTAAGAAAAACAGTTATTTCACTCAGGTTAAAATGTACTTTCCCTTCAATATTAAGGGGAGAAAAATAGAAGTAAAACTTTGTAGTAAGATTACAATTAAAACTAAAATTACTTAGACAACATGCTCTCGTTATAGTTATGTATATTTTTTTTTAAATACAATTTACTTATCTACATACATATAGACACGGCTGAATTTCTGATATTTATGGATTTTTTATATAAAAATTTTCCAATAAACAATAAATCAATTCTTCACATTCCTTTATTATTTATTTACCTGCTGAAGGTTGTAGATTTATTATTTTATTTTTCTTGTAAAACCGCATACGTTGAATGAAAGCTTTCTAGTCCTAGTACTAAATTATTTTCAGGTCAGTGTAAAATATTGAATGAAATTTTATTTCGTACTCGATCAGTTTATTCAATCATGAAGTCTGTAAATTCGTGACGTGAAATCTGAACAGAATTTCACGTGGTAAAAAAACTTCTACTCAGAACGAAGTAAACCATTTCTGTTGCTCATTACTCTAGCTAATCAAAGCACGACTGTTTTAGGAATCCAAGAGAATAAGTAGAATGAAATGGAATATGTTTAATATTTTAATATTAAATAAACATAAAATAATAAATGTCACAAATAAAATAATTAATATATATTAGCGAGTATAAAATATAGTAGACATATTTTAATTGGTCTGCAGCAGCGCTACGACAAAATCAGTTTTATTATATGCAACGAGAATATATGACACAACGTAATTATTTATTCTGAACTCAATGTTTCCTTCGAGTGAACATTCCACAATGACCCCTACTAAATGTTAAGTGTTACAGAAGTAAATCTTTTTATGATGATTATTTCATGATAGAGTTATACGTAGAGTAAGGTCCTCATCGAGGAGAGATTGGTCTTTTGTGTTGAAACTTTATCTCTTAATCTTGGTCTAATGGACCCCTGGAGAGATTAGGCTCAATGGTAAATACGCCTCTTATTACACTTTAGATGAGACTACATTTTAATGCAAATCATTACATCTTCTTCATATGTCATGGCACCGTTTATGACGTCACACTTAAAAATGTGTTGCATTGAGTATAACACTTACAAAGGCAAACAATTTACTAAGGTTTGACGTCATAACTCAGTTTAGTGTTTTGCGCGAATTGAAGAAATCTTTTAACGCTCTTATTAATAACTAGCTGTGTCCCGCGGTTTTACCTGCTATATTTTGGATAATTCACACTTTATCATTATAAATTATAGCCTATGTGTTATTCTGATGTGTAAGCTATATTATTGTAAAGTTTCATCAAAATCCATTCAGTAGTTTATGCGTGAAGGAGTAACAAACATCCATACATCCAGAAATTCTTACAAACTTTCGGGTTTATAATATTATGATTTTCACAATTTTTTTATCAAACATTGTTTCCGATACTTACTAATATTTTACATAATTAACGTCGTTTACTATTGATTTGTTGCTGTAAGCTGATACAGGTTACTAAATCCGTAAGTGACACATTTAATTGCAATAACATAGATAATTCCACGAACTCTATAATTAATAAATATTTAACATAGTAATGCATAATAATATTATACCACCTTGAAAGTACGCCATTTTAAATGCATAAAAATATACTAATTATAGCGTTGTCAAGTTCTAAAGTATTTGAATGTTTAACCTACTATTAATTTCCATGACAAGATTTTTAAATGAAAGGAAACTAACGTTTTAATCATGTATAGTATATACGTAACAGGATATTTGTTAATTTATAATTTTGAATTTGAATGGAAGCCGACTAGTGCCTGGGTTTTAAGACCCAGGTGGGGTTTAAACATCTCCTTTATTATGTGTAAAAAGACCTACGAGGAATGTTACCACGTTAAAAAAATAGAAGTAACCTAACATTCAATCAAGACATTAAATATTTTAAACACAGACGTGATTCTTGATAAGGGTTACACTTCAAAAACTTATATTTTGCTATGATATATTTATGTCACGAAATCACTTGTCAAATTGCCGAGAATCTATCATAACAGTGCTTTTTATAAGCACTGTTATGATAGATTACACTTTATGTGTATAATGAGTTTCGATTCAACAGTGTTGGTAGCATTAGAGATGGATGCTGAAGCTTAATTTCGTTTATATTTAGTAGATTTTGAAAATCTTCTAACTGATTTTAGGAGGCTCGAGCAGCACTAGCGTGGTTACGTAATACAACACTCGATGACAAGAACTTGGAAGAAGAAGTTCAGCAAATGGAAAGAGAAGAAGAATACGCTAGGACCATGAAAAAAGCTACGTGGAAAAGCATTGGTAAGTAATTCAAATTCCTTTCATGAATAGAATAAAGCATAAAATAGTATATTTAATTTCGTATAAAACTTTAAAAAGAACCTAATCGAGTGCGAAGTGAAGTGATTTAATAGAATATTTCGCATTTTCAGTTCGCATAAAATAGTAGAAAAAAGCACATTGTATGAAATTTTATTTCACGAGTGTGAAATAAAATTTTATACAATATTTCGTACTCACCTGAAAGTCATTTCGCACCTGAAAAATAACCAAATTTGTTCACTCCAATCAAGCAACCAGTAAGTCAAAATCTCAAAGTTCAATGACCCTCATAAACACTTGCAATTTACTACCATCTTGAGGGAGTATCCCAATGGCTCAACACAACACTCGTCTCCATTGCTCAGATTTTGCTCTTTGTTTAAACCCAAGGTTAAACTCACATAAACTTTACTTAAAACAAGACGTGGCAACTACATTGTACCTTAATCGGGCAGCACTCCCACTTTACTATTCTTCGACCTATATGTATACGGGACAAGACTATCAAAGCTTTCTCTCCTGAGCATTAAAAGCGATTTACTTCAGGAACTGGATTTCAGCGAAATCATCAACGATTTTTCGGCAAAAAAAGCTCGGAAGGTTCCGTCCGTTAAGACTAAAATTTAATTTCGGATAATTCTTGTTTCCAATTATATTTATATGTGCTTGTTAAATATTAACTCTACTTTTTACACAATAAATTATTTATTGAAAAACTCGACTGTAAAATAGTTCATTTTATTTGGAAAATAATTTCGTACCAGCGGGCCTCCACACCTTTGTTGCTCCGAGGCCTCGTGACCTCTAAATCCAGCCCTGATTATTGAACAAATCACAATAAAATTCAACAATATTTACTTTGCGTAATCTACAAAGACTGTTATCATTGTTTAAATTAGTCAGTGAGATAACTCGAGATACATAAATCAAATACATAATTAATTATATATACAAGTAAGTCATACAAGGTGTCTGTTAATTAATGTTCTAATGTTATAGTTATTGTTTTCAATTGTATTTATTTGTAATGGAAGTATTTAAAAATACCTATTAATATTTATTTGCCATAACCAATTGATATTTATATTATATTCTGTTACGAAAAACTTTAAGGCAACATTATACTTTTAACATTATTCAAGACTTTTTTCTATCAGAAAAGTAGATAAATTGATGTATGTAACGCAGGAAATCAGACAGACAATTTTATAAATAGGTAATAATGACTAGACCTTACCTGAACTTAATATTACCTTGACTATGCACGTGATTTGTTACACTTCAATAACAACAATTATAATTTAACTTCTTGTATATTAAATAATATTCTAATACTATGTGAATGAATGCCTTTAATGAGATCCTTTTTATGTCTTATCATACAGCGATATATAATAATTTATTTCTTGAGTTTAGTATTAATTATTGTCTAATTAGTTACGGCAGAACTAACAAAACGTTAATTGACAACATACTTAAGGCGATCGTTCATAAAAATATACGAGAAAAACATAAACTCATAGATAACGATTTGTTTAAATATTGTAAGGTGTTACCAATTCAAACTTGAATAAAATTAGCTATATTAAGAGATGAGCACATTAATATAAATGTGTTAAATAAAAACATCAGAGATCAACGGCTACGACAATTGACAACAATACCAACCTTTGAGTTATCCAAGTTCAATAATAACTAGATATTTTAAAATATCAAAAGAGTACTTTATCAACTGCATGGCAAAGTAAATTTTTAGTAACATTTTTAATTTGATAAGTTTAAATAATTGTTCTTAACTTAGCAATAAATGTAAAAAAATTTTTTGGAACTCACTATCCACATAAAAACCTTTTCGGTTTAAGTAGGATAGGCATAGGACATCATTAACAATATATTAAAATAAGAATTGTTTTGGTCAATAAATTAAAAATGATGTCAATAACATAATGAATTTGTTAAATGTGTGCTATAAATGATATAATAGGTTGGGGAAAAAGTCTTTTCGCATTATAGTATGTATGAACTTGTAATAAAATCTCTTATATACTATTTGTATCTGGCTGGTTTTGGTATCATTAAAAGTTTACATTTTAAAGAAGATAATTCCAAATTCAAATTAGGAAAAAGTGTGATTTTTATTTGTTTTTCGTACTGTGAAGATGAGTGGTGAAGATGATGATATTTCGTACTGTGAAGATGATGATGGTAAAAATGCAACGCAAGCCGCGAAAAAATTTTTCGATGTTTATGGACCTAATGCAGTGTCTGTGAGAGTAGCACAAATTTGGTTTAAGCGTTTTCAATCCGGAAATTTTGATGTCACAGATGCACCTCGCTCTAGTCGCCCTATTTGCATAAAATGGATGCCATTTTTGAAAAAGTGGAGCAAGATCGGCATATCAGTAGTTACGACGTAGCTGAAGAACTGGGAATTGACCACATAACAGTTTTGGCGCATTTGAAAAAAACTGGGTACACAAAAAAGCTCGATATTTGGGTACCTCACGAGCTCACTGAAAGAAACCTAATGAACCGTGTACTCATTTTTGATTCTTTATTACGACGTAATGAAACCGAACCATTTTTGAAGAAGCTGATTACTGGTGATGAAAAGTGGATCACGTACGACAAGAACGTGCGAATAAGGTCGTGGTCAAAGGCCGGTCAGGCTTCACAGACTGTGGCGAAACCCGGGTTAACTCGCAACAAGGTGATGCTGTGTGTGTGGTGGGATTCGAAGGGCATTATTCATTATGAGCTGTTACCACCAGGCAGGACCATCTATTCTGACCTCTACTGCGAACAACTGATGAGATTAAAGCAAGAAGCTGCGAGAAAGCGGCCGGAATTATTCAATAGAAGGGGTGTGGTTTTTCATCATGATAACGCTAAACCTCACACATTTTTAGCCACTCAGCAAAAATTAAGAGAGTTTGGCTGGGAGGTGTTAATGCATCCGCCGTATAGTCCTTGCAACTTCAGATTTCCACCTGTTTCGGTCTCTTCAGAATTCTTTAGGCAGTGTCAGGTTAACATCACGAGAGGACTGCCAAAACTACTTGTCGCGGTTTTTTGATCAGAAGCCCCAAAATTTCTATAGCAATGGGATCATGTCGCTACCTACAAGATGGCAAAAAGTTATCGAACAAAATGGTACCTACATACTTTAGTTAATTGTAAATAAACTATATTAAAAAATGTTTTGAATTTTCTTAAAAAATGCGAAAAGACTTTTTCCCCAACCTAATATGTTACTGCTTGTTGAATAAATACAATAAAGCGTTATCAATTTAAATAATATCGCTATTTAGGAATACTTTTATGAAATACATTCAACCAACTTAATGTAACATTTTAAAAAATCTATATAGGTATTGATATATTTATAAATATGGAAAAGAAATGTTAACCTGGAAAGTTAATGTTGGTTGAGAGCCTTTATTTCAGCGGTTGTTACGATACATATTACCGAAATTAAATTGTTTGTATATACACACATATAAAAATATAAGTTTAAGATTAGGTAACAGGTTATTATCATTACCTAATCTTAAACTTATATTTTTATTGAAATAAAATAACAAAGACGAAAGGTCGTGGATTCGATACAATCAGCGCTATAATCAAACTTTATCTCTTTCAGTAAAAGACAAGACAACATTTAAAGCGTTCAGGATAGCCGTGAACGTGATGCTGTCCCAGGAGACATGCGGGTACCTGGTGGTGCTGATGTACGCAGGGTCCATCTTCGAGCAGGCCTCGGAGTCCATAAGCCTGAAGCTGAGCCCCAACAAGCAGACGATAGTCGTGGGCGCGATACAGTTGCTGGGGTCTATCGTTGCGAGTTGTATTGTTGAAAAGACTGGCAGAAAGGTTAGGAATCTTATCTAAATACATATATTAGGTGTCCCTATTTCTATTTTCCAAATAAACAATTTTTTGAATATATCTCAATAAAGGATGTCACCTAAATATTCTGTAGAGAATTAAACGCACTATATCTAATACTTTAAAGAGATAAAAACTACAAAACACCAGGTCACTAAGGGGTACTCAAACCAGTTCTGTCTATCTATATATATTGGCTTCATTTTTAAAATTATTTTTTATATACACACTCATTTGACAGATAGCGCTGTTTTCAAGATCAATTTACTTAATTTTTCATTTAATTTTTGAATGTTTCATATAAATATTTCTTTAAAGAATTTATTTCAAGGACTATCTTATACTTATTTATAAAATTCTCGTGTTTCAATGTTAGTTACCATACTCCTCCGAAACGGCTCGACCGATTTTTATGAAATTTTGTGTGGATATTCAGTAGATCTGAGAATCGGCTACTATCTATTTTTCATCCCCCTAAATGATACAGGTGGCCCCCACCCCAAATTTATATGGAAAAACAACGTTTGAAGGGTCAGCTAGTATATTATAAAGCTGAAGAGTTTGTTTGTTTGTTTGCTTGAACGCACTAATATCAGGAACAACTGGTCCAATTTGAAAAATTCTTTCAGTGTTAGATAGCCCATTTATCGAAGAAGGCTATAGGCTATACATCATCACGCAACGACCAATAGGAGCGGAGCATCACGCGGGCGAATTCGATAGGGTTAGCTAGTAAATAATATGAACTATAAGAGAAACCTGTATTTAAGTCTTCTTTTTCATTCTAGTGGTTGCTAGCAGTAACATCATTCGCAACAGGCCTCTCAATGCTGGCGCTCGGCGGCTGGTTCTACATAACCTCCATGTCCATCTGGTTGCCCGCCTGGTTGCCAGTGGTTGCTATGTGTTTGTGTATCTTCGCTGATGCTGCTGGTTACCAACCAGTGCCGTACGTTATTACGTCAGAGCTGTTTTCATTTCAGGTAACTTTTTAAAACAACTTTTTTTTAAATATTTACTATTTTTTAATGTCAATCCTATAAAATATTTATTTATTTGACGCTATAAATTAGCCAATTACTTCATGCTGAGATAATATTGACTGTAAAAATTTGACCTTAAAAACAACTGAACCAAGTACGAAATGATATTTCTTATAATATTTCACAGTCACTTGAGGACATTTTACCCCATGTTTATTTTATTTAAAAAAAATATATAATCGTACTAGAATATAAATCCCACTAATACAATTTTTTTTCTTGACTTGAAATCGATTTGTCATATTTTTACTTTTATTAATAAAATTAAAACAAAAATTACGAAACTATTTTTTTTTAAATCTTGGAATTTCATTTTAAGTATTGAATACTTAATTCCTGTAATCTTTCCAGCATCGTGGTATGGTGACGTCATTCGTCAGCAGCGTCGACGCGCTCAGCGACTTCCTCCAAACAAAAGCCTATGACCCATTACTAAAATTACTCGGCATCCACTGGGTCTTCATCCTATTCTCCCTCGTCTGCTTCGTGGGCACAGCATACACTATATTATACGTACCAGAGACTAAGGATAGGACTATAGAGGAGATATACGCCATCTTGGATGGCAGACAGAAGGAGAAGAGGAAAGATGTTGAAGTTGGGAAAGAGATTAGTCGATTATAATAACTATTACGTCTTCCAGTTGCCATATTGAATGGTTAATATTAAGTGTCTGAATTTTGTATGTTGTATATTTTTATTATTACTAATTATTTTTAACTATAACGCGATATTTTAATTTTTTATACGTCTTATAAATAATGATTCAATAAAAAAAATCTTTTGATTTGAAATGTTACCAGACTTTTGGTCTACTGCATATTTTTTGATACTGTTAAACTACTGTTTGTTTTCACTCTTTATCATTGTATCAGCTAGAAACTTTTTTTACATAAAAATATAGTAAAAATGCGGTTATAATTAAAAATAATATGTTTAACCTAGATGATAAAAATCTTGTACACGATGTATGACTTGTACAGTTCTAGTTTTAATTACAATTTTGTTGTTGTTTGACATATTAATGTTTATAGTAAAAAAATGATTTTTTTATATTTTTGATATAAATTCTACTTATTATATTTAAAGCTACTTAAATATATTTCAAATTAAAAAAAATCTTTAACAAAAAAACGAAAACAAAAAATGTGTTATATTTTGTTTTATTAATTAAAGCTTGACTCAAAATGTTTTATGTATAAGAGAGTGAGAGAGTAAAATGGCAAAAAAATTCATCTAAAAGCTTCGTTATACTTTACTAACGATTTTTAATCTATCCGATAATGGTGTCGGAAATTGTAACGAGGCTTTTAACCATTGTAAAAAATTGTAATAGTCGTGTGCAATGGATCTAGTTTGTCCTGTGATGAAGTCTAAATTACTTTATTACTTAGTGTCGCCCAATTGTGATATTGACGAATTAACATATGGTATTATTAGTTATAAGTTGAGATGCCATTAAATAAATTATAAAACTTTTATTTTGTTTTATTATTAATCAAATTAATTTCTTTTCAGTAGTCAACCCGAAATAATTTTGCTAAATTTTTTGCTGATGTTATGAAAAGATCATCTTATTTCATGAAGTAATTATTCTGTGATGTACAAACACTCGTAAAAATATGTAACAGATTATTCATTATTTAGATGTAGATCTTTGTACCGGATTTCGCATGGTAGGTAACCTTCACGTTTTGCTGTAAAAATTAATGTTTCTGTTGCAACGGGTTTTTTTGTATAGTGTGCGTGGTAGAGTAGTTGTTTATACAGTGTGTGAATAAAAATGATTAGTGAATAATCGTTTTCGTTTGTGCGAAAGCCTTCCGTAGCTTAACAATGTGTATTTACAAATTGAAAATAATAAATAAATCAAAAAATATCTGTCCCAGAGATAATATCAGTGAGATCAAAATCAACGGAAATATTATTAAACATCCGTTGAAATAGCAGAATCTTTTAATAGATTTTTTGCAAATCATTCGTCTATAATATCTATTAGTAATAAACACATTACTATACCGCAAGCAACCATTTCACATTCCATATTCTTAGCACCGGTCTATCTAAAGATGTAGAATACATTATTAGACATTTAAAAAACACTACGAGTACCGGCTATGATAATATAAGTACTAAAGTATGTTCTGTATGTGTATGTCTCAAAGTATGTTACAAATATCATTACACCAATTCTATCTGACATTATAAATCAGTACCTTGAACAAGGAATATTTCCGGACAGATTAAAGACATCAATAATAAAACCACTATTTAAAAAACAAGACAAGTTTGACATGTCATGCTATAGGCCTATAGCAATAAGGTGGGAATTTCTGATTGAACCCCCACATCGATATTTTCTACTCACACAGACACAACTAGCTGTATTAGTATACGCACCCTAGAAACGAATAAATCTACTTTGGGCGCTTCGCACATTTACATATTCATTACGCGTTTGTCTTCGTAGGATGCTTATGAACGTCATTTAAAACACGCAATGAATGGCTACTTGCATCGCGAAGCCCGCGTGCTCGAAATAAGCTAGGTGAGTAGCCGGCGTCAAAGGGTACGGTAAAAGTGACGCTTTCTGGGAATCAGTATTTGCAAAAGTATTTGAAAAAATAGTTTATGACAAGCTTTACACGTTTTTCGAAAAATATGGTGTTTTTAATGAAAGACAAAAAAGGGTTTCAGAAAAAACAAAAGTCTAAATTTAGCTATTTAAAGCTTCATAGACTTGGGATTGGACTGCAAATTTCAAGTATCAGCACTATATATGGATCTCACTTAATCCTTTGATAATGTTGACCATAAAATATTGTTGAGTAAATTACAATCATATGGAATAAGAGGAAATGCTCTTAATCTGTTAAAAGATTATTTCGAAAGACGGATACAAAATAACACAAATTGAGAGAATTGACATTAAAAATAAAATTGAATGTAAATATTTCTCTAAACCGCAAACAGTGACGTGTACCACAAGGTAGTGTGTTAGGGCCTCTATTATTTTTAATATATATTAACGACCTTCATGAAGCGATAAAAAATTTTATGGTATTATTTGCCGATGATATACACTAACAAAAATAAAGTGGAACATGAGATTGAGATAAATAAAGGTTGACAGATATAATACAGTGGTTTACATATAATAAATTTAAATAAAACAAAAATAATTTTCCTTCAAGATGCTAAGTAAACTATAATACGACAAATTTTCAAACGGGACGGGAATGACTGAAAAAAAATTTTTTTTCGACATGTTTGGGAGTCTGACACTGCTAGCCCCACCCACGGAATCGCAGCTGACAGTCACGAGTAATCATATTATTAACCCCTTATGCATTTCACGAATTTTCGCTTGGGACGGACTTGGTCATGAAAATATATTTGATTTGGAACAAAAACAGTTAAATGGATTTCGACGAAATTTGTCACACAAAAACTTTATAATCTGGATTAGCACATAGGCTACATTTTATCCTGAAAAAAATTCTGCGGGATAGTAAATAAATGTTTATTGAAATTCTGGAATTTTTTATATAGCAATATATTAAAAAATTAAACGGTTTTTTAATGTAAGTAGGTACACGAGATAAATAACACCCGTGGCAAGCCGGGGCCGGTCGCCTAGCTGAGAATAAATTTATTTTGGCTTATACTAGTATTAAAGTTATAGATTATTATGATTAACTAGATAACCGAGGGCTGTTCAGACTTCTTTAGTTTGTACGATTTTCGCAAAAGCATTTGATTTCTCAACGCCTATAAAGTTTACGGCTTAGTAGAACAACTAAATTATAATAAAACAAGATTTCTTTAACAGAAAATAATGTGCTCTTTATCGATTACAATTTTGTGTTTATATTTTTATTTTTTATTTATTGTAGATGGAAATAGTGAACATGCATCTGTTAGTAAGTATTTTTCATATCGATTTATCGAAAAAAGGGTTTAAGGATTTAAATGAATACACAGTATCTTATCTTATACTAATATATAAGCCGAAGAGTTTGTTTATTTGCTTGAACACGCTAATATCACGAACTGCTGGTCCAATTTGAAAAAATCTTTCAGTGTTAGATAGCCCATTTATCGAGGAAGGCTATAGGCGATATATCATTACGCTACAACCCATAGGAGCGGAGCTACACGTGATCAAAGTCGCGCGGGTCAACTAGTAATAGTATAAAATATAATCGCATTAAGCACAAGCAAAATATAATTAAAATAATCGTGAATTATAATATTTTATTAATACAAAATCTAAGAGAGGTTTAAGGTCACTATCTTATAAATCATTAATATATTTTGATTTTACAAGTCAAATTCAAAATGGATCTCGACACGAGCGAGCCACAACCACAAACAGACGGACGTCGTCGTCATCGCGAGGATAAAGCCTTACGAATCCGTAACGAATATCCCTTCCTGAACAAGGATAGCCTTCGGATAAGAGGGGGAAATACGACGGATACGAAGAACTATCCGTATATAGCTGCTATTATTATAAACGGCAGGCTGTGGTGTGCTGGAACGATTGTTGACGTCAACTGGGTGCTTACTGCTGCGCATTGTTTGAACTAGTAAGTTGAGACTTCAATTTAAAACCACTGTATAAAAGGTTTAATGCCATTAGAAACATTTTTTTTAAAAATAATATTACATATTATAGTAATAGCAGTTAGCAACACCGATGCTAAATTAGAATTCGGGGGTAGTTTCTTTTCTATCACGTATAGATTAGTGCGGTAGATTAGTCAGTCTCTGTATGTAATGTACATGGAAGTTAGTATTATTAGGCCGTGGTTAAGGTCACCCTACTTGAATTCCATATAAGTTAACTTTATTATCTACTTTAGTTAGTGTTTGGGCAGCCTACACCTAGGTCGCAAGTCCAAGGCGCTGTCTGGCTTCCTGTCTAAATTGCTGTACAGTAATGGGTATCATTCCTCTCTGATTCTATGATATAAACTACTAAGAATCATAATAGCTGATTGGTTAATTCCATAAGAGTAATGAAACTTATTTGATTTGATCTGATCCAAATTATAGTAGTTTTGCTAATAGCAATTTGCACCACCCTAAAAATCAGTCTGATGACAATAGGTAAGTAGTAAATATTTTGACCTGAAGTGAGTATTGGTTTCTAATTCTCTCTAGAAAACTTTCTTTTATTTGAATACGACTGAACATTAACGAATGATTAAAGATCGGGTGCAGAGGAATCGTTTTTTACTTTCTCATAATTAATTGTAAATCATCAGCGTACTCCACGTCGCTCCAATGAAGACCCTGGGGCAATATGTGAAAGTGAGAGTAGGCAGCGCAAGGCCACACGAAGGGGGGACGCTAGTGGACGTGGCGGGTGCGGTCAGGCACCCCAAGTTTGAAGAAGAACCTGTGCCACATGCTGACATTGCATTATTGAAACTTACTGAAAATTTGGGTACATATTCAGAAAATTTTTTTGTAGCATGAAGTACCTATCTATTGAAAATTGATAATAAATAATAAGAGCATAATATTATTTATATATTTGTTGCAGAATTCCATCAACATGTAAACCTGATCAAGATATATGAAGGCACCAAGGAACCTTACTCTCAAAGCTTCATTTCTGTTACCGGTTGGGGAGCTACTCGTGTAATTATCCTCCATCATCTTGATCCATTAATAACCCACTGCTGGAGCCAGATCTTGTTTTCAGATAAAAAAGAGGGTTAGGTTATACTCCACCAAACTACACGTTGGGCAAATGAGGGTTGACGGACGTCACACAGAGTACATTGTGGAGCATTCTCAGACGAGCAAGTTTCCTGACGATGTTTTCCTTCAGGGTTAAAAATAAGTAAAATTAATTACTTACTTATAACAGTCGTAGTCGGCCATGGCCATGGCTATAAGCAATTCAAGAGCTTAAAAGTTATGTTGATTAGTTTTCAGTTTTTTTACTATCGTAAGGTGAAGTAAATATCGTTGAGGATTCAAAGGTCAGCCCTTTATAAAGCACGATCGTAATTATAAAGATACCTGACACTACTAAACAGCTTAGACTATTACCTTTTCTAACTGTAGAAAAGAATATCCTCATTGTCTTCATAGCTTAATTAGTTGATAATTTTCAGGGTTCAGACACAGCATTTCGGGATCATACACCAGATTTAATGACAGCTCGACTCAAAGTGCGCACGCGCAGCTATTGCTCAGATGCGTACCAGCTCGTCAATGGGTTCTTGTTTACACCGGATTTCTTCTGTGCCTCCTTGAGAAATGGAACCAGAGATGCTTGCTTGGTAAAATTGAAAATAGCTAACATTTTTTAAGGAGAAATCTAAAGACATAACTATTATGTTATTATAATTCTATCAGTTCGATGCTGGTGCTCCTGCTGTCCAACACAACCGCTTGATGGGAGTAATGAGTTTTGGCCCTGAGAAGTGTGGTCACGAGTTTCAGCCTGCTGTTTTCATTAAAGCATTTTACTTTCGGTATGTTTTTTATGTATAAGACAATATCTATAAACTTACTTAAAATAAGTTTTTTAATGGATAGAAAAAATATAGTTTAAAAACAAATGACATTATTATACTCTTAAAATCCAGCGTCGGCCTCGTAGCAATATAACCATTCGCTCTCTCTCGGTCCTATCTACACGTCTCTTTCACTCAAAATATATTTATACTTATCGACATATGAAATTAAACTGTTTTTATCCTCTCACAGTAGCAGTGTAATTCTACATCTGTAATAAACAACAATAAGTCATTCTACCCACAAACTTTAAAGAATTGACGCTACAAAATTACGCCACAGCACTGGATGTTGTGTGTGTTGCCCTACCGAGACCTTTATTAAACTCTTACAAACACTAACTTTTTAGCCTGAAAATGTTTTTTATGATTGATAAGGGACAAATGAGCAGAGGATCCACCTGATGGAAAGTGGCCACCGTCGCACATGGACATCGGCAAAACTGGTTGCCGCCCTCGAAGATAGTTAGAAGGTCCCCCCTTCTCTTCTTGCGAAGAGAATACTGCGTTTCAGTGGACCCTGAGCAAGAACCCGATGTTCTCTGGAACAGCAGCATTAGTAGGATAGAGAGGGGGTACAGCTAGCCCACATGCGATTCGACCGGAACTCGTCAGAGACACTTGGCAGTCGGATTCGCATGCTGTTGGTCGCAAGCCAGTCTAAGGTACCAACAAAGGGGATGCTGGGAGTCTCGGCTCTTAAGAGATGCTTTTCCAGCGGCAGAGGGGAATTGTATTCTAACCCGTCCCCTCATGGGTAAACAGTTCCGTTACTTCAGGTATTCACCCTTTACACACAGGAATATTCCATATTTATACAATTTTAAATGTTATTTTCCCAGAGATTTTGTAAAACATACAATATCCTCATACAAAACAACAGCAGAACTTATTGAAGCAATGAAGGACATAGACCCAGTGGTGCGGCCCCCAGTGCATGTGCGAGATGAAGAGTATGCAGAGAACCCTGAGGAAGTCACGCAACCAGACTATCGACACGATAGATAAATAAATAACATACCTAGTACAGTATTTAATTTTGAAGCACATTATTATATAATTACTACAACGCTTTATAATATTTGAAGAATACTGAGCTATATTGACTAATGCTATGCGTCTTCTAAATTTACTCTCTTCTTCACACAACAGGCCACTACGTTCTTCTGCTCTACGCCTCACTTTGCGTACACCATCTTACCACAATTATGGAACCAGTTACCTTAATCCATTAAAATGCTCCTTCGCGTAATTCTTGAGGAACTTTTTTCCTTTTACTTTAAATTATATTAATGTTTATATATCTAAGTCTCAAAATTGTATAAATTTTAATTTTAAAAGTATATTTATATTTTCTTACTTAAAATTATAATTTTCATATAATGAATCAGTACTCGTAAATTATGGTAAAAACCTAAATTTTTAAAAACAGTTTAGTAGACTCGTGTAGAAAGATGACACGAACGCGGCTCCCTGCATTAAATCGACACCAAACTCTATTGAGATGGGAGTTCTAATGAAGCGCTCGAGAGCTCGTAGTATTTTTTTACGTTTAGTCCTGGAGTCGTATTATAATTAGTCGAGTCTTGTGTTTCATCATGCAATTCATGCGAGTTCCGTTTCCTTCAGTTCTAGAGAATAAAACAAGAGTGAAGTTAATAAATAAAATACCAAATTACATGTATTTATTATTTATTTTAATATATAACTACGGAGAATCATCACTGCAGCCTCGGCGCGTGAGCTCTGGGCTCTCCAAGGTTTTTGGTACACTTAAATCGAACGACACAAAATAATTATAACATTACTTATCAGTTATCACCAGCTACTGAGTGGGCATCGACAGCGTTGGGAATAATAATAAAAATGTAAATACATTTCATAATTTTGTAAAAAAATCACCAAGCGATTAGTAGAGTAAAAGTATTAAAATTGTAAATTATGGTACCTAATTATTTTAAAAAAAAATAGGACATAGAAATTATACCCAACGTGATTACCTAAAATTACAAGACAACTGTTATCACAAACTTATCTATCCCGTCGATGTCCACTGATATACAAAACTAATTTGTGTCATCATATTCAGAACAAGCAATCCGTAAAGTATCATAATTTACACTATCTTTACCTAAAAAACTTATCAACGCCATGTCTGACCACAGACTAAAAATACGTGTCCTAAACAACTTTTTAAAAATAAAAAAAAATAAAAATCGACCAGCCGAAAATTAAAACTACTAAAACAACGAACAAACATTGTATCATTAACTTAGAATCAAAATCTATAATACACTGTTGTGTGTCTATGGCCTGATAATCCAAAAAAAAATTTGCTATTGTAAAATACTGTAATAGCTTCCAAAATATGATGAATATAGGCCTAAGACACATTTCTATGAATATGACCAGTTTAGGAGATAATTATCAAGCCAATAATAAAAATCTAAAATTCGACTCATTTTGCACGGTAACCCTAAAATGCAAATTTTTGCCAACTGTCATTACATCATGACAGTGACGCTACTTTTGGCGGGAAAGTGATTTACTCAGACATTTTGTTTGAGTTTTTTAAATAATACTCACAATTATCTAGATTTTTTGCATTTAAGGGCTAAACTCTCCTGAATAACCAATCTTTGTCTACTTCTGTAAAAGAAAGAAACATCTTCAAAGGCTTCACTACTTTAATGATTACAAAATCTATTCGGATACCTGGACCGATCGAGATTAAAGATCAATTATTGATCCAACCCACAACGCGAGTTAAATAATTTTATTGTAAGTATATTACACATTTATAGACAAATAGAAAAAGAAGAATTTGTAGTAGAAAAAAGTAGTCCTATTCTTGCGCCTGGTAGAATAAAAAGTAGAGTAAAATTAATATACTACGTACCCCTTACAATAACATCCTACTACGCGAAAGTTTTTAAGAATCTTTGGATGTATGTTTGTTACTATTTCACGCAAAAACTACTGAATGGATTTTGATGAAACTTTACAACAATATAGCTTATACATCAGAATAACACATAGACTATAATTTACAATGATATATTCTGAATTATTCAAATTATAGCGGGTGAAACCGCGGGGTGCAGCTAATCAATGTTCAACGAAGTAGAAGACCGTAAGACGTACGTAGCCCTTAAAGTTTGACTCTAAACACGTTCACTCCGACACCAGAGAATCCATACATACGTGATTTAATTGTATGTTCTACAACATTGATTTTACAAATTCATAATATTATGGTTTTTAAATCTGAAATATTCACGAAGTGTAACGTAAATGGAATCGATGGTCACATTGTGGTAAAAATAGCCAGTCTTTATTGGTCTAAACTTAACATTACCTGACTGGATCTGCACTTAGAAACATTGGGATGTATTCCGATCAAACACTTAAGGATATAGTTTTAAAACTAATTGACGATACTCAATTTGTTTCATCAATTACATCAAGACACATAATTTTAACAGTGCTTTATCCCTGTCCGATCCGTTCAAAAATTAGCATAATATAAATTAAAAAAAAATCGGGCAAGTGCGAGTCGGACTCGCGCGCGAATTGTTCCGTACCATTATTTTAATTAAATTATTTATTTATTAAATTAATATACAACTAAATATTCTCTGAATATTTCAAGTGTTGCCGTTATTAATAACGAGCCCCTTAAATATTTATTTTATTATGTTTTTAGTATTTATTGTTATAGGAGCGTGGTGACAGACAGACAGCACGGACAGCGGAGTTTTAATAATAAGGTCCCGTTACCCCTTGGGTACGGAACCCTAAAAAGAAAAAACGAAAAATTCATGATAAGTGAAAATTTATGGATTTTATTAGTATTACAAAGACCCATCATATTAAACTAGTCGGCTAACGTGACTTCGTCTACGTTGTATTTAGTAGCTCTTAAAAATGCTTTCATACATTTCGGAGTTTCATTTTAATTAATATAAACATCTCTAACCTAGGCATTGCCCAATAAAGGAAGAATATTATTATATGTATATAGTTTCTTTTATTTATAGCTATGACGTCATCACTCGTTAGACTCCAAGAGAAATTATGTATGAGTAATAAATAATTTTATTACATTTATTGGAGGGGTAACTTAGAATTACAGAAATTTAGTTAACTCTTGATATAAGGATTTGAATTTTGGGTTAGGAAATTAATTTTCAATGAATTTATTTTTTTAATCTTTCCCGAATTTATTTTTACTTTTACAACTACAGACTACACACTTTTTTTGGTGGCAATGGTGATAAATTTGATTTTGTTTATTTTGAAAAGCATACTACTCATCTATTTAAAAGAAATCAACCAAATAACTCCATAATTAATTAATGTCACTGTAATTAAAAGTATTACAAAAATCTAGAACGTATATGAGAGTGATTCGGATAGCCCAGGTACTGCTCTAACTGTGGACACCCGCTTAACACTACTTATTGGGACATCCTGTTGCTTAAACGGATCGGACAGCGTTTTCAAAACACTGTATAAAGAACACTTATTATCGGATGAATGTTGCTTACACACAAAGCACAGACAAAAATACATTTATAACATTTAATTATAAACCTGTTACAGAATACATCCCGTTGGAGCATTTGCTCAATCGCTTAGAGTGCGTTTCGCTTGGGGCTCCTCCAGTTCAGTTTCTGGGGGCTGCTCGATGCCAGGCAGGAGGATTTGGGTGTCCGATGCCTCTGATGGCTGTGAAGAAAGTTTCATATATAGGATTTGATATTTTATAACATATATATTAACTTTATGTACACTGATCTACATAAAAATTGCTGTTTAAATAAATATAAATTATTTTTATACACTAATCTAAATGTGTAAAATTCACAATTTTATACATAACAAGTAAAAAATAAAAATGATTTATATATATTTTTGAATCTTTTTTTTATTTTTCAGTTTAGTATAAAATGGCAGTATTTATTCAAAAGGCACACAAAAATTAAAATATTATAGACATATCATCTTATAATAAAAGTTTAATGTAAGTTTAAAAATGATTTCCATAAAAATACATGCAAACAAAACTGCTCTATTATAACTATGATATACTTAAATATATACTAAAAACATTAACTACCAACACCATATTATCATCATAAAACATTAAAATTCCAAAATTTTTAACGAACCATAAACAAAAACATATTTTATTATTACTATTTCAATGGCAATGGTAGTTTCGTCAAATGCTAACATAAACACAACGCTAAAGAATTTAGAAAAAATAAAAGAGCACTTTACAATGTTTTCTTGCCAAAACTACTCGCTATAAAGTAAAAAAAATAAGAAAATCTATAAAATTTTGAATTTATAAATATAGCGTGTTTACCTTAGCATCGATACTTCCAGATCGAGCAACGACAGGCTGAAATTAAATGAAACTGTACTTTAGTGGTCTACGAAATGGACCACTAGAACGATGGTATCAGATGACGTAATTAATATGAAATAAAAAAAAACTTATTTCAAATCAGACAAACAACAGATACAAGAGATAAGTTATAATTAAAAAATTATTCACTTTTTGAATTGCTACATTTAATTTATTTATTTTAAGTAAGGAAATAGTATTACCATAATAAATAACACCGATCAACACGGATTTTGAGTCTGACAAAAAAACGTCAAATTTTGATTTCTTTTACCTTACTTGTAATGGGTAAAATAGGTTTTTTGGTTAAAGTTTGTTTTTCTAGAAATTTCGTTTTCATAGAAAATTTCATATTATTTCGACAAGTCTGTATGCTATTTTGCGACTCAGTCATATACAAAAATACTACTAGAGTTTGTAATAGACAAACATACACTCAATACAATAGAATGCGCGACTTGTCGCCATTTTGTTTTAAAGTATTACCAACTATTATTTTACTCTCCACTAAGAACTTTAAAACTTAATTATCAATATAAAACATACAAAAGCAAACTTATTTCTTCATAAATTGAGTTTTTGGTTAATTTTCAATGTAAACACTCAGACAATAGTCATTAAATAACAGACACAAAAAAAAATTCTTTTTTTGTTGACTTGTGTAATTTAACCTAGCTAGAGAACTATACTCTGTCCATCATAGCTTGATCGATGACAGCTTGTCACTTTGACATAACTAGACCTGAGTCGATATAAATTATCGATATTGCAACTAAAGTTACTGAATGTTTCAAACAAATCAAACAAAAGGAAGTGGTAACACGTTTTTATTCATCATCAAAGTCTGATTCTGACTCGCTGGATCAGTCTTGTAGATTTATAATCAGTTCCCAATCTTCTTCCATAATTTTTATTTTTTTTATCGAGTCGATTAAATTACTCGAAATATTAGTTGTTTTGTTTGTCAATGAAGTATGATGATTGTCACTATACATTTCAATGTCGCAAATACGATATTTCCCCTGCGTTCCACTAAAGCTCTGGTTTCCTAGTATAGCAGTGCCGTCATATAGCGGCCGTATATACAGCGGTAAATGACGTCACTAGAATGTTATCTATGCAAACAAAATGGCGCGGTTTCCAAGAGAGCGGTAATTGACACCGTAACGTCAAAAAGCGGTGCCGCCATTTGAATGACGGCCGTCTAGTCCGTGTCGGATAGTTCCTGAACGTTGAATTGATAGCGGTGATGCTATTTTTATAATTATACTAGCTGATCCGGCAAACGTTGTTTTGCAATAAAAATTCAAAGTGGGCCACCCATTATCGCTTAGGGGGATGAAAAATAGATAGTAGCCGATTCTCAGACATACTGAATATGCATATAAAATTTCATAACAATCGGTCGAGCCGTTTCGGAGGAGCATGATAACTAACATTGTGACACAAGAATTTTATATATAAGATATACGTATTTGTGTTTTTGTCCGGAACGAAGTACAAAATGAATTCCGACTCCAACTGGAGCAGCTAGGACGAATTGAATAAATAATCTACCTCCATAAGACTATTTTTGTCTTCTGATGATAGTTCATCCTGTAAATTATTAAAGCTAAATCAAGGCGTGAACGTCATGAGCTTTAACGTAAATAATTCAAATGGCGAGTTATAAAACAATAGTTTCAAGAGGTTAAATTTTTAATTCTTGGTTAAAATAATTTGTATTCATATTTTTTAATGATTAATTACATCGACGCCATTATTGTTGTTTTAAAAATCCCGCCAAATTTTGCAACCACAGATCACTAATTTTGCAACGCTCACAACGACCCACGATTTGACATGGGTCGTCGTGAGCTTCGAGTGAGCACAAGTCATGACGTCATTAATGACGTTTTCGCCGCAACCACAACGCCTGTGATCGTCAAGTGGAGCGGCTAAATGAGCGTTTAGAGCGTTGAGATCGCTTAGTGGAACGCGCCTTACATTAGCGTGTTTTGTGCTGACAGCTGTCATCGATCAAGCTATATTGGACAGAGCATAATATTGAAATAATAATTAATCAAATGATATAACTAGTTATTGAGTAAAAAAATCATTAACCTCATCTGTTTGTCGGAAATCGAGAAATAACAGAAAATACATATAATATTGTAGTTGTTGTAATATATTATATCTATCTCAAATCTGAAACCCGGGGGGTTTTTCCGGAACTACCAGACAAAATAATTCTGTCTAAACTAACAGTCTCTCTTTACAAAATACTTATTGACGTTAAATTTTTTTTATCCTGTAACATAAAGTAAAATTCGTTTATGTAAACACTGAAGGCACATCAAATGAACTTTATGAAGGACTTTACATGAGGACACCTAAAGTTTGTATGCTTGTTTAATGATTTATATACGAGACATGCAAAAAGTAGGATTATAACAAAGACCTTTAGGGATATCCTTACCTCAACGTCATTGGTGTTCTCAGTCAGTTCAGCGGGTCGGGTGCGCTTCTTCCCGCGATTATTTGTTGTATCTGTCGTATTGGGGGTGCGTTTTGGTTGGAACTAAAACAAAATTAAATTAACTTTACCCTGCTACTACCTACTTTCTGCTTAATTAAATTGACATGGGTAACCCCGAATTTAATATTCACGGCCACTGTAAGAAAAGACCGATCAAGCTATCAGTGTGTTTTTTTCTGTGGGTACTTGTAGCACTTTTCGAGCACTAATTGTTGGTTACAAAACTTTTTTTATATTTCAATATTTAATATGGCCCTATACTATACACTGCCAGTTTTCGTTTAAGCTAGCATTATTCTCACTATCCCGTTAATATAAATAGTATTAAATTCATGAATGGAGCACTAAATTAGCACTAAATTTTGAGCAAAAAATTTTGAACTTCCACCCATTTGTACCGTCAACTTTTTAGACGTTAAATTAGTGAATGAGAAAGAAGATGAAGGTGAGTAAGTGAGTAGATGTGTAAATGAATGAATGATAAAATGGAAACTTTAAGTATTTTTTCCGCTACAATGTAAAGTTATTTTTTCTTTAATAAGCCCTATTTTTAATAAACAAAATGAGTCATTTACTCCTACATCATAACTCCTATGTTTCAAAAGATGCTATTCACCTGTATTCTTAAAAAACGTAAATAATATTGACTGTTATTGTTATGAGGATTACCTGTAGTTCTGGCGGCAGAAACACTCGCGTGTTGATGAAGAATTCCGGTTGCGGCGCAAAGTACATGGTGGGGATGCGGGCGTCGGAGGGAAACTCGCGCAGCTCGAAGCTCGTTGACCGCGCCCATATCACTGACATGGCTAGATCACATGTTGCCCATAGTTTCTACAAAATATTTCAAACTGTAATTAAACTATACGTAAACTTCCCAATACTCGTCCAACATAATTGATGAACTATCAAATAACTACGACCCTCTCAGTCTATCTGAACTTGATAAACTCAAAAAATATGATGAATTATCTATGAAATCTATTATATTATACTAAGGCTACATATCTATCTTATTTAATATGCTGTGAGAGAGATAAAAGATTCTTAACAAAGAATCTTTCTTTCCCAAAAAACAACAAACATAAAAAAGCTAGTCGAATTGCTAATATATATATGAAGGATATAATTAGTCTAATATTATAGATATTAACTTACATAGTTAACAGCATCATCTGTCTCGTTGAGAGCATCCTTGTGATTCTTCATGCGTTCCACTAGAATCTTATAGAAGCCGTAGCAGTAGAAATCATTGCGAGTGATCAGTGGCTCCAATATGAACCAAAGACATTGTTTGATCACCTGTACATTGCAAACAAATATAAATGTAGAACATATCAATCAGCTCTAGACTAAAACAACAAAATTTTAAAGTACTATTAATTACCTTCAACTGTGCTACATTATCGTAAGCAGTAAATGCAGGGTCATGAGCCAATATAGGAATAGCGAAGACCATCATATAGTCTGGCAGAATGTGAGGGAGTTGAGTCACTGCTCGCTCCACTGCAAGAAAGAAATATATTTAGCAAAAAAGCTATAGAACGATCCTAATCATATATTCCACTATCACATATGTATATGACATCATTTTTATATGAAGAACATATGACAGTGTAATATCTTCATTTGTCTATGATCATAGATAAGGGATCATATTTGAAAGCTAGCGTACAAGTAGGATCATATCAGTCATGCGCGATTGGTGTCACCTTTGATAATACATACATATAGTTAAACACGACTTCATCCATTCGGAGATATGTTTTGTAAGACTTTTTATCTTCCAATCTAAGTTCTTTAAGAAAGGTGTTATTGACCCTTCTCTCTGATCGCCTTATTACCCAAATTCGTCTTTTATTTCTAATATTATTTTGCACCCTTTTTTAATAGCAACGGAAAACACGACTAAATCGTTATCCATCTTGATAGTATATGACTTTTATATGATCACGAGCGGGCTGCCCTCGCTTTGCTCCGGGTATTTAAAGCAATATTATAATTGATGTCCCTAAATTATCACTGGAATTGTGTAGTTTTTCATTATTTGAAAAAAGAGAGAGGAAAATAAAATTGAATAGGTAACGGACAGAGAGAGAGAGAGAAAGAGAGAGATAATCGAAAGAAAGAAAGTAAAAAGAGACTGATCATTCTGAACAGATAAAGATAAAAATTAAAGAGAGAAAAAAGAGAGGATGAGAGAGAATGATAGTATATAAAGAGAAAGAGAGACGGAAATACTATAGACTTCGCTCAGTGAAAGAATATTTAAAATCGGATTAGTAACAACAAAATGGCCATATTCTATTAATTAAAATATGCATATGGCAACACTAAATTACCTATGTCACTCACGAATACTGTAGTTTTCTCTCAGTGAAAGAATTTTTTTAATCGGATTTGTAACAACAAAATGGCCATATTCAATTATTTAAAAAATGTATAAGTCAACTCTAAATCACTTTTGTCACTCACGAATAGTGTAGTTTTCTATAAGTGAAAATTTTTTTTAAATCGGATTTGTAGTTCCTTGAGAAACTCTTCAATTTACAAGATGGTCGCTTTATGGCACTTAAATGGCCATATCTTTTTAATTAGAGTATTTATGGCAACACCGCATAACCTATGTTACCCGGTAAGGATGTAGCTTCCTATCGGTGAAAGAATTTTCAAAATCGGTTCAGTAGTTTACGAGCCTATTCGCAACAAACAAACATACAAACAATCAAATCTTTCCTCTTTATATAATAGTGTAGATGTAGATATGTGGGCTAATAGTATAATAAGTAAAAAAGAAGAACTGCATCATATAAATATGATCATAGAACTTGACAGATATGACATCATACATATATAGTTGTCAAAGAGATTTCATAGAGTTAACATTTACAATCCAACACATTAGTTGCAAGTTTAAAGCACTGCCCCTCTTCCTCTCTGAAAATACATGTCTTTACGTGTATTAGCGTGTTCTCACCTTTAGTTCCAATAGTGATATTGCGCACATACTCGCGACGCCGCACGACGTCAGCCAACATGTACTGCCGCACGAGGCCGCGGATGCGTCGGTCTGGCTCGCGTCCCGCCAACGCGTACATGCCCATGAAGTCCAAGGGCAAGCATTTGTTAGGTATACCCTGTTAATTACAAAACATTGTATAATGCTTATCGGATTATAATTTCAGTAACTAAATTAATCTAGTTTTAACTTAATCTATAACAGATTTGAACTATGACTCAGTTAGAAAATCAAAATACCTTCATAATTTTAATAGTAATTACTATTTTTTTCATATTGTCTCTATAATAAAAAAAAACAAGTTAAAACGACTCAATGTAGTTTAAAGTAAAAGTCGAGTAATAGTATATACCTTTGACAATCCCTTATGTAATTTTGCTGCGAAAGCTTCTCGTACTTGAGGAACTTCATCCTGAAACAAATAAATGTTATTTCTTTAAATTCACCAACCTCATTTACAGGCTTACGAAAAAGGATTCATATTAGAATTATCATAAAAATCTATGCAAAATCGCATTTTAAAACAAGGCTGTAAGCAGTTATAGTATGTAACACATACCACCATTAAATGCGACAAATTGTAAAACTGGTCGGCTGTGTACTGGTCGCCTACACCCTTCTGTTCGCAGATCTTGAGCATTGCAGCGCCGGCAGCCAGCCGCAGGTAAGCCATTTCCGCTTTGGATAGTTGTTTTTGCTGTAAAAAAAATATAATTTAATGTTATATCAAATAAGATGACACTAAATCAAAAACCTAAGCAAACTGGCAACCTTTTAGTTTGTGGTAACGGATTGATTCTCCAACTATGTCACAACCATCAACAAACATAACACTTAAAAAATATACATACTCGAGTATTATGTTTGTTCGAGTTCTAAGACTAAAATTGAGTTCCACTCCCACTTTAGACAAAGTTGTAAGAACTATCAGAGCAACATCGTCACCGTGATGCACCGCTCCTATTGGTCTTAGCTGGATGATATATAGCCTATAAGCCATCCTCAAAATATGAACTATCTAAAACTGAAAGAATTTTTCAAATCGGACCAGTAGTTCCTGAGATTAGCGCGTTCAAGCAAACAAACAAACTCTTCAGCTTTATATGAAATTAGATTTTAGTCTGTTAAATATAAATACTAACTTGTAATAAATCTCCCTTATGAACAATGAACGCGTTGAGCATTCTGAAAGTCTTCTGAGCAGACAGTTCGTCTTTCTTTAATCCAAGTAACCAGCGGGCCATGCATTTCAGTCCTTCTAACTTGCACCTAGTCTCTTCCGGCAGCTCTTCTTCGTCACACCACTCTCCATCTGGGGCGTTAGGACCCCCACCACCTTCACGTACTAGAAGCTCTTTTACTATCTGTGGATTTGATGAAAAAGTACAAGAAGTTACAAGTTTGGATAAAGGTTCGATTCCTACATTCTAGATTTTCAATAAGAGTTGTACTGTAATTTTTTTTATTTAAAAATAAGTAAACCATCCAATAAATAGTATGCTTATGGATGCTGACTTTTATATTTCATAAGTATAACTTTTTTTTTAAACAAATTATAAATAATTTATAGAACCAGAATGATTTATAATGACACTAACAAATCGAAGATTTTCCTGAATGATAAAGTTCCTAAATGTATTGCCCTTTATAAAAATGGATTCATTTATTTTATATCAATAAACCTTTGAAATTATTTATCAATATCTCACCTTTCTAGATACAGTATTTTTGATAACAACAGGAAAATCTTCTGGCATGTTATGAGCAATATGTCCCAGTGTGACTATGGCAGTGCGATAATGCTCAGATTGAGGGTTGAGAGTAGTTTTTAATGTTTCCAAGATATCCGTGAAGATTTGTACCCTTTGCTCAGGAACGTTTACATAGATACATCTAAAAATTATAAGAAGATTAGAACAAAGGAGATTTGATACCCCTTTTTCACTTAAAAGTTTTAGTTTATAACATATATAAGTTTTATATACATAGCTTTTTTTCTTAAACAAATACGAAGATATACGATACCTGACTGCATTTTTAGCTTGTTTAGGTGTTCCAACTTCTGCATATGCTTTGCATAATGTTATTAACTTGGGGAACAACGACGGGCAAGCTTCACCTGTTGCAAAAGTCAATTTTATTATATATACGAACAATGCAACAATCTTATACAATATACCGATATAGAAATAGCATTAAGGATAAGAAAAATTGCTCACTCAAAGGCCTATATCTCCCAAGGAAGGTAAGAGCGGCCAGTATATGCGGCGCAACAGTCTCGTCGTCCATCTCTAATAGTGACGTCAGTCTGTTCAACACATCTTCGTGTAAGTAGTGAGATGGGAACACAAAGGATAACATTACGAGCAGTTTGAGCCCTCGTTCCGCTGCTACCTTTATATCAATACCTGGAATAAATATTAGGTGTTACTGAAACGATGATAACTTAATTGGTAAGATATTTAATTCAAACTATCCACTGTGGACTAAACCCCAGTGACCATACTCTGGTGATAGACACGAAGGATTTTCTATACTCCCAGATTTATGTTTGTAACAGATATCGAAGTAATTGGCTTGGCCCGACTTAGGTCAAAACTAAAATAATAACTTCAAGATAAAACAATAACAAATGGCCATGAATAAGTTTTTTAAACCATGAATAAAAGGTTTTTAATCTCCGACAACGACTATCACTGTATTTTTGCGAGTTCATTATATTTGTGTGTACTAATAGTTTTTAATCACAATAACCTACGATACTTCTTCAAACTTACCACACTCTACTGCAATTGTAGGGTCAGCGCCTGTAACAGCTCCCTCAACATAGCCAACGAGAATGAGAAGGGACTCATGGTCGACCATCACTGAACTGACTCTCTCTAGGAGCATTTTTACTGTGTTGTAGTATAAATTGGTCATAACTGGTTGACCAAGTTTCTTCAGGACACTTGACTGAAAGAATAATAAATTAACCATTTCTAAATAAGTTAACTATTTATATATTTTTCTAACATAACAGAAATAAATCATATTACTCACTGTCGTATTAACGCACACTTCGCAACTAACATTAGGATTCAAAATGGTCTCCATCCCTTGTAACAATTCCGGTGCTTTCTTCATATGACTTGAAAACTTATTTAGAAACTCCTGCGCTTTAACAGATTCCGGCAAAAACTTTGAACTAATGTGTAACACTTTAGCGATCATTTCCTTCTGCACAGCTGGAGAAGGAGGTTTCCTATGTAAATCTATCCATTCGGCAACAGTACGACGAACTGCCAACTGGTGCTTTTGTAATTCTATAAACGCTTTCGTCGCATTGGCGTCAACATTCGACATTAGATAATACAACTTCTTCATCCTCACTTGAGGCGGTAACATATACGGAACCAGCGAAGTATTTAGGAGTCTTTCAACAAGTAATCGATCTTCCAACGCTGTCATGTAATAGCCATGAAGGATTTTGTCTTTGATCCAATGTACCGCTCTCTCTGTAGCAGGCGGCACGCTTTCTTCGGTTAAAAACTTCTTATAAATCATTGCTAAACCTGACATAGCTTCTTTGCGAATTTTGAATTTTTTATCCAAAGTCCTTTCCCGGACGAAATGTAAGAGATCTTCTGACTCGGCAACCGCTTGGAAATCTTTCTGTGCGGTTGCGATTATGGCCATCACGACTTCGTAACGCACTTGCTCATGAGCGTCGTGCTGTCTCAACTTTAATGTCTCCGTTATATCCCTCCTCAAGCCCGGATGGTGAACGAGGAAATGCATACAATATTGAACGCATTTTATTCTTATTTGTACCGATATATCGTTAAAACGACCCAGAAATGCCCGCCAGAGGGCCGGGTATTGTTTTGCTAACTCCGATCCCGCTTCGGAGAACATTCGAGCAAGTAGAGCGACTGCGCTTAGTCGTTCTTGGAAATGTGCCGATTTCAGTTTGCACTCTAATTGTGGCAACACTGACAGTAGTACAGACGGGCAACATTGGTTTAGTTCGTATATTAATTCATATACTTTAGAAAATATAAGTAGATTCTTCTCTTCTTTTCCCAATATTATAACATGATTAAAGAACTGGAAAGAACAATTAATTATTTACTTTATCAGATAGACATAACGAATGTAAGATATTTTTAAATACCGTAAAGTGATTTTAATGCGTTCTTGTTACTTACCGCCTGTATATAAGGTTCGAGTGTCTCACTAGTCTTCACAATCAGGTCCTTAGCCAGCGCGTACGCATATTTATGATCTTTTTTGTTTGGTTCCACCAAATTAACCAGGATAACATTTAACAGTTCATTAGAAACCACATCTGACTCTGTTATGAGAGGACAGAGCACATCAAGCATAAACGATTTTACTTTGGAGGAGTGTTCCGTACTGGAAAATAAATGTTTTTGTTTGATCCTGACACCAAGTCTATGATAATTTCAACTCAATACCTATTTTAAAAGCAGAATACAAGTACAGTAATTATTGTATTACAACAAAGAACAAATCCACGAACTTGACTATATTACGAAATATCTTAATTTGGAAACAATCTCTGTATACATTATTGTATAACGTCTTTGTTTTAATTTATACAATGAAAACAGCGCAGTGTGAATTATGATAAAATAAACGAGGGAGTTTCCTTGCGTCAATAAAATTGCAATTATTGATTGACGAACTGTAATAGTCGGAATACTTAAATATTAATCATGTTGCAGTCGAAACGTATTGTTGAGGAATAATGTTGTGTATTTCGTGTACAATACGTTATAATGTAGAAATACATTAGAAATAGAATCCATAAAAAATTTTCGTTTACAAAAGAGTTTTAGAAGTATATTAGTCTCAATATAGTACTTGATTGGACCCGGCTTCGCCCGGGCCCCGTGTGCAATTTAACACGTGTATTTAGCCGTAACCCCTATATCCCTGCATTTTAAATCTGTAATATCTACGACAATATTCATTTAAATTTCATGCTGTAAAGGGCCATATTGATCTATAATAATTGCACAATGTATTTAAGGTTAAGGATTAATGCTGTATCGCTTAAAATCGCTTCGTAAATAAGCCATTATTTCTCTTAAAAAGTAAAGGATAAAAAATGGTTATTGTGAATTATCCCTAAAAGATAGACGTATACCATCGTTGACATTTTTGTAGACCTATTTGAGGTGTGCAATACTGTAGTACATCATTTTGATCTATCTCGTAGAGTTCAGCCAGCGTTTGCAATGTAAGCTCAAAAAAATGTGTTTATTTACGACATCACATTAGAAACCTCTAAAATTATCAATGTTTCTCTACTATATTGTGCATATATTATACATATAAACCTTCACCTGAATTACTCTATCTATTAAAAAAACCGCATCATGGATCCGTTGCTTAGTTTTAAAGATCTACGCACACATAGAGACACACAGACAGACAGACAGACAGCGGGAAGCGACTTTGTTTTATACTATGTAGTGATAAGGAAACAAATCTAAAATCTATTCTTAACTAATATTGTTTAAGTAAGAAACAGGGTAAGTGATTTATACAAAAACTATAAACATTTATTATATTTTGAACCATATTATATACTAGCGGGTTACTCTCGCTTCGCTAAGGACTCATTTATTCAATCATATTCTACCCGCAACTATGAATCATATATTTCTTATCGTTAAAGTAGCGTTCCTAATAAACAAGTTTTTTTTCCGACTTATTTTGCATATCCGACTACCACGAAAAATTCTTTTCATTTTTCGGTTTAATATATAGCCTGTGACTCACAAATGATGTGGCTTTCTATTGATAAAACATTTTTAAAATCGGTTAAGTAGATCCAGAGATTACCCCCAATAACCTCACATACAATAGCAACAATAGCTTGAATAATTTATCTTTATAATACCAGTATAAATTATTCAACATGTTTTTCTTCTATAGTTTATGACGTTTATTTTGCGATATTATTTGAAGGTTAAGGAAGCTGTTGTCCAGGAATATTTAGCACCAAAAAAATAATTTGAAAAAAAAAATGCGAGTGTTTGAATACCTCCTACCTAACCTCTACAAACAGTAATAAATGTTTGGACTTACTTGACAATCTTAAACATGAGCGAGAACAATGCGCAGAAGATTTCCTGACAGTCTTCAAGTTCAAAGCACATGTTGAATGATTTGACATAGGCCAAGTTTTCCAGCAGGTAGAAATACCGTTTGAACGCTGGGTCTTTAGGGTCCTTGAGGCCCTGAAGTTGGTTTATGAGGAAAAGAAATATCGTCTTCACCTGTAAAGAATATGCATATCTTATTTATCTGCCAAATGATATTATTTAGAATAGATCTTCGGGAGCTGAAAGTCTTCTATTTAAATTGTTAGCAAATTTAGTTTTTTGTTTATGGTACATAAGGTGCAAACGAACAGGTGGTCCACCTGATGGTAAGTAGCCACCGACGCCCATGGACATCGTCAAAACAAGAAATACTCTTGTTTTGACGATGCATCCTCGAAGATAGAGTGGGAAAGAGGAGTGAAGAAAAAATATTGCGGTTTCAACCAAGACCCTGAGCAAGAGCCCAGAATCCACCAGATCCGCAGCATTAATGGGATGTTAGAGGGATGGGGTAAGTCTGGCCAACTTGCGGCTCGACCGGAACGCGTCTATGACACTTGGCGGTCGGATTCGCATGCTGGTGATCGCAAGCCAGTCGGGGATCAGATCCCTACCACCAAGGGTGTGCTGGGTTACTCAGCTCTTACGAGATGCTTTCAGCGGCAGAGGAAAATAGTGTTCTAAAAAAAATTGTTCTTTCTGAATCACCTTTTATTTGAAAGATATAAAAATATATCAAACAAGATGGAGTAATCATTTTCAATTCGGGAAAACGCATCGAGGTGATTCTGATACACCTTTAACAAAGCTAAAAATCCATAAGCAAGTAACAATAGCTTGAAGATATAATATAAATAGTAAACTCCGTAGTATTAATAATGTTCTTTGAATGACACCGGAAAATTATAAGAAGCGTAAGTTTCACTAGTCAAAATTGCGTCACTGAATCTCTGGAATCTAACGCAAATTTATAAACGAGGTTGCTAAATAATATAATAAAGAATTTAATTTTGAAAGTGGGCGTAAAGAAAAAGAAAAAAGTAAAAGAGGTTTAAGAACAGTAGAAAAAGAATGTGATTAACACCGACCGATCAACCATCGAGTTTAAGCTCCTCTGATTCGTTGTAAAAACTTCTTGCACTTGGTAAGTATCGCTTGTCTTTAGTTTTTGGTATAAGGACTTACCTGCTCTTGATCCTTGTACGGTGCTTCAGGAGCATAGACTCTGAGCACATCAGCAATACAACATGCGATGAGCAGCTGCACGTCTCGTGAGGGGTGAGAGAGGAAAAACTCGTCTGCGAGGTGGAGCGCCAGAGGGATGAACTGCTGGTACATTCCTTCATCCTGACCCAAGCCCTGGAGGGTGTGAGCCAGGGACTGGGAAACAAAATGCTAAATTAGTACATTTTCTTGTAATAAAAATAAAAAGTGACATGGAATTGTGCAAAAAACAGGTAATAGTAAAATGTATATATTATTACTGGCTTTTACCCGCAACTTCGTTTGCGATATTAGGGTAGTTATATTAGCCTACAGGAGATCGTCTGTAGACATATTTCAATTTCATGATGTAGTAAAAAATATTTTACCCCGGTTTCATGACTTCCAATGAAGAACTTTCTTTGAATAACTTCCAAAACGGCAAAGTTTCATACTCACTTTGCACTCCCGTTTTACCCCCTTAAGGGGTGAATTTTCAAAAATCCTTTCTTAGTGCTCCCCTACGTTATAAAAGGAACCCCTGTGCAAAATTTCAAGTTTCTAACTCTTATAGATTAGGCCCTGCGTTGATATGTCAGTCAGTCAGTCAGCTTCTCCTTTTATATATATAGATAGATTAATTATTTATATTCTTGTTAAAAAAAAACCAGCATAATTATAAAATAATTTAAAATGTTATCACAGCGGCATCAATAACTCAAACTAAAATAAAAACATAGTTTATTTCAAATAATATTGAATATTGAAAATCTGACGATTTGGGCGTGGCGGACCACGGACGAGCTCGCACCATCATCACACCGCTTTCCGACGTCATAACATCATCACAGATAATCAAAAAACAACGCGTTTATGTCATTTTATGTATGTATGTATCACTTAATACCCCCTCTGAATATCTGACGGCGCTTGAATACATTTTTTTTCTACCCTTCTAGATGGCCACCCCCACAATTCAAGTTGGTAGATGAACATACCGTCACATCAGTGACAAGTCGGACCATCTTAACTGCATCAATATCTTACTTCTGGCTTATCTTCTATCTTCATGTAATTTTTTAATTTTACAATTTTTGAAAAGCTATAGATATTATCCGGAAAATTAAAATGGGAAACGTAATATAACCTTTTATTCTCACTATCATCTAATCTACAAAATGTTATATATCCCTAAGACGCTCGAGTAAATCCCCATTTAGCATCATGGCCTCCCCTACTATCCCTCAGCTGAACATCAACGTCAGTTTGATACCAAAATTGTCATCCTTCAAGTTATCCTAAGAGTAGTAAGCTTTATTTACTAAACACTTTTTTTATTTGTTTTAAATCGTTTAAGTGGTAAATCTAATATATGCTGTGGAATCATATTATAGATGCGATGAGAACACCAAGCCCCATGAAACAATTACTCACTTAGTGGAGATGATAGTATGGCGTTACAAGTTTGTTTTTATTTCTAATATTTATACTGTGTGTGTGTGTTAAAAAAATTGAAAATAAAGTAATGTTCTGCATAATGTATAAAATTTTACAATAAATGTATTGTGACGGCACCGCAAGAATCTGCCTATTGCCTTACTCTAACCAAGATCACAAATCATGTTGAAGTGTTTTGTCAAAAATTAACTTACATCGCCATCTGTTAGAAACTTACAAATAAAAAAGTTCAAATCATTTCCGAGTTCATCGCGGACAAACATCGTGCGACTAAATTTTCAAATATAAGTTTATTATTGAAGTCAAGACACCGAAATCTTCATGAAAAAATGTGCAAAGATGACAAGAAGTTTATCATTATAAATACTTTAAAAGTATCTAATTGAGTTTTGCTACTGACTACCTATTTAAAATAGACAGTCTAAAAGTTTAATTATAAAAATTATTTTCTAATAATAACTGAAGAATCTGAAATATTTAACTTTATGATATTAAAAGCAGCACAAAATCGTTGAAGAATGAAGCATATTTTTTAATTTACTTTATTGCGAAGGCGTAATAACATTTTAGCTTTGAAGATCATTGAAAATATAGAGCGCCTTGTACGTATTCACGAGCATGGACTTATTATATTTTTCAATAGAATTTTTTTAAAAGCTTTATGAATAAGCAAAATTGCTTGTAGTAGGAGGAACGCGTCAGTAAAGAAATAATTAATTGGGAATTAAACCCACAACCTCTCGATCGAAAGCACGTCAATGCTTTTTTCGAATTTGAATTTTTCCACCTCATATCTTTGTCGCTCACTTCGCCATATTGGAAAAACAAATATTTTTCACGATAGTCCTTTCCCAATAAATTAAAGTGGAGTAAACCTTTGTAGTATTTTGTAAAATCAATAATTTCAGCGTTAGTGCGCAGCAGACTCAACATCCCAGGTAACCTACACTATCTACATTTTATAAACTACAACTCGCCGCCAACACCGCGTCTGTCTGTCTGCGATTGATTAAATAAAACTACTTAACAGATTTTCATGCGTATTTTACAAATTGACAGAGTAATTCATGAGGAAGGAATTTGTTAAGGATTTGTTGAAATATGGCGATAAACATTGATAATGTCTGTATTTGTAATAATTGATGTCCAACGAGAGGGTGGCGAGTGTGTGAGGGAGAAGCGAGTGTATGATTACAAAATACTTTAGCGAAGCGGGGCGGTAAGTCAATAAATAAGGCATAATGTTGTTCATCTGTTATTTCCCTTCCACTTCGGTAAATTTCGTAAAGCCTCCTTATTCAATTATTCGTATAACTTGATATGTTTACTTGAAAACATGTTTGTAAACAACATTTACCATGTAATATTAATATTTGCGAATAACATAATAATGAGCGTGAAGGAAATAATTTCAAACCTAATTTTGGCAAATTAAACTTATGAATGGTTGTTATCATAAAAGCAAAATGATGTTGTGATAACACAATTAAATCAATTATCTTTTGTAAAATTAAGAATATTCGCCGTATTCAAGAAGTATGGTCTTCAAATACTTGCTCCACCATAATTTAAAAAAAAACTAAAGTATTACATTAAAAAAACTAATTAATTTAAAATCATGGTCTATGATAGTACAATAGTGGTAATAAAAATGTAAGGTAATTGCCCAACATACAATCAGTCACACTCGTCAGAGTCGCGCCTTTAGGTCACTTTCTAAACATCCATTCTTAAAAAAGAAAACACTTTTTTGTATTTATAGATGACTAGCGACCCGCCCCGGCTTAACCTTGAATCATTCTATCTATTAAAAAAACCGCATGAAAATCCGTTGCATAGTTTTAAAGATCTAAGCATAAATGGGGACAGACAGCGAGCGGGAAATAAGTTTGTTTTACACTATGTAGTTATGTATGAATTACATAGCTATTGTAAAAGGAAGCAATAAAGTTTAATTTCATATGTAAGTGATAAATAAAACACTATAATTTATTTATTATACAAAAAATTAATACTGCTTACGTTACAGGAGATAGACGCTTAGATTGTTTTATAAATAAGAGTGAGCGAAAGATGACGATTATGGAGCTGCATTAAGGCGAGTATACTTTTATATATTGGAGGTTGCGAACAAATCTCACATGTTAATTAAACAAAGCTACTCGTAATTGTAGTGGTAGCAAATAAATAACGAGGTTACGGGCGCGACGGCCACACCGCACACGCTTGTATCGCATCCGTCCATATTACGCGACTTATGTTCTTTGTTATTGTTCATATGTAAAAGCAAATTAGTTTTAACCTCCAACCAATGCCAGAATCACTAGAATCTTTATTGTAAAAACATTTCAAGGGTTTTTACCCGACTACGGCGAAGCCAAAAGGAAGGGTTATGATTTTGGCAGTCTATGTGTGTATGTATGTATGTTTCACTCTAGCGCCCAAACTACTGAACCAATTTTCATGAGTGAAGTGTCAATAGATTCGTAATAATGGCGCGGGTGACATAGGCTATAAAATTTTTGATTTTTTTTTAATGACGGAATTTAAACCTCAGATTGTAACTTCGAAAAAAATTAAACTGAGCTGATTATCACGTGTTTGGTGTCAAAAGAAAGGTCTTGACGAGCACATTACAAATATGTATATGTATGTTATGGTTTAAGTCAACATATAAGTATGTTTAAAATGCGTTCGTATAGTTCGCGCAGTCCTGTCGTTGCAGTTATTTACTCGTTTAAACAAATAAAAGCCAACAATTACGTTATAATATTAGATTATAAAAGTTATCTCGATCGGGAAACGGAAAATTATTAAATAAAAAAATAAAGTTTAATGAACTATAACCCGACTACGTAAAAAAGTGGTCTGAAAAGGACGAAACAAGAAAATAATCAGATAGAAACCTAGAAATGTATCGGTATAAAAATGGTCAAGGTAGAACCGTGGTCGCACCCTATACCTACTATGTCCGTTTCATGGTAGTGTTCCTCTAATCATAGTGGTGGTGGGGTTATAGTTTTTTAAATTTTATTTTTTTTCTTTGCCTGATTAGAAATTGACTGATCACTATATAACTTAAATAGGACTCCCCTATCCCCTTTACAATAAAAAAATAGTATACTCGAAACTATGTAATAATATACTACTCCTCAACGTATGCTCTAGAACTGCATACGTGTAGTATCTTTAGACAAACTGACTGACAGTCTTTGACGTGTCATAAGTACTTTAAAATAGATATAAGTTCATATATAAATAAGTGCAAAATTAGACTGGCGATTAATTAAAGAATCGACCTTTTGATTTGAACTCTAAAAATCAATGTTTCATGTGTATTCCAGTACTAGATACATGTCTACTAGCGACCCCGCTCCGGCTTCGCATTCATGTATTATACATATAAACCTTCCTCTTGAATCACTCTATCTATTAATGAAAACCGCATTAAAATCTGAATAGTAGTTTAAAACGAACAGCCAGCGGAAGCGACTTCATTTTATACTATGTAAAGAAGACGATGATGTGAAAAGAAATAATTTTAATGTTCTTATATATTTTTTT
This sequence comes from Limenitis camilla, assembly GCA_905147385.1. NCBI lineage: Eukaryota > Metazoa > Arthropoda > Insecta > Lepidoptera > Nymphalidae > Limenitis > Limenitis camilla. The sequence continues at coordinate 3,857,487 of LR990231.1, forward strand.
ATAGGAGTCAAAATAATAATTTATGGTACAACAGTTATCCGGCGTTTCCTTTTTTTGAGATTTACATAATTTCAATTTTATTTTAGCATTTATTTCTATACACATAATACAAGGACTTTTTATACATGTACAGAAAAACATTTATAATCGGAATCTAGCAAAGAGGTAATAATAATGAATAATGTAATACTTAACCTATTTTAACAGGTCTTCGACCTAGAACTTTACAAGGTTTCAGGAAAACCAACCGAAATCAATCAATAACAAAATAACGCTTGAATTGTAAATTTGCCTACTAACATACATATTAAATCATTTTAATTTTCTACATACATTGCTACATACAAATATTCAGGCGTTCAGTAAATATATATTGTTTCCTCAGGAACTATGATTTTCCGGGATAAAAATTAGCCTATTTTAACATAACGTTATAAAGTTTATAAAGTATCTGTGTGCCAAATTTAATTGATATTCGTTGAGCGTTTTTGTGTGATTAAACAAATATCCATCATCCATCGAACATACAAATATTCACATTTATAATAACGCTGTTGTTAGACAGACTGTTTAAAAAATGAAGAATAGCCTTAATGAACATTTTAAAGGGATACAGTTGCCTATTAACCGAGTCGCAATTCCCATACACTATTTGGTTTTCTGAATAACTATTTGTAAGTTAACGTAACAGATTTAGATAACATTTATCCAATCACAGTTCTGATGGATTATATAGTGCAAATATCTTTAACAAATATTTCTGCGAAGTCCACGTGTTGCAATATAAACGATCAACGGATCGTATTGCAATAAAGTTGCACAGCACAAAAATACAACATGACAGTTCTGAAGATATTGAATATCACGACACACGTTACGTAGTATTTTTTTAACATACGAATCGACCCGCCCCGGCGTCCTATTGGTGCATTTTACCACGTATACTATACTTATGTTTAACAAAAAACATTTTAATATTCAATATATTGTTGTATGCAAATATTCAGGCGTTTAGTAAATATATGTCGGAACTGTAAATTTAGTTGGCTTAGATTAGTATTACGTTAGTCTTATGTAATTCTAACTCTAAGCTTGGACAGCGAACCTGTACAGTGCAGGCGAGTGTTGCAATAGCGTTGAAGAGCTCCTAAAATTTGCACGCTTGGTCACAAGTCCAAGGTCTGTTTGGGTTCCTGTCAGAATAGTACGAGATCGTAATGTTTAGTAATATCCTTACATATATGCTTATAAAAGCTTGTATATTACTAACTATTCCCTATTCATTATAATTTCCGACATATATTTTATTATTATCCAGCAGGAACTATAAGTTTACCGAAATAAAAAGTAGCCTATATGTTAATCTGGATTATAACATTTTTGGAAAATGCAGTTTACTCATCTATATCTCACTATAAACCATCGCTCCCTCACCGCTATAATGGGACGAGACGGGATCGCTCTCGCACACGACCATGACGTCCCAACGTATTATTTCATAAGTAATTGCGCTAAGCGCTCCCTCCTCATCTTCTTCTCTTCGCCTATCTTCTTCGGCGTGTAGGTATTGTGAGACCTGCTGCCTCACGCTCTCGCTCTTTCGCTTTCTTCATCACTGTTTTGAAACCATTGCAGACCAAAACCTCTCACTGCTGAGCATAGCGTCCACCACACTCTTCAGTGAGAGGTCTCTGTCTATTACAGACACCAAGGTATGACGTTGGGGTCCCCGCGCTGCACATTCACACAAAGTGTGTTGTGTCGACTGGTAAACCACATGCCTGACAACAGGTGTCGCCTCTCTCTTAGCTACTTGATGCAGGTACTTTCTAAAGCTGAGTTTGCCATGCTGCCTTTCAATCCAGTCTCCAATGCTACATATATTGCTTCGACAGGCGCAATACCGGCGTTTGGAGATCTTAGATTTTAGTTCCATTTGCAATAGCTCTAATTCTCACTACTTCCTATGGCCGTGAACATTCACCTCTCCTTCTCATATTTGCACGAAGCCGAAACATGGAGCTCTCAAGGCAGATAACTCGCGGGTTGTAAAGTATTTAGTAAGAAGATTTCCCGAAATCCCGAGCCTCCGTCGGTTACCGCTTCACTGAGGTATATTTTAATCGATCACTCTCTCACACACTATTCAATATTGAATTGAATCAGGCGTTACTTTGCGGAAATTCATGATTTAAAAGGAATCAAAAAGCAAGTGACGCTTGTTGAGTCAATACCTCCTGAAGATGCTTCGGTTACGGAGCGAAACGTACGTCGATTGTCGATCGCGATCTACTTGTGTGGTGTGTACTGGTTCGGGTTCGCGTGTTACACTTTTTTGTGAACGGTGTGCTCTTCCGGATTGTGCCGTACGAGTCTGGTTGTTAGATCGTCGAGCTACCTACTTGTGTGGTGTGTCTTGGTTCGGGTTCGCGCGTCTCACTTTTATGTGGGCAGGGTGCTCTTCTGGGTTGGTACCATACGAGTCTGGTTGTTCAGATTGCCGCGGATTATAACCGCGCAAGGTAACCTTTTGATTAAATCACACACTATTTATGAGAGGCCCATTGGACATTAATAATTACAAATAGGAATATTGTTTTGTTATATCTCAAAAAGGATTTACACAAAACCATAACAAATTATACACCGAAAATTTGATCACAAATCACTGTCTACTCTAGACTTGTATAATATGTAGTGAAGCCTAGCCTCTCACAGTGTCATATGAAGTAATTTTTCTCACATAGTTCGTACGAGTTCTGACAGATAGCGATACTATTTTTAGTACTTAAACATATATGTAAATATTCAGACACTTTTAAATAGATATCTACTATAGCCATAAGACAAAAGATCCTATAAATAAATATTTTTTGCAATGCATTGCACAATGAACACTAACTATTCGTATGTAGGTCAGCCACATGTTTTTTTGTCCTGAGTATTTTTTGCATAGCTATTTCCAGCTTTCTACTCTATACATTTACACATAATAATAAGATGTGACTTATCGAATGACTTTATATAGAAAACTTGTATGTCTGTATGTTTTCACAGTTGTAATGCAGCAGGTGTAGGAGTTATTATTTGAGTAACGCTAGTTCTTAGAACTATTAGTAGTTATATTTAGTGTAATCTCAGGTAACGATTGTACCTCGTGTAGTTATTATAACAACAATCCATTGGGACTCTTAGATAGATAAGCCCCGTTACTTGACCTTGAGGTTTGCAGAAAGATTGAGCTAGGGTTGCCACTACTTTTTTTTATAAAATACCTATTTTCCAAAAATTTGCAAACAGTCATATTTATTTTCAATATACTTATTGTATTGACTATAACGGTGTTATTATTTTTAAACGATTCAATAAAATTTGCAAAAATGGAGAAAACAAATACTATATTATAAGATTTGTATATGTGCTTGTAAAAACATGACTTAAATTGATATTCTTATGTTATTCAAATTATAGATATATCGCCAAAATACATAGCACGGATATAGTATTTTTCGTAGTATATTATTTTACTATAATATACAGTACAATACTAGGTTGGCAACCCTAGGTTGAGTTAATATTTGCAATAACTAAAATCGGTTTAGTCAAAATAAAACTAAATGTATTACTTTATCAATATAGCATTAATATAAGATTTAAATTGACTTGGAAATAAGACCTACAAAATCAAGTAATAGAAAACTCTTCAGATACTTGATATCTTATACTTAATATATAAAGCTGAAGAATTTGTTTGTTTGTTTGCTTGAACGCGCTAATCTCAGGAACAACTGGTCCGATTTAAAAAATTCTTTCAGTGTTATATAACCAATTTATCGAGGAAGGCTATAGGCTATATATCATCACGCTAAGACCAATAGGAGCGGAGCTGTACGCAGACGAAGTCTAGTGTTAAATAAAGCGTCTCGTTACAAAACTTTTGTGTTTAGTCTTAAAGCTTTCCAATGATATTTTACTCTTAAAGCTTTATTTAAAAAAAATAAAAAACCGGCCAAGTGCGAGTCGGACTCGCACACGAAGGGTTCCGTACCTATATGTAGCAAAAAAATCACGTTTGTTGAATGGGAGCCCACCTTGAATATTTATTTTATTCTGTTTTTAGTATTTGTTAGTATAGGGGCAACAGAAATTCGCCATTTGTGAAAATTTCAACTGTCTAGCTATCACGATTCATGAGATACTGCCTGGTGACAGACAGACGGACGGACTGACACCGCAGCCTTAGTAATAGTGATCCCGTTTTTATCCTTAGGTACGGAACACTATAAAAACGACCATCTTTTAACTCGTGAACGTACTTGTATCGTCCGTTATTGTTTGAGTTAAATATAATCTGTGTTTTTGTGTTTGAGTTTCTGAAAGTGGAAAGTCATTAGAATCGTGTAAGCGTGGTAACAAAACTTATCTAATTATTATTAACGCTTGTCCGTCTAGTCGAACATGTCTGATGCCGAAGGGCGCCAGAGCGTCATAGTGGGGCGCGCAAGCGCGAGAGTCTATTGCGCCAAGCGTTCGCTTTGGACGAAACCCGTACTGTCGGTCATTAATAAGACAGTGATCTTCCAGGTAATGGATCAGCTGGTTATTTACAATTCGTTCCATAACTTTACACATAATTGAGGTGATAGCTAACGGCCGGTAATTAGCTGGGTCAGATCGATCCCCTTTTTTTGGAATTGGCTGCACATTAGCCTCTCCCCAAGCCTCCGGTACACGTCCCGAAGAAAGGGAAAGTTGATACAGGCGTGTCAACACGGGAGACAGCTCCTCCGCACACCGCCTCAATAGTAATGCCGGTATGCCATCAGGTCCACAAGCTTTCCGATCGTCCAGTGCTTGCAGCTCAGCGCGCAGATCGCGTTGCCTGATTTTGATGTCAGGCATTGTGTAGCCACAGTGGGTAAGAGTTGGTGGCGACGCGCTACAATCATCGACTCGGGAGTTAGCCGCAAAGAGGCTAGCTAGGAAATCCGATTTCTCCTGCGGCTTGTGGGCTAATCAACCATCGGGACACCTAAGTGGAGGCAGCGAAGGCTGGCAGAAATTGCATTGCACAGACTTGGCCAGACTCCAGCCTCCAGCAAATCTGCCATTTTGGAATTTTTTTTCAGCTCATTGCCAATTGGATGAGGTTTCGAACGATATTTGTTCGAGCACCTCCCACCTATCTTAAATATCCTGGATATGCTCTTCCCCCGTCTCCGAATGGCTCAATCATCAGCTCTCTCCATATTTTTCCTTTAAATGAATTTTCGTCTTCTGTACGATACCATGAGTGAAAAAAAAAATTTTTCATACAAAATTTTACTGGAGAGGTGATCAATAATGGAGAGGTCAGTAAATCAGCACAAGCAGCTATATATATATACAATGTATGAATAATTGATTATTCTTACAATTCTCTCTTTTTACTACATGTTTGTGGCGGTGATTTTATTAAGTAGTGTTAAGTCTAAGTTTTATTTAGTGTTAAGTCACTTTTATCCTAAGCGTGCGCTGTGCCCCATTTACATCTTGTTATTAAATGAATCTTGCTATACTCGGTCGTCCAGCCCATAAATAGACCACATAGGCATATATATTGCAATTAAAAAAATTATTAGGTGTTTGAGTGTTATAATTAGTACATTAAAAACACTAGACTTTATCTCATACATTATCAAAACAGGAAGATACACTCGAATAATATATTATTTTTTTATCTACTAATGGTATAAAATATTAGTTCTGTCTGTAAGTAATATTATTAAACAATTAACTATGTACTTAATCTGGAACTACTCTTACAACGTACACTCGTCAAACACAGTTGATTAAAAAACCAATAATGTCAATTTTAAATGAATATATCATAGAGGTTTTATCCCAAAAAGGCATTAACAGCACGGTTATAATGTTGGAAACATTATCCATCCATCCACCATCCATCCAAACCACTTAAATAAAAATTTAAATTAGTTGGTTAATTTTATTAAAATTTCAATTCTTAAAAATAAAACAATCTTATACCATAAAATCCAGGAAATATATATAGTCATAAATCATCCAGCAGTGATAGCCTAGTGATTAAGACATTGGTGTCTTACTCAGGAAATCCAAGTTTGATCCCACACACATGCACACACCTCTGACTTTTCTGTTATGTGTGTTTTAAGAAATTAAATATCACTTGCTTTAACGGTGAAGGAAAACATCGTGAGGAAACCTGAATTCCTGAGAGTTTTCCATGTTCTCATAGGTATGTGAAGTCTGCCTACAAGCATTTGGCCAGTGTGGTAGACTATGGCCAAACTCCCTCCTGCAATCTGAGCAGGAGACCCAGCTCAGTAGTGGGTCATTAATGGGTTATGATGATGAAATCATTAAAAAACTGTAGATAGTGTTAAGTTGTCAAACAATAGAACCTAAATATACAAAAAGGATATAAACATTTGAAATTATTATGCAGATTTCTCTACAAAGTACTTGTGTAAAGTTTAGAAGGTGGAAGGTCATACCTTAAGTCTTCGAACAAGTTCATCAGGTCCTAGGTCATCAGTGATTGGGCGGCAGCCTTGCGGGTACACTATTTCCGCCATGCTGCCAATCTGGACACAAAGATTAACATTTTAAAATTAAAATTTATCATTTTTAATATAATTGTATCTTTTTATCTTGATGTGAATTTTTTATCTTATAAATAATTTAATTATTAGCTCTCATACTTCTATAAAATATGAATAACAATTTAAAATAAAAAAAATACTTTTAAAATTCTTAATGAATTAACTACTTATGTATGTATTTACTTTAAAGTTTTAATATGTTGTAGGTTTCCCAAGTAAATAATTTTTTTAAATCTTGACATGAAAACCAAATTTCACAATTATAAAATAAATTGCAAAATATATAATCTCACATAGTATGTTGTCGAACAGACTCATTTATATAAATACTATGGATCATTATGTCAGATAATTATTTTGATAACTAAAGCAGCATTATTATAGCACTTCAATATTAAAGTATCTTATCACTTTGATTTTTATGTATACTTTACTATTAATAACTTTCTTATGTACAAAGGGCTAAGGGGGCAGGTAGAGGCCTACCTTAGAAAATTAATGTATATGAATTTGCGCCCCTCTCCAGGTAATTGGTTTGCCTCTTTGCAACAAATATCTTTAATACTAAACAATTAAATTATTATATTGTAGAAGCGTCAGTAGCTCAGTGGTTCGGGCGTTGGATTCACGATCAACAAGTCGTGGGTTCAAATCCCGGACATTGGACTACTGGCGTGGCCCACTGCTAACACAAGCATATTTAGCTTAGTTGGAGGGGTAAAGGAAATATTAGTAGTATGTGATCCATACTGCTAGTAATCTTTAAAAAAAAAAATTATATAATAAAAAAGAAGTCACAACAAACAAGATTTTTAATAAAGGATACATAAATTTGGTAAAATACATTATTTTAATTTTCATCTTATATTTTTAAGTTACCTTGAATTGTATATTAATAACTTTAAGCATGAACAATTTAAATTTGCTAAATTGGTTTGTCAGAAACATCTCTCTGTAATAATTTACGTAAAAAATTTAAAGTAAGTATAAGGGAGGAAAAACATAGTTTTTAATCAATAAATATAATTTGATGAAACTTGTAGTTGTAATATTTATATAAGGGCATCATCTTTTGGTAACTAATTAACAGAAAACACCAAAGAGTGAGGGAGGATAAGATTTAATTCACCGTGGATCCTAACAAGAGAAAGGTAGTTTGAAGCAGAGTTCAGTAAAAACTAAAAATCCTACTAAATAAAAAAGGGCTTAAACTTCCATAAATCTTTCTCCCCTGTAGTAAACTTATGTGCAACAGTTAATACAGGCAAATTAACACTAAAACTGCCAAGTAATTATTGCCAATATGACCTTATGGCCATTCCATCTCTTCGTTATCTCAAAGATTTTTGAAAAATAAACGAATCAAAGGAATATTCATGACAGCTGCAGTGATGACTTTATAGCGTAAGATTTATATTAATTTTATGAGAAAATTGTTTATAGTACAAATATTCATTTAAGATGGAATGATGAAAAAATGAGATGGTATAGCTGGCGACATCTAAGAATACTTTCGACATTGAGTCACTAGCATAGAAGTCACTATTAAGGCCTTTTCAGCAGGAAGCAAGAGAAGAGTGCCACAGATGATTTTTTGGTTGTTATGCGCAGGTTTGGTTCCAGTGGGCTTGTTATTTGACAAAAAAGTAAAAGTCATGGATGGAAATACTTATAAAAGGCATACAGGACACTACAACCAGTGATGTTTAATTGTAAAACCTGTTATCATATAAACTGCTCCAATGCCATGTCTATACTAATATATAAAGAAGAATTTGTTTTTTTGAACGTGCTAATGTCATGAACTACTGGTGAGAATTGAAAAATTCTTTCAGTGTTAGACAGCCCATTTATCAAGGAAGGCTATAGGCTATACATCATCACGCTAAAGCCCAATAGAAGCGGATGATCACGGGCACGAAGTTGCAAAGGTTGGCTAGTTGAAATATTAAGATGCTAGTTACTAATGGCCACCATAGTTGGCTTACAATAATGATTCCAAATTATGTGTTATATTTTATTACTATACAGGAATATGGATTATTTTGAGGTCTTAAAATCAAAACCAATTCTGTATCTTCTAACAGAGCGAACACCTACAGTTAAAAGGATGATATCATTCACATTGTTCTAGATTTCTCTAAAATAAGCCATTATTTCAATGCACATACTATGAACATAGATGAACTAGATTATGATAATCTGTTTAGCATATTTTAATAATTAACAAGTGCATTATTAGTTAGTTCATTTTAGTCATTAAATTCAAACTTATATGCTTGTATTTTTAGAGATACAAAGTACCCTGAGGCCATCATGTCTTCATTTAGTAACAAGACAGTAAAGACAGAAAAGCATATACAATAAAATGTCTAAAATTTAAATAGCCAGAAGAAGTATGAAATGATTTTCTAGACAGAAATATACTGATATTGTTTTCTCTTTTTGGTCATCAGTAATATATATTGTAATTAATTAACTAAGCTCTTATTAGAAATTGTTAATATGTCCAGGTTAAAAAGATCTCATAGAAGAACTCTTTGTATTAGGATTCTGTAAAAATTCCTAAATATATTTCAAGTCTTAGATTATACAGTAAACACATATAATAAATTAATCAAAGGAAATATGTTTTTACATAAAATATATGTTTTTTGGAAAATGCAATTAGTATTAAAAGTATGTTCAATGCATAAAATACTGACTGTAGGAATCTAGGTCATAGGCACTACAAAAATTCTAATATGTTATTAGTAAATCTTTTTCAGATATTGGACCTCTACTCAGGTGGTTTAACCTCCGACTTGCTTTATCGGTTACAGAAAACATTGAGGGTTAATCTACATATTTAAGAGCTATATCCTCAAAGGTATGTGACGTTTGACAACCTACAATTGGCCAGAGGAGCTTACAATGAGAAGAAATCTATTCTCAGTAGTGGATTGTAATATAAGTGAAAAACTAAACAAGTTTATAAAAGGTTTTCAAAATTTTATAAAACCAGATTTTGATATGACCCACATTTTACGAATGTATCGCCAAACAGACTAAACGATGATTAATAAAAAAATAAAAACATAAAAATTATTTTAGCAAAAATTCAAGCCTAATTGTTTTTACAATGGTGTGTGGATAAACATCGTAAAGGAATAATATTATACTACGGCCTATACATCGAACGTCATAATCCAATAAAAATTATCCATATATCAGCTTAAGACATATTTGTATTAACATCAGTTATTGCATTCGTGGTTTCTTCAGTCAATTAGCTTACCAAGCACAGTTCGATTACAAGAAGCTTTATGTCCAAATAAACACACCAAAATTTCGAGGTTAATAAATCACAAATCACTCCCAATATACATATAAATACACATTTTTACATGGATAACACAAAAATTAACGAAGTAAACCGATAATGGCTAAAATACGTACAAGAAGTCATAGACGTGGGGCCTGTGTTCCCGATGTTTACAAAAATCACCACAGCACGATTACCCAAACAAACCGATCATGGAAACAACATAATAATCTTATAAAAGTATCACTAGAGACGAAATCATCAGGTTATACAAATGTCTTATTGATCTAAATACATAGAAAATTTGTGTTAAAATTCTTTTATCAATCGGTAGACGCCAAACTGCGGGAAAAACTACTTTGAAGTTAGCTACATGTTGGATCGCAAATTCAAGGTTACTTATTCTGTACTCTGTGGTATCGTTCAAAAACTGAATTATTATTTTACATTTTTTTTAATTTATCCTTTGTGGGAAATGCATGCATAAATAAATCGTCATTCGTAATAATATACATTTATTTTTTACATGGACGTACCTAATTACTGATTTTTTGTTACATTATATGGATTTGAAATTTAAGTGTTGCCACAAATAACATTACTGTTTATTCAATAAAGTTTTTAATCTGTAAGTTTTTTTTATTTTGAATAAAACTTTTGTTTTACTAAAGATTTAATACATGTTATAATCAAATATTAATTTATATTAAATTTATTTATCATATTATCACTTATAGTGTAGAGATGACAAAAAACAATTAAAAATGTTTACTTCAAAATTTTCATATATATTTTGTTCCTTTTTAAGAACTATTATATTATTAATTATGCATTATTTAATTCTCATTTACCACTCAAAACATATAATTTGTAGAAAGAATATTTATTACTTTGCAATTTAAAGCAAAGTTTTCATTTTGTTAATGCAATAAAGACTAAAATACTTTTTTTTTCTAGTTTTACTGAAGAATCAACAATTTTCATCGGATAGTGATATAAGGTATCTGCTAAGTAACAAGACAATTATTTTTATTTTTTATTTTAAGCCACTCATAATATTAATTAAAATAACATTCCACAAAACGGAATACTAAAATTACCATTCCAATAGGTAAAGTCAATTTAAACAATGCTTAGAAAGTATGTAAAATAGCTTATTTAATATTATGTAATTTATGCAGCAGTCAGGTTGTCATGTCAATTACACCGCTAAACATGTTTTCTAATAAAATTATTATAAGAAATCATTGTAATTTATATTTACAATGATATATAAATGATCAGAATGGTAACGTGACTCCACCGACGGCTGCCAGTACCTTACTAGTTATTATTAAGTAAAAATACTTTCCCCATATCATATAACAATAGCATGTTTCAACGATTCTTACTTTAAAACAATACTATGAGATCTAGTCCACTATCATATTTATCTATCAGAATACATAAGTAATTATTATACTTTTTTTTAAATCAGCAGTATTATAAAGGAAGGCAAAATAAAAGTGATAGGTATTTCTAAAGTAGTAACTTATCATTAAAATTATGGCTAACTTATATTTAATCCAATTCCAATTTTCTGAATGATCCTGCAGTAGAGTGTATATCCTGAGTTAAATCATTTTTTTCAAGTGCGTACAAATCAATACACATATCATCCAGCGCAAGTAGGTCCTCTCTGTGCTTCAATAGTTTTCGTTTTAATTCATCAATCATGTCTTTTAGAGGTACTGTGCCACCATATTCTTTAGGCAATATAGCGGAATCAACATACTTGGTCAGGTCTTCTGAAGTCCGATGGAACTAAGAATAAAAAATATTATTTTATAATGGGCATAATAAGAGTGATTACCGATTTCATGACATAGACATTCTAGAAGAATCTATATAAGTCTGAAGTTAGCAACAGAACAAAAATATTTATTTACACTTGTAACATTTTTGTGCGTTTGCAGTAATCGAAGGCGGCAAACTCAAATTAATAATAACGTTTATATTACAGCTTTATTACTTTATTATCATAAATAATTATTCATATTTTTTTACGAAGGAGAAAGCTAGTTTAGTAAGCTCTGATGCCAAGGATAAGTAAAGACATTTTGTACTCTGTACGAAAGATATTTTTTCTACGACTTGACATTCCGGTATTTTTCATAATATATATCTTACGGTAAGAGTGATTAATTGAAAATATTAATAATTATCGATAGTCGAGTCAAAAGTAACAAATTAATCACTTTTATCGGTGATTATTAATAATTTTATCTTAGCACCCAAAAATTTTATAAATTTTCACCAACTAATAACAGTTATTATTTATTTATGTTCTATTTGCAGTATTCCTTACCGCTTCGCTTTTCAAAACTCTTATCAAGTATATATAACAATCTTTTCATTAAGGTAGAAGATTTTGTTTTGTATTAAAGCTAACATTTAAGTAGAATACTAAAGCTTTTACTACAAGGATATGCTTAAAACGTTTACCATAACTCTATCCTTTAGTTTATCACTGAGTAAAGACACTGCAAACTCAAAGAACTTGACGCCATAATGCGGTATGTTGACAAAATGAGTGCACTTGTGACGCATGGGTGTAGAATTCTGAAATAAAATTTAAATTTTAAAATCATATTAAAATTAAATTGTTCTAAAACCATATCTTAAAATGTTATTAATTCACGTCACGGACTATCACGTCATAAAATAAGAATGAAGATATTAAACAAAAATTATCTACTAATCTTAATATTTACGTAATGAATAAAGATATAAAAGAGATTAATGATATTTTCGATAAAATAAAACTTCAACAGCAATCCGCTATGGTTGTTTAATCGCCGATTTAGTGAATGACGTCGCGACTTAGAAAACGTCATTTTGTTTTGATGAACTTCTCGTCCTAATTTTTTCATCTTACAAATAAAGGAACGACGTCACGCCTCATTATACTGACCTGTATACAATTCAACATGACCCGTACATCAGTGAGAGACCACAAGCTCACATGAGGCATTTGCATACCAGCTTCATCATTCACGTGAGTATATCCTAACAGCTGTGAACGAGGTTCATCGAGGAGCAGTTCTACTATCATGGAATGTACGCGAGCCATTACACAGCTGTCGAAAGTGTGAGGGTCAAAGCGACCTGAAAGGTAAATTAGTTAGTATGAAATATGTCCCTTAGTCACTTAGAAAATTGTTTTCGCCACTGAGATAAAAAGATTACTAGGTACTAAAAATAATTAAAATGTTACCTTACCCATGCAAGACAAAACGACTCTCCGTCCTTCAGCATCTCTCTTCGGCAATGGAACAAGATATCCCGCTTCAATAACCGCCGCTATCTTCGGGTCCAAGGGGTCAAGTTTTTGGAACCAGTGGGGATACATCTGCCGAATTGTTAGGTATCTCTCTAACATGGAACACGCTTGTGGAATGGAATATTTTTTTGTACGTAGAAATCGGAGTAGGAAAGGTGCATCTGTCGAAAGCATAAGTAAACTTATAGTTCTATCTTTTATTATTATAATATTTAAACAGCATAATCAAGTAGATTTTTTCTTGTTTTATAATTTGAGATGTTTGCTTTTGTTATTAGGACCTTAAAACCTAGTAAGTTGTATAAGAAGGACAATTACTAGTAATTCATTGTTTTAAGTAGTTAGACATTCTAAATCCTAATCTTAGTAAGCGATGTCTTTTGATTTCAACTTTTGAGCCCGACTCTTTTTCGACATAAACATTTTTAAAAGTTTTGACTAGTAGAACCTTACTTATAACATTTAAAATAACCTCTTCTTATGAAATTCTATACTTATTAATAGCTATAATAATTACAAATAACGCGGCAGTTAACTATGTTAACGCAACTTACCGGTTCTGCATTTCTTTATAGCTGGATGTTTCTCAATAAAGTGCCTCATCTGCGCAAGCGCATGGTCTCGTATAGCTGGCTCCTCTCGTATATCCAGTCTAGCTCGTTCACGGAGCTCTAATGGAAGATCACCAGTTTCTCTTTCTTTGGATTCCAGGATAGCTTTTCTTTCATCATCAGTAAGTCTTGGTGCATCCGGTTTTGGTTCGTGTTCTCGTCTACATTCTTCTCGCTGAAGGACGGATGTCGCCATTTTTTATCTGTGAACAAAACATTTAATTAATTGTAGAAGCTAAAACATCGATCGATTTGTAGTTTAAAAAAAAAGAGAAGATTTTATGGATATTTAGACACAAGTTTATGACAAAGTCGAGCATAGGTGGGCATCCGCTCCCCTTGAATCTTACCGAATCCTCATAAATTGTTTAAAAGAACATCGATATTTAATTTAAATAAATATCAATCACCGAAATTAAATTCAGGAAATTACAAAGATTGGTTTCAAGGAAAACATCGTCGCTACCCTTATGGTTTATGAAAGGGGATAAGTCTTTTGTTTTATAAAGGGTGGCTTCACTTCCATTTGTTGCAGCTGAGGAAAGGAAACTTTGTACGGATTTCACATTTTATCCATAAAAGAATGACCAGTCCCAAACCGCAAGAGTTACTCCGAAAGTAGGCCAACTTAGAAACTGGAATAGTTTCTTACTTTGTATTTCAACATGATCTTAGACCATAATCTATTGACCCACTTCGTAAGTCGCACATCATTCTTATGTAAGAACAACATGACAGCCTCAAGTATGACGCAAGAATGTTGTTGGAACCTGCTGTTTTGCAAAGGTTGTACTTTATGGAGTTGAATAATTCATATTAATACCTAACTACTAGTATACCTTAGGTAGATTATGCTACCTTATTTGCTTACGTAAGATTTAACATTACCTATCTATGGGTAAAAGGTAGAGCTACAGTGAATCCGAAAAATTTACAGTAAAATCAATCGCACCAGGCTTTCTTCAAGCTTTAAAACATTTTTGTCGTAAAAATTGGCATTTAAAAAAATATTAAAAAGAAAAAGACTTGCTGAGTTTCTTGCGGTCTAGGTCAGACACACGCCAAATTTCGAAAAGTAAGCATAAACAAGTTTCTTTAAAGAATAAATTTTAAAAATCATATACAAGGAGTGTTTCAGATTTTATACAATAACATAGACAAGCTTAGGTGTAAGCTGTAAATACACGATTTGCACCCAAAGGTCCTCAAGGACTTGGATGCTTGTGTAGAAATTGTTATTGCTACACCTAGAAGATTACTGAATTTTTTGGAGAGTGGAAAAACTAATCCGAAGAGATGCACATATTTGGTGGTCGACGAGGCAAACAGAATGTTAGACATGGGTTTTGAGCCACAAATCAGGAAAATTATAGAACAAATTAGGCCAGATAGACAAACACTCATGTGATCTGCTATCTGGCCTAGAGAAGTGCAAAGCTTGGGTTAATGTTACGAAAATCTATTAATCTCTTAGCGACGAGAGGGAGTGAAGTTTTTGAATATAGGTAATAAAGTATTTTATGTACTTGTATTTTACAATAAATGGTAATCTGTGCTGTAACTAAGGGGATTTCCAGATAACTAGGTGTTTAAAATATTTGTGCGTACACGTGTGAATGTCCATACCAAATATTGGAAGTTGAACTGGTTTTTTATTTGCATAATTTAATAAGTATAGATAACAAAAAAATCCAATATTGTAAATGTTCTATTAACTTTTATTCACTTAAATAATGTTTAAAAGGTATATTTAAAAGTCAAGTAGAATATTTATCAAATTGAATTTCCATCGAATTTTATCAAAATTTCTACATATATTTATTTTTATTAATAATAATTAATAAAATGAGTTTAAAACAAAGCTTTTATTTTAAGAAAGATCTGCAATCTGTAGCTATACAACTGTCGAAATCGCATCAAATTTCGTGCAGTTGAATTTGCATGATGCGCATTGTATAATTACAAAAGGACAAAAATATTATTAAAGCTGGTGGTCTAAAGAACCCTCACATTAAATTAAAATTTTTCTAAATACATTACTAGTCGACCCTTAAGAGTTCGTCCGCGTGTAGCTCCGCTCCTATTGGTCTTACCGTGATCATTATAGCCTATAGCCTTCCTCGATAAATGGACTACCTAACACTGAAAACATTTTTTTATTTGGATCAGTAGTTCCTGAGATTAGCGCGTTCAAGCAAAAAAACAAACTCTCCAGCTTTATAGATTATAAGATGTATTTGTTGTTAGAAGATCTTCATTTGTAGTCAGAGTATTACAGAGAAGTCAATGGAGTAAAATTAAACATTTAGAACAGAAAATATGAATCACTCACGGTCTATTACGAAATGAAAGCGAAATTCTCGATTTTAGATTCCCATTGTCAAAGCTTATCACTTTTACTATGACGAGAAAGGCGAGTGAAAGTTTAGAATGTGCAGATTTGAAGGTCAGAACACTTTAGCCTGAAATGTAATAGTATTGCCAGTATTTCATACCTATTAAAATTTCAGAATTTAGATTCTAAAGTTTAAACTTTTACTTTCTCTAAATATTTATACTAGTCGACCAGTCACGGCTTCGCGCGTGTGCAATTTACCAACGTAATTTATATATTATGACTACTTCCTAAAGACAGAAATATATGCCTATGTCCTTCCCCAAGCTCTGTTCTATCTCTGTAAAAATTTCACTAAAATCTGTTCGTGATTTAAGCGTGATTGCATAACAGACAGACAGACCATCTGTCCGTCGACGATGGCTTAAGTACTTAGTATATTAAATCGTACACTCATTTGTTTAGTTAGTATTCTTTATGTATTGCCTATGTTTCTTAAGAGTTACTTTCGAATTTATAATATTAAAAGTTAGAAAAGTTAAGATTAGGATAGATATAAACTAGTCTACTTACACGACGTTGCCTTAGGTGAATAATTTATTTTTAATTTATTAAAAAACAAAAATATATTCGATAGCGAAGTACATTTCAATAATCATTTAAATATTTTTCTCTTGTAATTATAAGTTTAAAGAAAAAATAATTACAATTAAACACAAAATGGTGTAGTTAGTGTTAACTTGGTTTTAAATTACATATTTTAGAAAGAAGAAAATAAGCATTTTGTGTATAATTTTATTTACATAGAAATAAAATAATGGCAACAGGAGTCAAATAAAACGATAACAGATCACGGAATTAGCGCGAAAGTTTTACAACTGTTCTCAAACTTTCCCGATATTACCACTGATTCATATTAAATAGTACACGAAGCTGAACGTGATACAAATACCTATTATAGACTACCAAAATTAATCAGTATAAATTATCACTAAATATACATTAAAGACTTTATATATTAAAATACAAAAAGTCCGTTTGACATATTTAAAGACTAAAGAAAAACTACCTATAGTAAAATTTTGACATTTAATATAATTAATGTCTACTAAAAATTAAAATTCCAAAATAATTACGCCATTTTCAATTACTAATATTGACTTTTACAAAGAAATATTAACACTATTAAAATCCATACAAATACATAAATTGGAGTGTCTGTTAAAGGTTACTAAGTGCATATGGTACATATACCAAAACATTTTTTACAATTATATCTGTCTGTCTGTTTGTTCCGGCTAATCTCTGAAATGACTGGACCGATTTTGACGGGACTTTCACTGGCAGATAGCTGATGTAACAAGGAGTAATATAGGCTATTTAACATCTAGCTACGACCCATAAGAGCGGAGCAACAAGCGAACGAAGTCGCGCGGGTCGGGTAGTAAAAAATAAATTACAAGTAATGCAAGAACAGCTTATTCTTTGTTACGGAGTTTTCTACTTTTCTACCAACGTGATTATAATAGAAAAACTTGTCTAGAATCTGGTTAAAACAATAAATATTTACTGATATTCATCCGTCTCTATAATCATTATCAATAAACCCATTTCAAGTCCATCGTCGTATGTTATGGACTCTGTTATTTATAAGAAATGTAGAATTTTGAGACTTATTTTTATTAAATTAAAGTTGAAATTTGTTTAATTTAAAATAAACATGAAAATTTGCATTCTGGTTTCATAGCCGTATTGAAAGACGTAAAATCCGATTATAACTACTTGTGGAAAGAAGTTTACAATAGTTATTTATAATCTGTTTATTATTTTATTCTTGAAGTTAGAATATATTGACTCTGTGGACATTACAGAATTATGTATAATCACCTGTATAATTTTTATCTTTAACTAGTCAACCCGCGCGAATTCGTCCCCATGGTGCTCCGCTCCTATTGGTCTTAGCATGATGATATATAGCCTATAGCCTTCCACGATAAATGGGCTATCTAACACTGAAAGAATTTTTTAAATCGGACAAGCAGTTCCTTAGATTAGCGCGTTCAAGCAAACAAACAAACTCTTCAACTATTAATATAGATTGGACCTGACAGGTGGCGCTGTTGTCTAGATATAGATTTTTAATTTCTATCGCTTATATATTTTGTATAAAATAAATGGTTTTCTTCTGTTGAACTTACAAAAAAATAATATAGCAGATGGTTTCACACTTCATTATTATTTTTAATATTACAGTAAGATTTTGTCTGTGTGTTTGCACGCGCTTACGCTTAGGTTTAACAGTTAAACTTTAACTGGAACCTTTACCAATAATAGGATAGATTTAGAAAAAAATCACAGTTACCATAGGATAGTGGGAAGTTATTCACGCAAAAACAACTAAATGGATTTAAATTAATCGATGTAAGTACAAACATACAATACTACGCCACGTCTTAGAAGTATACAAAATGTTAACTCCGAACACTAAATTAATAAAATAAAGGGCACCCATAATTCATGGTAACTTTATAGCACTATTAGTGTTTACTATAGCAATAACTTACTCGATCACATTTTAACAATTTCGGGAGACCGGCACGTCACGCAATAAACTCCAAGCGAGTTGGACTGCTCGGTCGATGCACCTTCCCACCGTTAGCTCCCGAAATATTGCCACGGATAAGGTTCGTCGGTACTTTAGGCTGTTGCCCCTTAAACGTTATGTAATGGAGGTATATAAACACATACATATAGACAAAAAACTAAGTTCTTTTATGTATGAAATAATAAATTCATTAAGTGAGATTTTCAGGATCATAGTTGTTAAAGAACTGTTTTCTTTAAAATTAAACAACAATAAGATACTAAAATAAATTAATTCAATATTTAAAAAAAAAATAGTTTTTTATTTTAGATTCACAATCATCCATAGACAATATGTTATGTTTTTTTTATTTTGATTATATACATTAGACAGAATTTCCAACATAATTTTGAAAAATGTCTAACAAATTAATTTCATTGTATTTTTGTTTTTTTTTAAATAAAGATTGCTAGCAGTATGGATCACATACTAAGCCTACCTTCAGTTAAGTTAAAAGTTTGTATTAGGAGTGGGCCATGTCAGTAGTCAAACGAATGGGATTTGAACCCACGATCGATCGTGATTCCAATGCCTGAATTCTAAATTAAAAGTTCTAAGGAAAAAGTACGGTAGTTTGTTATAGTACCTATTTTGTAACTCATAATGTCCCAGTAGGTTCATATAACTACGTACTTTAGTCATTAAATCAAACGGCCAACTAAATGTTTGTTTACTTACCGTTTAACGGAGTAATTATCCATGGCACATATACACAACGACTTTGAACCAAAGTAATGTTTGTTAAATAGAGACTAGTCGATTAGTTCCAACCTTTTATGACTTACAAATGTTATTCAAACGTCTTTAGAAAGAAATAAAGAAATTTGTGATTAGTTGCTTGGTTGCTCAGTAAGCAAGATATATAGTTGATTAAAAAAAACTTTAAAAAATTAAATATTGTTAATAATGGGCTATATTTCACGCAGATCAACAGTATCACGGCTAATTGACTAGAATATTCCTTAAACTCAGACCAACAGTCTGATTTCTGTCATGGAGTTGGCAGAACTGATTGACTTTGTTTGTGTTAACTTCGAAAAGCAAAATAATGTTGCTAATATCATAAGAGTTTATCAGTTGTTTCATTTTCTAAAGCAAAACGCTACACAGATTAATGTTGCCAATATCATAAGTTACAATATATAATCCTCCTTGGAGTTTAATATAAAAAAAATAAAAAGAATTTATTATTTAAAAAAACTGGTTTTTATTATGTTAAATATAATTATATAATGTATTAAATGAGGAAGTATATTATTCTTCTTTGGCTTGGGAGTTGGGAATAAAAAATAAACGATTCGTCCGGTCAATGCTCCTATACAAAGTTGGCTCCCGAATTTATTATCGATACTCATTGATCGCATATGTACTTCAGTTCAGATGCTTTTAATTGCTTACAGTTACAAACATTACAGAATGATTTATTTTAATTAATTTAACAAAGGGTTTCCGTGAGAAATTTACGCTCCCAGATATTTTTTCGTTTGAATCATTGAAAAAAAAAAACTATTTTTAATAAACACAAAACGAAAATTTGAAAATGGATTTTCTGGAAACAAAAAGAAGATAAAGGAAGAAACTGTAATTTCTTTTTTTTTATTATAGTAACACTTTTATTTCCCCTCCAGGAAGAGATATTTTCCCTAGCAGGTTTTTTAAAAGTTTGAATCATTGAAAAAAAAAAAAAAACAATTTTTAATAAACACAAAACGAAAATTTGAAAATGAGTTTTTTAGAAACAAAAAGAAAATAAAGGAAGAAACTGTAATTTCTTTTTTTTTTATTATAGTAACACTTTTATTTACGACATATAATGGTAGAGATATTTTCCCTAGAAGATTTTTTTAATGTTTTAATCATTGAAAAAAAAAACAATTTTTAATAAACTCAAAATGAAAGTTTGAAAATGGTTCTTTTTTGGAAAAAAAAGGAAAAAGCTTTGATTTTATTTTTTTTATAATAATAAACTTTTATTTACGACATATAGTGGAAACGATGACATTGAATATAATGGTAAAGAGAAATTTTACCTCGCTAATTTTTTAAGTTTATACCATTGAAAATAAAATCATTTTTTTTAATACTGAAAATGAAAATTAGAAAATATTTTTTTGGAAACAAAAAGAAGAAAAAGTAAGAAACTGTAATTTCCTTTTTTTATAATAATACACTTTTATGTACGACATATAGTGGAAACGATGACATTGAAAAACTGATTAAAAAAATTACTTTTTTATGCCTTTTATATTAAATATTTTGAATTTATAAATAGTTAAAAAAAATCTTTAACTTTACATACGATAGTAATCATAAAATCTAAGTGGTATTTTTATATATACTTAAGGATATTTAATATTCGCTGCACGTAAGCGGTTTGAATCTGTTCATAGTCATGAACTTGACATGACTTTCAAACAACTCATGTGAATTTGATTCAGTGCTTTGAAAGATGGTGGCCTTTACTTAAAAGATTTTATTTTATTATAAAGATGTATATCATATCCGTTACTAGCTATTTTTAATTTGTTTTAGCAATGTCACCTTTATGTATAAAAATGTACTAGAAGCGTGCCCTCTCTTCGCTCCGGTGTATATGAAGCAATATTTTAATTGATGTCCTTAAATTGTCACTCTGTAATTGTGTAGCTTTTCATTATTTAAAAAAGAAAGGAAGAGGATTAGAAACAGAGAGTAATAAAAGTTATAAAAAAGAGAAAATACAGAAAAAAAAAGAGAAGCAAAGAGATAAAGAAATAAAAGTATAATAGACGAAGAGAGGCAATGGACAATTCTTGGCTAAGCTATTTCTGTTTGAAGGCTCGATTGAAATTTCTCACGTAACTCCATTTTACAACGAACAAAGCAAGGGAGGATTATCTGTTAATAATTAGAATTTTCATTATCTGCTCCAGAAAAATCATTAACTTTTTATACGAAAGCTTTGAGGAACAAACGTGTTCATTATAAAAATTGGAGCTGCAGCGGTCAATGGCCGCACCGTTATTCCCGAATCGCGACTGAAGGGACTTAGGGTTCCGTAACCTAACTTTAAAAATTTCGAAATTGATCTTTCAATAAGTTCAAATTAAAGCACATTGACGACTGGAGTGGATGAAGTAATATCTATTTTCTGGAAGCTGTAACTCTACCGAGTGTATTTATACCTACCCTTCAATTATAAATACAAAATAATGTTCTTGGTTAAGGTGGGGCTGTAAATTAAAAGTTAATAAATATACTGACAACATAGAATGTCATGATTTTATTTTGCAGTATGGCAACCACGATAATTTTATTCATATTTCCTTTAGCAGCAATATTCATCATCGTCATCACAATGCATTAATGGCCCACTGCTTAGCCGGGTCTCCTCCTCAGAAAGAGGAGGGGGTTAGGCCATAGGCCACCAGGCTGACCCAGTGTAGGTTTCCTCACGATGTTTTTCCTTCACCGTTAAAGTAAGTGATATTTAATTGCTTAAAACACACATAACTCAGAAAAGTCAGAGGACCTCCCAAGTAAGACCTCGATGTCTTAACCACATTGGCAACATTAATTTGTCCCTATTCGTCAATGATAAACAACCGTGGAAGAGCGCTATTCTTTGGGCCAATCAGGACGTTTCCCACGTAAAAGATCGAAATATGATGATTTGACTTATGAAGGGGATTCAAATTGGGAACTCGGTTAAAGCAACATGTCTTTCGAATACAAAGTGATAAAGAAAGTAGAGTAAGATAGCATTTTAAAATGTGTGGGATAAACATGTATTTAAGCTGACACTGAGTTCGGTTTATAATAGAAATAAGCTTTTAATTTGTGCGGAACCTTATTGCTTTAGGAGCGCTCGATCATAATCAAGTAGACATTTTCTTTATGGTTCCATGCATTCAGTTGTCACATGTTACTGACACGAATGTAAACTAACTTTGTATCAGATGCATTTTTAACGGCCGTTCTTAAAAAACGTCTTACATTGTAATGAGGAAGTTGTAAAAAAAAATGTAAGAATTTTCCCGTTGAATTGATTTGAAAGAACATCGCGCCTATTGCATTGTAATAATTAAACATTATTTAATCTGTGACAAAGAAAATAGAAAGCTTCTATTCAGACAGTTTAAAAACACGTTACATAATATTTATAATCTGTATCATCCTTGATAATATTATAAATGTGAAAACAACTCTATCTGTCTGACTGTCGCACTTTCGCCAAAACTACTGAACCGAATTAAATGAAATTTGGTACACAGATAGTCTAAAGCCTGGGAAAGAACATAGGCTACTTTTTAATGCAAAAATAGGTTGTAAGGGGTTAAAAGGGGGGATAAAAGCTCAAGACATTCAAAGTTTGTAAAAGTTTTACCTTCAAGGGTGTAATAACAAAAGGGAAAACACTATTCCACGCGGACGAAGTTGCAGGCACGGCTAAGTATTATTTGTTGAAGGCAGAATAATTTTAATACCTTTTTTACTACCTGTTTAATTATTTAAGTAATTTTAAAAAAGTCTGTTTTGTCATTTAAGATTTTTTTGTATATGACAACTCGCTTTTTGTTCTTGTTTTGTTTTGTAAGATTTTAATGAAATGATTTTAACTACTTAGTCTAATTAAAACAATGAAATACAACGCCTTGCTATCAAAAAGCTTGACATGACGTCAATAGACCTTTAGAAATAAAACAGTTTGGTACAACGATAAAATTAATAAATGTTGTGTCACTGGCCATATTGTATCACCATTAAGCTTGCTTAAGGGTCAATTATAAAGAACAATGTGCACTTAAGTACCCGGAAAGATTTATTTGCAACGTTGCTTACATGTCCTGTCACATGTCAAATATTTTCCTTTACGGAGATCGATGTTGCTGATTCTTCATGGTAAAAACAAAGAAAGATGCAGAGATCATAACAGATAATTAAGGTAATTGCCTGACATTCAATCAGATACAAACCAGCCAGTATCGAGCCATACATTTTTCTTAATAAAAAAATGCAACCTGTACCCTAACTGTAGGTTTTAAAAAGACCTATAGCTTGTTTTATATATGGGAGATAGCGAGACGAGATGGTATTATTACTTTTCTAATTGCTTTGGGTGATAGAAAGGGTTATATTCCTTTTCTTACTTAATTAAAAATTTAATGCATTGGTGAATAATTTATCTGTTTATTAGATATTAGCTGTGCCCGCGACTTCGTCCGCATGGAATAGTTAAATGTCATATTTATTTATATCGAATCAACAGCCTAAAAAATAGATGTCAAGTTTCTAGCTCTAAAAGTGACGATACTTCCATACCAATTTTTATCCCACCCCCCTCAACCCTTTCTCGCATTAAAAAGTAGCCTATATCCTTTCTCGGGCTCAAGACTATCTGTATACCATATTTCATTTAAATCGGTTCAGTACTTTTAGCATTTATAATATTATTAAGTAAGGACTAGTAGAAATCCTTCAATGAATTTCCGGAGAAGGAAGGTTAATAACCCACAGTGTTTATTCCAAAAGTATTGAGCAATTTGACAAAAGAATCTCGCCTGGTAGCAATTGATGAATCTAGATACTGCATTATAAACGATTATTAGTGTTTGACATTATCTGCTGGATTTTCATCTAAAGTATATATTAATATTGTCTTTTACGTGTTACTGTGAATTATAGAGACCATAACAGATAATAATAAGCACGTTTTAGATCGTTGAAATAGTAAGTCAAGTACAGACACAAAGTATTTGCTCTCGATAACAATATATATTGTCCAGGAAGCAACGACTTAAGAAGATTTATCGAGCGTTCAAATGGATCCTCTCAGTCTCACCTGTTCAGCAAGCTGATTTATGTGCGGTGTCAAACATTAATAGTATTGTAAGCTGTCTGGCGTCTAGTGTCTGCTGGTAATCCTTGTCTTGTAACTAACGGTAAGGGAATAATGGAAAATGGGAACGAGCTGTTGTACTTTAGCTTCCTTAGTAGACTCGTTTTGATGTCGGAATTTGGGATTTGATTCAAGGCAACATAATTCAAGGTTTTTTTCTGTAATATACGGTCTGATACTGTAGATGAAAACAAGGATTTTTGAAATTTAACTCCTAAGATCCTAAGATTTATTCACCAAATAAGATGATGAAAGCTTGTCAAGAAAAAGCCTGCAATAGATGTGACCGAAGCCGTGGGTACCTTCTGGAAACTGCAGAGCTAGTTATAAATAAATGAACCTTGTAGTACCTTTTCTATAAAAAGGTTTTACAAATTACAATAAAAAAACGGGTTTCGAAAACCAGAAGACAAACAGAAGTGAAACCTTGAACATTGAACAATATTCCCAAAGATAAAAAATTAAAAAAAAACCCGAACTGTATTATTGAGATCTGGCTTACATACGGCGAGAACAGAACATGATATAATTCGATGGTTTAAGTAACCCAAAGAACAAAATTAAAAAAACCGAACTGAATTATTGATATCTAACGCTTACGAATTTTCGATCAGGTCATAAGTCCTGACGCGAGTTTCACATTCTTTACAAAAAAAAGTACACGACAGCACAACGCCGATAAAGAAATTTTCACTTCAAAAAAAATTATACAATAGTTTATTCCTGATTTTAAGTTATTTGCTAACAAATATTCGTTGCAACTCTAGTTCAAAAAAGGCTAAGAAAAGAACAAAAATCGCTATAAGGAAAAGTATTGACAGGTTTCAGTTTTATTTCTTTTGGTTTTTATTAGCTAAGTATAATGAGGAATTATTTAATATTAAATAGTTTTTACATTACATCATTTTATCTATACTGACAAATTAAACACGTAAAGTTTGTAAGTAGGTAGAAAGTAATAAATCTATATCTATATCTATACTAATATTATAAAGAAGTAAGATTTGTATTTTTGTATTTTTGTATGTAACGAATAAACATAAAAACTACTGGACCGATTTCAAAAATTCTTTCACCATTAGGAAGCTACATTATCCCTGAGTAACATAGGCTATATTTATTACAAGAAAAAATTAGAGATCCTTAGGAAATCTCACGAAAACCAACCCAAGGTGCAAAAAAATTTGCCATAAAATATCTTTCATCGCATGCGCTGCAAAAAGTATTGATGATAGAACAAAAAAATGTTCTACAATATTATAGAACGTATCAATATCTACAAAAAAGTCCGCGAGACCATATGTCCAACTATTATAGTTTCGTCACTATAACTACTTTTTTACATTTTAAAAGTTAATAAAAATGCCTATCAAAATCAGACCATGTTTTCTATAACTTTGTATTAATCCTTATCCAAATAAATTATTTCGTATTCAAGACTATTTCAATACCTGTAAATTACTTTTTGAATTATTAAAATCGGACTTTCCATTCAAAAGATATTACGAAATTAAAAATATCAATATAAACAAAAAATACACGACGACGCGACGGGCCAGTATAGCGACGCAGCGCAGCGAGTAAAGCGGCAAGAGAGGGGGCACCGAAATGCGGGAGGGCCAATATATTTTTAAAAATAATATTTTACCCGCGCGAAGCCGGGATGGGCCGCTAGTAATAATATAAAGATACGGCCATTTAAATGCAATATAAATTATTATTACTCAAGCGAAGCGAGTAGTCTAAAAGTACCTACATAAGAAGAAATAACAAAGACTTTTTATCCACAATAATCCTACCATATATCTTATTTAATATTATAAATATAAAAGTTTATTTGTTTGGATATTTAGATGTTTGTTAGTTTATCACGGATAAATGGATTACAATGTAATTTGGCACAGATACTTTATAACCCATATTAATAACCCTTTTCATCAAGGAAACGTCATAATTTTAGGACGCTTCACTAATTAATTACGTAATATGTAAAAACCGACACAAAAGAAACAATATTTCCTAATTATTTTCATAACTTAACATAAAACGTCGCCACAAGTCATTTGCAATCGTTTAGCAATTTTTGTTATCCAATTATCATGAAAGTTCAAGGCGAGCTACAATCAACAACTTTTTAATTGACGATACAAATCCTGACTCATGTCAGATTTTTTATTAGATAATATTGTTTTAGGTGGCTTCTTTTGTCTGGGATTTCGTCTAAAAGTCTGTATTTTTAAGTATTAACAATTTTTACAGAATAAGCAAGCCTAAATATTATATTATAAAAAGAAAAGAAGGAAAAAACAAAAATATTATTTAAATATTTTTTTCCAAGGAGTGTATGTAAAAAATAATCTTTCTAAGTGGGTACTTTCTTTTATAATTAATGATATTTAAAAAGGTTTTGCAAGCAGCAAATATCAGTTAAGTTCATGGACAATAATGTAAATGAGAGTAAATGGTTTAAAAAATCCTGTTCTTGAGACTAAAATTAACATAAGTTAATTTTACAGACATTCTTGGATATCTCACAGAAAAACTCTATTTTGCGAAGCGACGGTAGAGTTGCCAGATGGCCCGGAAATCCGGGACTTTTTGGGTACTGTTCAATAATCAGACCTTAGTGTCCCAAATTCGAAATATCTAGTAGTAAATAGTCTTTTATACACAACACAGGAGACTAGCTGATAATAGGCTAAAATAGCTCTTTATTCCTAGATGGCCTTTATTTATTTTGTCGTCAACGGTAAAGCCACTGTCCCTTAATTCAAACTCGGAACTGTCCCGGATTATGTTTTCCTACGATTGTCTCGGACACGATAGGTTTCCATCTGGCAAACCCTAAGCGAGGGCAAGGGGTAGACCACCGATTATATTTGTATTTTATTACTTATTATGAGAGTATTGGTTGGTTTGTCTTTCTTTAAACGGTTGCAAATAAGCTTAACATGTTTCTATTTTTTGACGTAATTTATAAAAAATATAAATAATTTGATTGTGCATATAAAAGTTCAAAATATTTTTTTTTATATTGAATAATAATTATTCTACACGACTTGCTGTTGATCCTTCGTTAGCGAGATATATTATTGGATAAAATTGGATTACAAAGAGACAATCATCATTTTTTTAAACCTATTAGTACATCGTAGATCTGTTGGTCAACGTACTACCCTTTTTGCTATAAAAAGACTAAGAAAAAGTTGTATGCTTGAATGCGCTAATCTCAGGAACTACTGGTCCGATTTGAAAAAATCTTTCATTGTTAGATAGCCCATTTATCGAGGAAGGCTATAGGCTATACATCATCACGTTAAGATCAATAGAAGCGGATAATCAAGGGCACGAAGTTGCAAGAGTCGGCTAGTTAACTCTACATCGCGACACTTAAGTGATTGATTTAATTATTTTACGTTATTAAAAGTAAACGGTAAATGGAGAGAGATTAAAAAATAACTAGTAGAGTACACCACCCAAGTATTTTAACGTCTAATTTCACCTTCCAGCAAACTTACCCCGGTAGGTGGTAGCTCGCGTGTCCTTTGTAAAAAAAATCTAAAGGTATATGATAAAATAAACTTTATTTTTAGAGATTAAGGTATATTATTGTTTGAAATAAATAAAAGTTTGTTATGGTCTTATTATGTAGGGGAAAGTCCGTGGCATCGATGCAGAAGGAGGGCGAACGGTGATTCATTCCGTTATGCACTTAGCTGCTGCATTGATAAAGATAATATCAACTCAGTTTATTTGTTATAATCTAAAAAAATCTTGCTAAGCCGTATTTCATACATAGATAATGAGAAGATGAACTCATACTGTTTATTACCTCATACCCATATGAATCAGTGTTCTCGGACTCTTATGTAAAACAATTAGTAATGCATAAATCAGTACCAACTACTAAATATTGAAGCATTTTTATAGTTTTATGCTATCTATCTATAATTATACTAAAAAAGTAGTAATTTGATTTTTGTATGTTAATTGTTTTAGTTAGATCATTTTTATTAATGTTTTTAGTAGCTTGTTTAATGTTAGTTAAAAAATCTTACGCATATAAAAATTTGTATATGATATAGATTAAATACAGATTTTTTAAAATTTATTTATGCATAATAAGATGTAGTAATAACTAAAATAAATTATTTATTTGTCTATGAAATAATATTAAAAATTTAATAATCTGTGCTCGAACAGTAACCAGAATCTAAATTACCGCCAAAGTATTTTATAATGTTGGCAACATGTAATTAGAAATACTGACAGATTGACTGAATTACTATTGAATTAAGAACACGTCGCAATGACATACAATAATGAGCCAACTACTAAATTGTAATTACCGACACGGCCTATAAATTTTGATGAAAATCCTACATAATGTAAACACGTGTATAAAATTTCACGGCTGCAGTCCCAACGACAATCTGTTTCGTTCTAGTTAACACAAAGTCTAGTTTTAAACTATTATTTTTGGATACTTAACGAGATTTTAAATTTCTTCTTTTCTTGAGATTTATATTAGTAGCAAATCGTAAGTATTTAATATATTTACGTAATATATAACAAATATTGCTACTGTTAGTTATGATGTTGCCAACATTGATCTGAGTAGCATTTGACTCTGGAAGTTGGCACAAACTGAATCAATAGGCTTGTGTCCACTAACAACAAATTGCTTGATTTATGGTTTCGTATTATATATGAAGATACGGAGATAAGAAAAAACCAGTCTATTTCTCATCAAAGTAAGTAAAAAAAACAGGCATTAGGTTACGTGACAGCGAGCGACATCATTGTTGTTGTTGACGTTTTCATACACTGTGGAGAGTTGGCACAACAGTTTTTTTACACAGACTGTGACGTCATTCAAGACGCCACGTGACACTATTCAGCGTTTTCGAGGGAAATCGAAATTGCTTATTTTAAATACAAAATACGTAATGTAAATATTGCTTTTTCTTTAAAATATAGGTTTTTCGGGATAAAATAGATATTAAAGTATATACCTAATTAACCAAGTTTTCAAATTTAGTCAACTAGCCTACAGTGCCAATGAAAAGGTAATTGTGTAACAAATAAATACGCCGCCATGACAGAGATCATTATTATCACATCGCGAGTGATCAAGGCGTAATATTGTAGACAATCTGACAAATGACGTCATAAATCATTACATTAAAATAATGACGTGTGATGCGAAATATGTTATAGAGAACCAAGCGGTATAACCAGGAAGAAACATCATAGTTTAGATCTTTACGCGAAGTACTGAACATCCCACCAGCTAAATCGATTGTCTAACATGAAATGTAACAAGATTTATTTTATTGTCTAGACCAGTGTACAGTCTATCTCGACACGCATCGCGTCAAGGCGGAAACGACGCTGACCCATTTCTCTATCTAGTTACTGGTAGAACAAGATTTATATTTACGATTACGAGTTTATACAAATAAACGATATGAGGATTGTATATTATTTTATATGCAGAAACTAAAAGGAAAACTGTATTCTACGTATTATAATCCTGAACAGTAATATTCAAAAAAATCACGCAAGAGCAGATTATTATGCATGGATTAGAACTGTTAATTATGGAACGGGACAGTCCCGTTATTCGGTTGTCAGTTCCGTCGTCCCGACCCGAAAAAATGCTTCGGGACGTAAAACTGACCCGTTTTGCGAAATCGGACCTAAATTACCTTATAGCTAGGCTCCTACACATGTATTTTTTTTAGAAAATACAAGTGATACCATGTAACTTCACCTACCAAATGGATGGTTGGGTATGAATGTATGATGTTAATTTTTTTTTTTTGATGAGAGTATCGTCGTCGCTATGATTTGCCTTTTACAAATACCCGAGGTAAAATTGTTTTGTTTGATTTGTCTTTTCACCCGCGGTTGTCTGAGAGACTCCCATACAGTTGTCCATGTCCCGTTTTGTTTCAGTGAAAAATAAAATGCTCACTTTAGTTATACTATATAACTATAAAATGCTACTCAAATCGAATATTGCCAACGTCTAACTAGCCTAACATTAAAGTAAGCTTTAAGCTTCTTTTTAAAAGATGCATCCCTAAAATAAATTTATTTTATCTATCATAATTCGTTTATTTTTAATTTATTTGTATATGTCGGGCTATAGTTAGAGTAAGATAACAACAAAGAAAATTATTTATCACTTCCATCGCGTAATTCAATGTCCAGCAACTTTTGATAGCATCGAACGAGTAAGCGATTATCGAATAATCGAATTCTCATCATCATCTAAGGCGCTAGAGTAAAATAATAATCACTTCCGTCTGCAGTGCCTGTGGAGGAGAAATCTAGCTTGTCTCGTCCCTTTACGCACCAAAACAGTGGACTAGTGGTCTCAAGGAGTGGATATTATCTGAGTAGTGCTTGTGAGTGTTAAGTGTTGTGTTAGTGCTGTCTGTCACAACGTTAGATCAGGTTAGCCTTGGGTTTTAGTTTTTTTTTTTCAAGATAGGTTATCCGTTGTGTCTAGTGCCTAGTTATATCCGATTGTACATAGCTACCTCATCTCTCACCCTGCATTCGTTTGCCACCTTTAACATATACAATTTAATAGCCTTATTTAAAACATGTTTTATATTATGGTGCTTCTAGTGTAGTGGCGACATATAGCGAAACGTTTAGGTTGTTTTGTATCCCTACTTTTATGATAAGTACGAAATAAACTTACGAAAAGTTTTAATTAAAGCTATAATATATATTGTACTAGCGTCAATAAACTTTAAATTACTTTTATCAATCCACATTCAAATATAACAATCAAAAATAAATAGAAAAACAAACGTAACCAGCCTTGAAATCGAACTAATGGGTGTTGACATACTATGTTACAAAAACAATTACCACGCGATTATGACATATAAATGTTAAATAATAGAGGTCAAAATAGTATGTAATAATAGACAGTGTACCGAGAAATCAATGTTCCTTTGTGGGTGACAATTTAATTTGTGAGGCAACATGTTATGGTAATCATAAAGGATGCGGAAAATTATAATTATCTTTATTAAATTTGCCAAATTTTTATCGTTTTAAAGAGTTCTCTGACTTAAGATAAACTTTGTTGTCGTGGAGACGGATGCTAGTTGTGGTTTAATTGTTTACCTTATTTAATCTAGTACTAAACAAGTATAAATGGGTTTCTCGGACATTAAATAAACGTATAAGTTAGTCCAAACAGAGTAAAGGTGTAAAAGTTGCGTGTTGTGGAATTTGGTTTCATTTCAAAAAAAGGGTATATGTATATTATGACCCGTGCGACTTCTTTCGCGTGTTGCTCCGCTCCTATGAGTCGTAGCGGGATGTTAAATAGCCTAAGTTACTCCTTGTTACATCAGCTATCTGCTAGTGAAAGTCCCGTCAAAATTGGTCCAGTCATTTCAGAGATTAGCCGGAACAAACAGATACTGACAAAACTTGTGAAAAATGTCGTTTTGGTATATGTACGTGTATACATTCATATGTACTTATTAAAAAGCGGTTATTTTTATCGATTAATTGTTATTAAAGATTGAAATATCAACTCTGAAATCAATGCTAAATCTTATTCAATAATAATCAAGCAACTGCATGTAAACCTAACTTTAAATCAAGAGATCGTATCACAAAAACTAAATAATTTAGATTTCTAGTATTTTTCATCAGACGCGTTTCACATCATTATCTCATAGCCTACTTCACATAATGTTCGGACATAATGAAACTGTTTCACTTTCGACATTGAAATACGGTCAGACCTCGTTTCAAAATTATTATTTTTTATTAAGACTAATTTATTATTTGTGGACACTTTATACAACATTTTATTTAGAAATAATCTCTGACCCTTTATCTACTTAATTTTAGTTTACAACTTAATAGTCTAGACAGAAAATAAATTGAATGGCTGAATTTTCAAACTAAATGTACATATATAATAATTGTTATACATACCAATAGCTATATACAATTTGAAAAAAAAATGTTTTCTATTTGCTTTCCAATTTTTTGTAATATTAGAAATCTTTTGAGAGTCAAACTTCGATTCGAAATAAGCCGATTTAAAAAATTATGAAGCTGCGCCCCGCGCTTTCGCCCGCTATATTTTGAATAATTCACACTATATCAGTATAGATTATAGCCTACGTGTTATTCTGATGTGTATACTATATTTTTGTAAAGTTTCATCAAAATCCATTCAGTAGTTTTTGCGTAAAATAGTAACAAACATACATCCATACATTCTTACAAACTTTCGCGTTTATAAAATTAGTATGAAAGTAGGATATCGGTAAAAAGTAAGTTTTAAGAGCTATGAAGGTGAAAATAAATGAAATACCAATAATTTTTTATGTTTTTGCAAGAAACCTTCAAGTTATTATCCTGTTCGACAGGATTTAACTGATTATAACAAGGAAAACCTTGGTGACTCGGATACTGAGAAAACTTGCTCTAGCTACACGCTTTCAGTCAATTTCGTTTAAATTTACATACTAAAAACTACTACAAGTCAAGTTTTATATGTTCTCTCGATGAGATTGAATGAGATTTTTAAGTCGATTATTTTTTTGTAAATATCATTGTAAATATGTAACTATAATTAAAATCTTTTTATTTTTTTAATTACTTATTTTGCAAACGTATTACGAACACATTGAAGAAACACATTGAAGATGGTCGAAAAACTATTTTTTAAAATCTGTAATTAAATTAATACATACTTATTAGAAATAAATTTATTTAATTTAATCGTTTATCTACTACAATTAACTTGAATAAGTAATTAGCTTTATACTATAATTTATTATTATGTCACCCCTAAAAGGCTAAACAGGATAAAGATTTTATTTCTTTTCTTTCTTAAAAAATATACGAATCTAGTCTTTCCATTTTGAGGTACATTTATATCCTAATTAACTTTTATGTTATATCTACAACTATTATTAACTTATAAATTATTTTGAGTTGGGGGCACAAATGGTCCTTCGAGCCGGATTTTTGAAATCCCAGTAACTGATATATTTCAACACTAGTTACTATTTCGAACTAATATACTGATATTATATTTCGCACACTATTATATAAAGTTCTATTTCATAATAGAGTTTTCCTTATTTACTATGTTTTTAATCTTTTTAATAATTTCCTCAATTTTATACTGTTATCCTTATTATAGTTTTAAGAAAATAGGGTCAGGGTAATATTTTAGTCTGTTTTACCTTCGAAAAATATTACTGGATTTAATAATTAAATTAATATTATAGTTTTATAATAAATAATAAAGGGAAAGATATAGATAATTCATACGTAACGTTAACGGAATTTCTAAATTACAAAGACTCTTTGAGCTTTTTATATTTTGTCTTAAACTTTCGCTTTTTAAGAACAGATTTTTGTCATTTTTTAACCCATATTTTTTAAATAAGTATAATGTAATATAAATGTTTTTATTTACTTACCAAATAAAAGTATCGATTACAAATCCTAACCCGATTCCACTGATCCAAAATCTACACCAAATCACTAATATTTTAATTAATAATATTTTAGAAAAAGATTATTATTTACAAATGATTTTAATTTATAACTTAACGATGGTAAAGGTACCACCGCACCGAGTGTCGACTTAACACTGACGTGTAGCACAGCACAGGTAGTCAC
Organism: Limenitis camilla; assembly: GCA_905147385.1. Lineage (NCBI taxonomy): Eukaryota > Metazoa > Arthropoda > Insecta > Lepidoptera > Nymphalidae > Limenitis > Limenitis camilla. The sequence goes on from LR990231.1 coordinate 3,891,891, forward strand.
CACAACTATCATAAAAAAACCCTACTTTCTAAGGAACCTAAAAAAGTAGAGTTCAATTACAAAATACTAGTAGAAACAAAACTTCATTGGACTATTTAAAAAAAAATAGGCGCCATTTCGTTTGGAATTGAAACCTTCGAGACCGGTTTGCGTGCATCTCTCCGTGTCCGTTTTTCTAACTTTCTTTGACCCCGATATGATCGGTCTAGTACCATTTGGTGTGCATTTATAATATATAACGTAATGTTATGGGATTTATATCTTCAAATTGATATTAAAAGTGAAATTTGATTTGCCCTTGCGCCGTCTCACGTATTCACCTATTTTGCATAAACTAGACAAAGTTTAATATTTCATAAGTTAACTAGCTGACTCGGCAAACGTTGTTTTGCCATATACATTTGGGGTGGGCCACCCTTATCACTTAGGGGTATAAAAAATAGATAGTAGCTGATTCTTAGACCTACTGAATATGCATATAAAATTTCATAAAAATCGGTCAAGCCGTTTCTGACGAGTATGTTAACTAATATTGTGACACGAGAATTTTATATATAATACAGGAAGATTTATATTTAAATTATCAGTAGAATAAATTAACAAGCCTTTTAAATGATAACTTAAAAATTACAAAAAACGTATCTGAAGAAGATTTTCTTTTTTTTACGATCGTTAAAATAACACAAGCTGCGACTTATTGGTTTATTAAGCTGGTACATTTAACTATTTATGTATTTTATTATACAGTCATTTTCGCAATTCTGTGATTGCATCTCTACATTAAACACATGTCTGACCTCGTAACCAATAATCTTGAGTTTATTTTCAAGGCTTTAATAGAAATATTTGTATATCTCTTAGAGGTCTTCTAAATTAATAAGTGTATCTAATATAATGGAAAATGTAAGCATAGTCTTGTTAAAAAGTTAATGGTTGTTTATTATTATTAATAGACTAGCCGACACGCGCGACTTCGTTCGCGTGTTGCTCCGCTCCTATGGGTCGTAGCAAGATGTTAAATAGCCTAAGTTACTCCTTGTTACATCAGGAAAAGTCCCGTCAAGATTGGTCCAGATCTGTTTCAGAGATGAGCCAGAACAAACATACTTATGACCTCGGACGACATACACAAGAAAGAAAACATAAATTTGGATAGCCTTATATAATTTATTGTTTTTAATAATTATTTCCCCATTAGTGTTTTATTAAAAATAAATGTTGTCTGAATTCATTTTACAACTACAAGGATTTAGATAATTATAACAAAAGATGTTGTTACTAAATAATGAATAAAGAATTAAATTACTAAAGAAAAGGCAGTAGGGTGTAATACGTTTGCCTTTTCCATTATAAAAATAGAAAAAAAAATTACCAGCTGTCATGTCACATAAATGTCAATTGTCAAATAAAAATTGTAAACAGTGGAAAAATGGCGACCCTTCCTATCGGGATAAAAACTCACGCTCAAAAAGTTTGCAGTCTTTACAAAAGGGCTCTGCGTAATTTAGAATCATTTTATGATAGACGGTAAGTTAATGAAATAAATAAATATTTTTTTATAAATATGTTGTGCAGTTACGTAACTGCTTGTTTTTTAACAAGTAACCTTTTGTTTTACAGATTTTTTAAATGTTTTATTCAATGTCTTAGATGAACTGAAAATATTTTAAAAATACAAACAGCCAGGTTTATTTTTTTTCTTTTATGTTGTAGCTTTTATGTTATATTTTGTTAGTACTGATCATTGACTCTATCACTTCGTGACACGATTTTAGGACTTGAAAAACTGGTTGCTATTGTGATTTTCTATTAATTTAAGTATATAAACACTCGAGGGTTATGTTTCTATCACGTCTAGTTTTTGAGATATACCCTGATAACTTTAAGTGTAAAAGACACATAAGAGCAAATATTGACACCTAAAAAGGTTCATTTCACGTTAACGTCTTAACGATTAAGTTATTAAGCCTTGCATACTCAGTTATGTAAAGTTTAAATTAGTCATTTTTATTTTCTATAAATACAGTGGCTTAAATAATTTTAGTCATCATACCTCACAAGACGTAATAAAAAATATGACATAAATTTTATTGTGCTAAGTGTATAAATATAGAATCAGAAAAATATGAAATAGGTACTTAATTTTTTTTTGTAATTTGAAATAGTGTAATTTATGTTTTACTTACTAGATTTTAAATATCTTAATTTTAGAAAGTTGGTATTAGTTTTTTGGTGTATGTTAAGTATTATTAGACATACTATAAACAAAATATAATAGCCATAATAGAAATAGAATCATCAAAACATCTTTTACCTTTCAGCAATGTATACCGCTACCATGCTGTACTACTACGGGAGCGTTTCGACAAGAACGCTAACATTAAAGATTCACGTATAGCTGTTAAATTACTAAAAGAGGGTGAAGAAGAGTTATTCCTTCAAATACATCCAGTGCCTAAGAAATGTAAGTAACATTTAATCAACTTAGATTACACTTCTATCATGCAAGTTCACTCTTATATTCAACTTTGTTCACATTTTTGTTACTCTTATGATACTCCGTTCCTATTGGTTGTAGCATGTTTTTATGCAGCCTAACATCTTCCTCAATAAATTCTCTATCCAACACAAAGAATTTTTAATTGGGTCCAACTCTTCAGTTTTTAAACATTAATTTATTAAAATATATGATTCCAGTCGCCAACAGTCCAGGTGGTGTAGCCTATGAACGAGAAGTTACTCCTCCCGATTGGATATTAGATTATTGGCATCCACTGGAAAAGGCCCAGTATCCGGAATACTTCAAACGCAGAGAGGAAAGGAAGAAAGAATTTATTGCCATGTGGGAAAAGGAGTATGGCAAACCTGATGAAAAAGATAAACACCATTGAATTGTATAGTCATTTATGATAGTAAAGTAATTAATGTTGATTTAATTTGTTTTATTGGGTTTGTGTCCATATTTAATTTAATTAAAAAAATATGTACCTATTATAGTGATTGAGTCGTTGAATTTTTTTAAAATTATGTTTTGAATAATAATGATAAAGGTTCAATATTCAAAGACCTTAATTAATAATCTTCATTGTAGATGAATATTTATGATAGTAAAATAGTTAATATGTATTTAGTTGGTTTGATTTAAACTTATTACTTCCTTACTATGATTACATTTTTAAAAAAGAACATTAACCATTTGTCTGCCAATGGCAACTTGGTTTTTTAAATCTAAGGCAACAAACTGGGTAAAGGGACATGATATTCCAGATGATTCAGATTTGACGAAACCAAAGACTGAAATTACTGGTACCCCGGCTTCTGTGTTTGATGCAATGTCTATTAATAACTTTTTTCCATAGAAAAGTGCATGTCGAGACCGAGCTGATATGAGCATGTGCCTTGTCATACAAATTTAAAATTTGTAATGCCTTTGTTCTTTTACAATTTCTAGTCTATCTCTGTACCAAATTGAATCAAAATCGGTTCAGTGGTTTAGGCGTAAATTTGGTATTCTAACTATACTCTGTGGGTTGGTTGGTTGGTATAAGCACAACAGACAGAATTACTTTTTCATTTATAATATTAGTGGACAAAAAGTTTCACAGAATTTTCTGCGAAAATTGAAATAAATGAATCGCATAATTTTCAGGATTCAGCTATATCAGTACCTATATAAAATTAAAATAAGCTTAAAAATATAAACGTACATATGTTAATATTACGTAAAAGTATGTTTGTAATTCAATCACACAAGAACGACTGAACAGATTTATATAAAATTTGGCAAACAGGTATAGTAAAACCTGCATAATATACGCATTTTTATCCCGAAAAAATTCAGTTCCAGCGGGATAGTTTTAAAATGTTTATTGAGAGCCTAAATATATTTACAGAGCAATATATTAAAACTCACTTATATTTGTATTAAATAAAAAACGAATAACACTTGATGTACATAATAGCCGGAAATAAAATTTATAATAGTTATTTATGCAACTGTTGTATAATGAGGGGTATTAAGACACTAATGTGATAATAGTATCACATAAGTGTTTTAATACCTAATTATCAGTAGTTGCATACAACACTTTTATCTACAAAAGATTCTTCTCTATATAAGATATAATCCTCTATAAAAGATTCTAAAACAGTTAGCTTACTGCTAACATTGAAACAGCCACTCTTAGTAACCTAACATCGTCCATTACTGAGTAAGTACAAATAAACTAAGTATTGATGAAACAATCATTTATTGTAGTTGTAATGAACATTTTTTTTAGTGCAATTATTAAAATTAACTTTAATATGTTCTTTAATGTTGGAAGGTAATCACTCATTTTTTTTAAGTAAACAAAACAATAAAAATATCACAGAAAAATGGCGGGGATAGGAATAACATATTTGTTTACAGCGCACGACGTTCTAGATAGTGTAACGCGCGTGAATGACTGTTCTTTTTTTGAAATTCATACAGATACCACTCATCGCGCATCGAACAGTAAGAATGTGGTTGACTGTTGAGTAAACCCTTTACGCAGAAGGAATTTGAGTGTTATTATGAAATTCAGTACAAAATTATACCACTCGTTTGGATTATATAATAGTTATTAGGACATAGGGTGTTTTAATGTTGGCAATTAGCTAACTGTTGCAGAACCTTTTATAAAGGATTTAAACTATGAAAGTAGATAAAAATATTAATAAAAGACGACATGGTTTAAGTTATATTTAATTTAAAAGTTAAACTTGTATAATGTACATATAGAAAAATAACATACCTTTTCATAAGATTAAAATAACTATAATAAGACACCCTAACATTTTACGACATATTGAAACAAAGTAACTGTTGCAATTTATCAATTTTACTTTATAATTATTTACAACTTACATGATAAGCAAATCTTAAATTTTGATTTAAAGTATGCTGTTATTAAATACCTTTAAATGTTTCCATAATTTTGTTGCTAACGGTACGGGTTCTAGATCTAGTATTTATTTAAAGACTGAATAATTAAAATAATAATATATATCTAATGATAAGTTCTTGAGCTTAAGACATGCAGGTAAGATTAGTAATGCAGAGCTTTGAAGATAAATAATGAACTTATTTATCTTATATCATACTTAATGTAGTTAGATTTATTACCCCAAAATTCCATTTCACATTTTTTCTATTTTATTATAAAACATTTACTTATGGATAAACTTTCATTTTTACCAAGACAAGGAGTTTTAGAACATCCAGCCAAGTGGGGAATGTTCGATTATCAAATGAGAACCAATTGGTTGGTGAGGTGTTGGTTTTTCTTTGCTCAATTCTTCAAGTCTTATGCTATCCAAACCTACTATTCCGCCCAATGTAAATCAACAAAAGAGAGATACAGTATAGTATATAAACCTAACATACTCAAATATATTATTCAATCAAAATTATGTTATACTTTTCCCAACACAGAACTGCCTAAACGTTATATCAACACCTAATTGGTATGTCATCATCATCATCATCATAAGCCGTCCATGGTCCATTGCTGAGCCAGGTCTCCTTCTCAGAATGAGCAGAGTATTAGGCCATAATCCACCACGCTGGCCCAGTGCGGGATGATAGACTTTACACCTTTGAGTAGTGAAGGTTTGAACTCTCAGTAGTGAAAGTTTCCTCACGAAGGAAAACCCTTTAAAGGTCGGAGTCAGGAAAAGTCAGAGGTGTGCCCATGATAGAACTCGGAAGTACTGAGTAATACATTGAAGTCTTTTGGTACGCAAAATATAATTAAGAAGACGAAGTAGCAAAATTAGTATAAAATATTATGTCGATGTTATACCATATAACAATCTCAAAAAAGATTAGATGTTACATTTTGTATTATAAAATTGTTAAATAAAAAATAATTTAGCCAATCACAACTTCTATATTATAGAGGTTTAGACTTTATCAAATACTTAATTAAAATGCTAGTCATAACTAAAAAATATATATTATGCTATAAATACAACTTAATATTTATTATATTATTCCACAAACAGTCCATTTGACACTCAATTATTATTACTATAAAACATATCACTAGTTTAAATTATTTGGTACAGTTCAGTTTCCACCAAGTGTTTGACCACGGCCCCAGTTGTGTCCAAAGACACCTCCAGTGCGAACAGTTGTGGTTGGTCTTGATTGTGGTGCAGTTCCGAAACCCCCTACATATCTAGAGTCAGGGAATATTCGTTTCCTAGAAAAATAAATAAACAACAAATAACATAATAAATTTGGTCTTACACAATTGTTATAAATCACACATTCCCAAACAAATATACACTAAAAACTGTCCCATGGCAACTATAACTAGGTCTAATTAGATATTTAAAATAGAAATAAATTAAAAAATATCATGTGGAATTATGTTAATTAAGAAGTATTGAATTGTGGTGTGCAGCATCATAATATAAAAATTAATAAACAGATAAATTAATGCAATACTTACAAGAAAGCTGGGGGTGTCAAATAAGCTGGGCCTCCAAACTCTTGTGGATATTTGAACACAAGGAAGAATGATAAGTGTCCAACTATAATCCCAAGGAGCTCCATTACACCCCTAAAATTTAATATAAATAATTAATAAAAATTTACTGAATTTGGTGAGAGACATAATGTAAACAAACCATAAAAATTGCCCAATTTTCCAAAAATCATGGTTGTTGGTGCATTAATTAAGTGACATCACTTCTAACACAAGCAATGTGTGAGGAGTGGAATACATTTAAAATACTTTAACAAGAATTAGCTTTTATACTCACCCTCCACTAATGACTAGATTGAACAGGAGCAGCACCCACGGCAGGTACATAGCTTTGAAGCGAGTGCCAAACCAAAATGACACAATTACATCTTTATTGAGCTGACACCATACATATAACACAGATAAAACCATGGGATCCATCAAAATCTAAAACAATTAACATTTTCTGGTTAAAATTCGATGTAAATTTTCCACAGCCACAAAATTTCATTCTTAATTCCTCCTCAAACAACAGATCAAGGCAATGATAAAGTCCATTAGTAATAAAAAAAGCCCTTAATGGTGGAGATTAGACTATTTTTAAAAAGTATTATTTTCATACTTACCGGCAATCTCACCAATAATCCAATGACCACACAACAGACCCAGTTAAAGAGCAGCATATAGCAGTAATCTGCTGGTTTCCCCGCAAACATACCCTGCTCCAACCTTTGAGAGTAATTGTATAGGAAGTAGCAATTTATCAAGAAGTGAAACCCTGTGGAGGGTCCTATAGGGTAATAGAATAGTGCTGTGATAGGTCGCCATATCTAAAATTGATAAAATAAATTTAAAAACATTTATAGACCCACATGGATACTCTGTTCAGCTTGGTGTGAGACGAAATCTATACAAATCATAAAAAGATCCTTTATTGTTAAATATTCTACCAATTGTTAAATATAACCTCAGTCTATATTATTTTCAAACCCTTGAAAGTAAATGATTACATATGTTAATCTAAACAGACTATAAAATGGTAACTTAACATACATAGAAGATATTTAATAAATCTTAATGTAGTGTCTTTACAACACAACAGAATTTTTCTTCTCTGTCTCTTGTGTAACAAAAATTACTGCATGAAATTGATATGGTTTTCACAGTTTCATTGTATCTCTAACTTAAAATAAAGGTTATGTTTATTTGAACTAAATGTCAGAGAAAAAGTCATTATCATTTAGAAACAGTAGACTTTTAATGTAAATAAATTGTTAATGTACTTTTACTAAACTATAGTTTGGTTACATTTTGCCAACTTCTTTGTTTACATTTTGTCTCACATTAAATTGATTAAAGTATAAGTTCCATTTTTTTTAATGTTTCTGTAAGGTTTGTAATAATCATAAATTATTGTGTAACAGTGAGTTGCAAATTGTTATGAATATATTAGTAAAATTAGGTCATTTTATTAAAATTAGGTAATTAGTTTTGACACACAGTTATTTATCCAGTTATTGCAACTATCTGTTATGAGTGGGTGTTATACAAAAAAGTATGTCAGATATATTGTTGATTAGAACATCTGTTAATATTTAAAATATGTCTTAATATATATTATAAGCATTCTTCAGTACTTTTTTTGAATATTAAACTTTTAGGCTACAAGGAAAAGTGTGAAAAGTATATGTTGGTATAGAAACTAATATTGAATATTATGTTATATTGGAAAAATCATTAACTCGAAATGTAAAACAAATGCAAAGCTTTAACATATATTGTAGAGTATACATATCTTTATTAATACATTTCCTATAAGAAAAAACATTTGCAACAACTATTAGCGTAAAAAGTTGATGCAATCCTTCGAAAAATGATTCATATCTATTAGAACACTGGTAAATAATGATTTGGGTAGGTTGATAGAATTTAAGAATTAAATTTAAATAACTGCACTGACTGACATCAAACTTTTGTTATGATGTCATACTTGCATATTAATGAAATTGTAATACATATTATAGTTGGAGAAATAATGATTCTACGTCATTTTATTGGTGGGTGTATGAAAATAGTCATAAAATCTCACCCCTAAATTTTTCAAAAAAACTAATTTTTAAACTTAAAACAGCAAATCCTCTAAGGAAACATGGCTAAATCCTTTAATAAAGAAAAAGGAATTGTGACTAGTTATTGTAAATTTAAGATAAACAAATCGCTACTCAATTTGGAGATAAGATAAAAACAATAATATAATTACTTACCTGGAACTGGTGTATAAATGGATAGTAGTCTAGAATAAAGTAGGCATAACTTATAACACCGAATCTTCCAATAATACTCAGAACTATTGTAAAAGTTAACCAGTAACGTGTGAAGAACGGTACGCTGTTGTACCAATCCTTGAATTCAGACATTTTGTCTGTGATGACCAAAGTTTGTTATGAACTCCAAGATCCTTTTACTAACTAAGAAGGTTTATTATGAGCTCTTTAAAAACTATCTGTCTTTCGATTTATAAACAGTGATTCAATACTTTTTATAGTAAGTACACGTGTCCTTTAAACATTAGTCCAGAAAACTCTATATTTTGTTTTTTGACGTTCTGAATTCTTGATTAATGATTTTATTGAATTTATTAGCAATGGCGATTTGGAATCGATTTTTTTAAGTATATAATTTATAAATACAAAAAAAATTAGAGATTTAATATGTGTAAGTATTTTTAGATTTAACACAGCATTAATAAAAAATAAAAATCATGTTATAAATTTGATATTTTAAACTGTTGTATAAATATGACATTGATTAGTGATTTTCAGATTGATTTTTTAAAAAGGACATCCCTATAACTTATGTTACTGAAAAATTTTTAAATATTAAATATTGCCAGATAGTAGAAGTATTTTTTTAAAAGATTTATTTTCTGGTGATGATAAAGATTTCAAAAATTGAAAATATTATTATAATTAAAACAATCAACTATGTATTTATAAATTATTTATTCAAAGTGGTGAACTTGTCAAAACCTAACGTTATCCATAGCAACTATTTATAAATTATTTATTCTAAGTGGTGAACTTCTCAAAACCTAACGTTATCCATAACAACTAAATGAACTCAATGAAACAAAAATATTTCAGTTTACCACCCGCAGTGTTTTTGGAATACAATAATTTGATATCGGATGTTGACTCACCCCGGCTTTGCATGAGTGCAATTTACCACGTATACTCAAACTTATCAAAAAATATATTTTATTATTATCCTACAAGAACTCTTGATTTTTACAGGATAAAAAGTAGCTATCCAAGATATAAAGTATCGGTATGCCAAATGTCATTAAAATCTGTTCTGTCGTTTTTGCCTGATTAAGTAACAAGCATTCAAACTTTCTCATTTATAATATTAGTAAGGTATCAATCTAAGAAATCGATTTTTCGGGTTCAAAGATCGAAGTTGACAGATACAGTTTGGTGACACTGACAAGCAGGCAGCAGCTGTTAAACAAATATAATATGTCAAAAAAATAACCTAACTTATTAATTTTGTTTTTTTGCCGGAAATATTTGAAATAGCCGTGCCAATTTAACATATCGTTACGAAAATGAAGAGTTTATTTAGAAAGTATATAACACTCAGTAACTTTACATTCACGAGAATCAGTACTATAAGATTCGCTTCTTCTAAAAGCGACGCACAAAAACAAGACGAGCCCAAAAATGTAGAAGACATTAAAAAGAGTAAGATATTTATTATATATTTTTTCAATTTATCTCTCTTAAAATATTTTCAAACATTGTTCGACAAAAAGGAACAAGAATATGTATGCATCATTAGATTAGTATATTTTTTACTGCAACAAATTTTAGTTTTTATAATTAACTTTTTGAGACAGGCTACTACAAAAGTTTAAAAAATAATTTAGAAATCCATTATTCTAGATAAGTGCCTTTAGTAATTGTAATAATAATTTATTTTAGATATCGTTGTGGAAAAGTTTGGAGGTGTAACAACTCTTAACATTGACCGACAGAAGACCCGAAATAGTCTCGATGAAGCTACTCTTAGGGAAATGACTGAAGCTATCAATGCTTTCGACAAAGATGCTGAGGCTAAAGTTTTGGTATTCAATGGTGAAGGTGGAAGCTTTTGTTCAGGATTTGATATGGATGAAGTTGCTGACAAAGGATACCACACATTAGTAGATGCAGCTGTAAGTAAATATAAATATTTTGAAGATGTAATATGTGAAATCTATTTTTACTTTTAGAGTTTTTTATGGTGTGCGTGATATATTGACGCGTTTGGGGGACCGAAGAAAAGAATGCTGCAGTTTTTAGTGGATCCTGACCAAAAAACCAGAGTCCACTGGAACTGCAGAATTAATAATGGGATGGGACAGAGAGAGAGTAAGTACCAAATGCGAATCGACCGGAAAACGTCAAAGACACTTGGCTTTCGGACTCCCTAGCTGGTGGTCGCAAGCCAGTCAGGGAAACCACCAAGTGGGTGCTGGGTTACTAGCCTCTTAAGAGATGCTCTCCCAGCAGTAGAGGAGAATTGTATTTTAACCCTCATGGGTTATATAAAATGTATTTATCAACAGTCTCGCCTGTTACGAAGACCATTATGTGATAAGCCAACCATAGCAGCAGTTACTGGTTACGCAGTTGGAGAAGGATTTGAATTGGCACTAGCATGTGATTTGAGAGTTATTGAAGAGAATGCCGTTCTAGGATGTCTTGGAAGGAGATTTGGTAAATCTATTTGATAATATTCACTCTAATGATAATAATCGTTTTTACTATCAAAAATAACTATATACTCAACTTTATAACCAACTCAAGTAGTTGCAACCTGGCGCCGTACGTCGTCTACAACAACCTCGACAGTAGGCAAGAGTTTTTTACCCTCACCTCTTGTATTTTAATCGATGAAAATAATATGGCGATTACAATAGCATTTAAAATATGGATTATATTTTCCAGGTGCACCACAAAGTCTGTATGGTGGTAGACGACTAACCTCCCTCATAGGTCTTTCTAGAGCTTTAGATCTATTGATAACAGGTCGACCAATATCTGGAGTTGACGCTAATGTTATGGGATTGGCTGCCAAATTAACTGCTACTGGGACTGGTAAGATGAAAAATATGTAGTCTTAATGTTTTTTAATTAATAAAGTTAAAGTACGTAAACTAAGAGCACCTGATTCGAAAAGGTTTTTGTAATCATAATTTGTAGAGTAATTTTTTTAAATATATTCATTATATAAATTAAAGTAAAATGAAACAAAAATTTGAAAGAATCATTAAAATATCTCTAAAAATAAAAAAGTTATGGGACTTTAAAATTGCGTCTGTAACAACAATTTCGTTTAATGCAGCAGGCCCGCGTGTGACGTCACTTCACCTAGTCGACGTCGTCGACGATCGTCGTGTTTTCTTTATTGTAATAATAGTTGCGGCTAAAAAATATGCCTACAGCACTAACATAATGGCCGGCCTTGAAGAAAAAAATTCCATCACTGCGTATATATCAATTTTAGATATATTATCACTTTGTCCTTTTACGAAATCTTCTTCCATTATACTAAAATAAAAACTACACTATTTATAAATAATCAACAAACAGCTGTACGTAAAACACTACAAGCAGCGCAAGCGTTCTGGTGCGACTATAGGTGAGATCTGCGGTAAAATACTTAAAGTTAAATAACTTGTTTCTCAATAATTTATTAACGGATTTCACGGGTATATTAGTTTCGATCTACATTTCAATTTTATTAAGTTAAATATAGCATTATCAAGATCATGAACATCTACCATTTGTTTAGATGTTGGTATCAATATCGAAAGGTTTACGAACTGGAACTTCTGTTAATTGTTAAAAAAATGTTGTTTATAGATAAATGCAGAAAAAAATTGTTTAATTGATAGGGAAGAGGGATAGGTTGACTTATATTTAGAACTATATGGCGTCACGATTTTTGAAATATTGTGTATTGTGAGTGAGCTCCTGTTTCCGCACTTAGACTCTAAATCGGTCCATTGTGCGTGCAGGACATTTTTGAAATATTGAAAATTACACTGTTCTGATTTTTGTAAAATTTTAGATGCTTCCTAATTTTGTAAAGTTCGATATTTTAGCTATCATGTTTGTATTTATTCTTAATTTACTGTTTAATTTACATCTTGCTTGTTCACATAAGCTGACAAAAAGGTAACTCTGCGTCATACTGTCGGATAAAAAGATCGTTATTACCAAATCTGCTTGTAGTTCTCACTGTGTAAGAAATGTTAATAGTCTTCTTTAACTTGTATGACTTTACAATGTAATTAATTTGCAGCTCTTGGTGAATCAATAAAGTTAGCAAAATCACTTCTAAAATTTCCACAAAACGCTCTGATAATGGACAAGCTAGCGGCAGTCAACTCCCAATTGAACCCTAACAGTGAAGAGAGCATGAGAGATGAAGCTGTGATGCAGAGCTTGTGGGGCTTTGCGATCGAGGACTTGAACAATGGCATTAAGAAATTTCAAGGAGGTTAGTTTTCCAAAGAGTTTTTTTTAAATGAAAAAATTGAACCCTATACATACACATAAAAATTTAAACATTGTAAATTGTTCATTAGTTTATCTTAGAACTAACTTATCTTGGGACTTATAAATTAAATAAAAAAACTGTTTCAAATATGAATAAATTCAATACAGGTCTTTTAAAAATGTTTCTATTAAGAAGTTTATTTGACGTGAGTTTTATCTCAAGAATATGAATCAAATTTTATACACTCAATTGAATATTAGATATCAAAATTCGAAACGAAATCTAAACAAACCTAGGAAGGATTCTTTAAGAATTTAACTAACTTAGTTTTGACTTAAACGGGGATGGAAGTTTGTACAAAGATCATTTTGGTAAATTTTTTTTAATAGAACACTGAGAGCATGGATCTCCTACTGCTAGTATTCCTTAAGGTTAAGGTAAATACAAGTTAGCCAAAAAAATACCTCATTACGAAGATCGGTTAAGACACTTTAAAATAAAATCCTTAGTTGAACGTAGAAGAATACTGGATAACGTATTTTTACATAAATTAATAAACGGTTGCTTAGATTGTCCAGAGATGCTTTCACGCTTTATCATATCAGTGCCTCTTAGATCAAAACACCTTAATAGCAGAAATTTTTTTGTCAGCCATCAATCTAAAACTAATCTCGGGAACAATTCTCCGATTAATCGTCTGATGAAATCTTATAATGTCCTCTTAAGTCGCGCTGAATTGAATTCCAAAGTTAATATATTTGGAAACAGCTTAGTTACGTTTAAAAAAAAGCCTTTAATAATGTATTAATTTTTTACCTCATTTACAATTATAATTTTTAATTTTCTTTTTTTTTTTTCATTTCATTTTTAAGGTAAAATTATAGTTTTAATTGTGTTATATTTTTAAGTTTAGTTTTGCTTAAGAGTTGTTACTTTTTAATCTATGTCAATGTCGTTACACCTTTAATTAAGTTACCACTTAGTATATATGTATTTTAAATTAATGTTTCTTATGGCATGTATTTGGTGTGTACCTTGTTGGTGTTAAATAAATAAATAAAATAAATAAGCGCTCCAAGTGAGCTAAAATGCTTGTGTTAGGAGTGGGCCACGTCAGTTGTTCAATGACCCAACGCCTAGTCGAGAAGAAGAAGCCAGAACTAATAAGTTGTAGTAGATAAAATATTTAATTATTACTTTCAGGTATCGGCAAACATGGCAAATTCTATAGACTAACAGAAGTACCGCTAAAAGATTGGGAATTAGAAGAGTCCTTTGAGGAAACTGTCAAAATTGATGAAGAGAAGGACAAGAAATCTTAAGCAGCATTTTAGTCCTAGTTTGTGAATATTTAAGTACTTATCTATTTATTGTTATGATTAATTTGTGTTAAGAATGCTTTTTAATTTTGTTAATTTTAACTGTTTCTTCACTATCTAGCTATCACAATAGCAATTCTAGTCCTAATTGATTTGTAAGCTTTCAGATTTGATTTAATAAAAACTAATATTAATTTAAGATTGTAATTTATTTATAATAAAATTATCAATATCAAAAATATTAGAAATGAAGTAAGCTGCTCCTAGGGACGCACCAAGCATCTTCTCAGATCTTCATATTTTTTGTGTGTCTGTCTGTGGCATCGTAGCGTCCAAATGGACTGATATTGATGCATTTTTGTATTTGAAAGCAGATTTAATGGAGATACTTTTTTGCTATAATTTGTTAAGATCCGGTCAAGGGTTGGAAGGCTAGTTATTGAAGCTCATTTCTCACTTGAGAAAACAATTTTACCAACTTTCACAAATTCGGTTGATTTAAATTAGCTGTAATGTTACATAAATGGTATTTTTAATAAATCGCATAGATGATGCTGCAGCATCCAGTCTTCTAGATACAGTACTTCCGACTTCCGAGTAACTTACAGTAGATAATCGTGTGTGGGTTCGTAATAATGGTAACTTTTTTCAATATTATTTACAATTTGATTACTTGATCTAATGGTTTCGATACACTAAAGGCAGTTTGTTTGCTTGAACGCGCTAACTACTGGTCCGATTTGAAAAATTCTTTCAGTGTTAGATAGCCCATTTATCGAGGAAGGCTATAAGCTATATATCATCACGCTAGTACCAATAGAAACGGATGATTACGGACACAAGCAAGGGTCGGCTAGTAATTTATACAATAGCTTAACGTAACGCTTTTTTGTTAAATAAAGAAATAATAGCGAAACCGAAATACTTTCTGCATTACCGAAAAGCGCGTTAAGTAACTTCGTTGCAATTCTTTATTGCTACCCTCAGAACTCAAAGTTTTTTTTGTTCAGAGTTCTTCTCAAGGTTAGAGTTAGTCTTAGCTTACCGAGTCTCGAATATTCAGTCTTTAAAAATATTACTTAATAAGGACTCGAGTTTTTTGCAACTCAAGCCCTGAGGTTATTTTGGCTTTGTTTCTAGATATCGATTAACCAAGGGGGCAGGGGCATACATCACCCGTATAGGTCTAATGTATTAATTTTAATTATCAAAAAAGTTATTTTCACCATGTTGGAAAGAATAAAAAAAGTAAAAATACATTTAAGCATTATTTATTAAAAACTCTTATTTATCACTATTCCTTGATGCCCTTCTCTTCCTGATACTTGTAATGCAAATCTGAGCAGTCTTCATTGGAGATGTTGACCCAGCCTTTGTCGTTGATGTGGTACACTCGGATAATGCCTCCAGAATATGCGTCACGGTGGGTCGCGTGGTAGATGGCGCGACGACCAAGCTCTGTAATATAAGAATTAACTTTTATTAAAAGAAAGAAAAACAACGAGCAGATGCCAAGAGAAGTAATTAATAAGAAGTGGTCATCACTATGTCTAGTCATGATGATGGTGACTTTTTGGAATACACTAACAAAATTCTAACCAGCTAGTCTTTCTCATAACAAGTTATGTAAAAACAAACCTTGGGCTTCAACATCTTCCAAGTCCCAGTGGTATCCAGAATCCAAAACACCAAATGCATAAACTGATCCAGAGCCCACAGAGAATACTTTGCCTGGTGTACGAGTTCCTTCACTGTCCACATAATATAGTTGAGCTCCCTGAAACATAATTATATGCTCTTCTAGGTCTTTCAAATGATTTGCAAAAATAAATGCCATCAAGTCGACGATTTATATTGCATATTATAAAAACACAAAAAAGGCTTCACACCTTCTCATTTTTAAACTTAATTAAATGGTTTTACAAATTATTATTAAAGTTTCAACGTATTTACCCTCTTATCTACTCCTGCAAGCATCATGCCCATGCTTAGCCCCATGCCCTTGTAATTATACACCATATTGGCCATCAGCTTGCTAGCAGCAGCTACAGAGATCCGCTCACGATTACGTAGCTCATACAATCTACATTGTTTTGCTAATACTCTATCCCAGTATACACAATCTGCTGCACCACCAGCCAATGTACCTAAAAAAATTAAAAAAAATGGGTATTGAGAAGCTTTATTTAATTAATAATTTTTTTTCATATAATGTTGTCCAATTGAATTATCGAAGACATCAAGTGTCACGACACATAAGGGTTAATGATTTAACATTTTAATGAAGCCAATAAGACTCCAGTGATAGCTACAATCAACAGCCCCAAATAAAAAACCTTGCTCACAGGACATAAGGCTCTTGGCCACTCACACTAAAATCAGTGAGTTTAAAAACTGCACCAGATTAGTTGATAATCTGTCAGGATAATATATATTCTCATTATATTTACCAAGTAAATAGTCATTGATTTCAACAATCTTCTTCATGGATTGTGAACCAATGAATTGTCCTCCAGTAGCTCGGGAGTCTACAGCAAGTAATACTCCTCCCTATAAAAATAATAATAAATTATGCTCTAACCACTTTAACAAAATGAAATTGTTTATTCCTATACTTATACTAAATGTTTCTATAGTTAATTACAAAAAATGCTAACAAAAATAATTATCAATTACTATGTCAATTTCTGTAGTAAATTGTATTATGTTTCCGCAGGTAAAAAAAAGCTTTTATTACTTTCAGAATCATAAACAATTAATGCAAATATGTCAATGATAAGTTGCAAAGTGAAAAACGGATAAACCAACAAACTTATTGAGAGGCTTGCTTTTATGATATTTGCATTACTTACTTTATAACGAAATCCCAATGTAGTAGTTCCGTGATCGAACTCAATTTTGATTTTTTTTCCGGTCTCATCCTTAGTGCTGAACTGTGCTAAAGCTGCTACTGGCTACAAACAAACAAATAATAAAACAAACGGAAGTTTTAAAATATAGTACTTTCGGCGAAATAACCTTTACTTACGTTAGCAAACGGTGGAGTCGCAAGTTGAGCACAGTTATTGAAGTTCTGAGTGTATCCTAGTACATCGTTGTCAAACGATGCAAGCGAATCAACTGGCTTTAAATTTATTTTATTTTCTAAACGACAAAGGTCTAGCAAAGCCATTTTTAACTTCACCTTTTTTAACAAAACTTTAATTTTTGTAATAATGGGATGACAAGCGAAAATAAATTGCTATATAACGCCTGTTAATGACATTGACAGCACTTTCTTTACGTTTGGAAACAGAATCAGCATCAAATATAAAATTGATATCTTAAATTGTTTTAAAATATTTTATTTCATAATGTATTTTAATTTTTCACAATTTATTATGAAATTAAAGTATAAAGTATTCTATTGTTTAAATTATAGCTAGAATTGTTTTAAAATTGTAACTATACTATTCGATACTAGATGGCAGCACTATAAAATAGATACTACTCGTAATTTTGTTGCTTCTTCTCGTCAATAGATGGCGCCACATTGTAGTTAAATAAATGGAATATAAGACTGTTAATGACAATAAATCATTAAGGATAATTCACGTAATAAACTTATGATGCCGACATTTTAAAATTATATAATTAAACGAAAACAGTTTATCATTGCACAGTCGACTCCTAGTAATCTGTTACATTGTGAGACACTTACAAATTACAATTTACTGATATTCGGATCCTTTTGAATTAATGGGAGGATAAAGTGACGACTCTTTAATCCATTTTCATCTATTTAATTTTTTAATAAAACTGTTTAGTAAAATAATATTACCTAAGGCTTCGCATTTTGTAAGAACTTTATAAAAACAAATAAGTATCATTCCGATCATTTCCACTAAAAATTACCTAAGAATTTTTTTTGGAATATTGAGCACGATTTAGCGCTAGACTCATTTATTCAAACCGACCATTCATTTGAAGATATTTCAATGGATCTCATACATCTTTATCCATACATATAAATAAAAATGTTTGTAATTTAAAAATAACCGCTTTTTACTAAGTGTATACGGATGTATACACGGTATATATACCAAAACAACATATTTTACAATTTTTGTCTATCTTTCTGTCTTTCTCTTTGTTCCGGCTAATCTCTGAAAAAGCTGGACCGATTTAGACGGGACTTTCACTGGCAGATAGCTGATGTAACTTGGAGTAACTAAGGCTATTTAACATCTCGTTGCGACCCATAGGAGCGGAGCAACACGCAAACAAAGTCGCGCGGGTGCGCTAGTACCTAAATAAAAACTAATTGCCATCACTTCAGAACAGCTACACCGCACCTATTTCGACTAATTATTTTTTGTTGTTTAAAAAATAAAAATTAATATATAGGCAACATTACATCACCTATGTCACTCAGGAATAGTGTAGTTATCTATAAGAGAAATAATCGGATCTATAGTTTCAGAGAAAACATTCATTTTACAAAATGGCCACGTTATAGCACTTAAATAGTCATATGCTTTAAATTATATTATTTATGGCATCAACACATAGCCTATGTTACCCGGAAAGGATGTAGCTTTCTATCAGTGAAAGATTTTTCAAAGTCGGCTCAGTATTTTTTGAGCCTATTCGCAACAAACAAATATACAAACAATCAAATCTTTCCTCTTTATATAATAGTGTAGATAATAATTATCAGAACCGAGTAACGGACAACCTAAACCCTGGAAATAGACACATCGAACATTTAGAATTAAACCGACCAAACATAAAATTCTTATTAATTTTGATTTTGTTATAAAATGACCTTAAAGAGGCTCTCTAAAGAAAAGAAAAAAAAACATTTAATTTTACTCTACATTTTATGCTTTTTTTAAAGGTCTTTTCTATTATTATAAATGTTAGCAACACTGTTTATAAAGTAGTAGTAGTGGGTAGATCATTTTATATTATTTTTAGTATACCGACGTGAAGACATTATATAACCTTCAGTGTAATAGATTAGTCTCAGTCTCTCTGGTGTTTTCGTGCAGTGAACATGGAAGTTAGTGTTATAGTGTCATGATTAAGGTTACCCTTCTCGAGGTCCACATAAGTTTACTTATTATCTATTGTCGTTAGCGAGGTCGAGTGGTGGAGGTGAGAGTTAATATATTATGAAAGAGCTGTTTAAACCTGCTCCTGGATCTCAAGCCCCAGGCACTGCTCGCCTCAGTTTAAATTGCATGTGTATACGTATTGCTGTACAGTAATGGGTATCAAATCTCTCTCTCATATACATAGCATAAATTGCAATTTTGAGTAATGTCACTTTAATTCTACAGATGCGACATCATGTTATTATAAATATGAATTGCTGTTTGTTTGTCTCGCTAAAATTCGAGCATCACTGGACAGATTTGGCTAATTTAGATCGGAAAATATTTGTGGAAGTTCAGGAAAGGTTTAAGCGGTGAGAAACATAAATAATAAGTATAGGAAAATACTAAAAACAATTAAATTTTTCAATACTAATTGTTTCTAGCTATGAAACGTTTGATGTCTTTTGTATTTATAGAAATAAGAAAATTGTCACTTTGTTGTCAAATATTTGTAGGTGCGTTCAGAAATTTGTTCGTTTCTTTCTGTTTCAGAAATAAATAAGTTCAGTTGGTTGTCCTTGATTGATACCTCAGCTAAGCGAGGTCGGGTCAGCTAGTCTTTCTTATTTAAAATGAATTGTTAGTCCGTTAAATCCCAAGTATGGCTGGACTGATCTGGCTAATTTTGGTTTTTAAATATTAGTAGAAGTCGAAGGAAGGTTTAAAAGGTTAGAAATGCTAAAACTTTTTTGATAAAGTTTTAGCTAGACTTGTAAGTAGACTTATACATCATTGCGAAGCGAAGACGGGACTAGTCTTTATATATGTATATGTATAAACGAGCATAAAAATGAATCGCTTTTTATTAGGCTCACTAAATCTTGAGAACGATTGAACCGATTTGGCTAATTTTGGTTTTGAATTATTTGTGTGTGTCCAGGGAAGGTTGACTTTGATAAAACTTTCACCTACAGTTAAATCAAGCAAGGACGGGTAAGATAGTTAAATATAAAAATAAAAAGACTTAATTTTTATGAACAACAAAACTTGTTAGAAAAAGATTTTTTGCAGTAGAGGGATAAAGGAAAAAGGAGTAGCAGTCACGTTTCAACATAATCCGTATCCCATAACTAAGTATATATCAAACGCATTTGATGTGTTTACGCATATAATTTGTTACAGTTAAAAGTTTAAACCCTTGGCCTCCGTCAAATCCAAGAGTCGTGAATCCAGAGTCACGATCCAAAAGTGCATATTAACGAATAACCTAGCCCGAGAAAATGATAGCCTAAAATCTCATAATTGCAAGTTGGAAGGGAGAACTGTTACACCGTGTTGTAACATATTTGTGTTTATATTAATATTATTTTCTAATTAAGTCTGTGTCTACCGTTCTAGCTGCATATTTGGTAGGGATGCCAATCGATCAAGATCTATCATAATGGTTGCCGTCGGAAGTTTCTATTATAAATGAATAAATGTCGTGTTACAGATAAGCTGAACTGTTGACAACCAATCCTTTTCTTCACTGACATTATTCTAAATTTTTAAAATCTAAAATAGGCCATTATCCGTATATTGTGGATATATCTTGTCGATTCGAACTCTTTAATTAAGAGGGGAGTGTTTACCGTATCGACGGGATGAACATTAAATGTTTGACAGTTACGAAAGTCATCATTTCATTTCTTTATCAATTTTCCATTTTTTTTATTATACATACTGTTATTAACGTATTCTACTATGTAATATATAAATACTCTTTCTAATTTTCTGTTTATTTTTTTTGTAGAGTAGTATTTTAATGTATTACGTATTTTTTCAGCATTGTAATAAATTAAAACAGTAAATATATTAGTTTTACTGCTCACTTTAGACCTTTTGATCGTACGACCTAAACTAGGAGGGAATTTGTCATTTTATTATTGTTACCACCTTCCGTTTGCATCATCAGATCAGATTCGTCTCTTATCTTACTAATATTATAAATGTGAAAGCTTGTATGATTGGATGTTTAGATGTTTGTTACTTTCACACAAAAACGGCTGAACGGATTTCAATGAAATTTGGCATACAGATACTTTATATCCTGAATTAACATTTTTTATCCTAAATATGAGTCTACGTAGTAAACTGCAGCTATAGGAAAAAATAAATATTTTAAGAAAATAAGCTTGTGAAATGATTCGGACAAATTCGGTGTAACGTGCGGCGGTACAATTTACATTATATTAGCACATTCCTGAAATCCTTGCGGTCAGGGTTCCCATAGGAATATTTGTTAAAACTTTAAGTGACCTGCGTTGTCACGCGATCTGTTTCGGTATTTATTGGGGTGACCATCGTTATAAGAACTATTAATATACTTTCTAGTACTATTTTATAAGTAAATAAGAGCTCTGTGTCAAATTAAGCATCTACATATTCTTTTTTTTCTTACTTCTTTGGTAGAAACGCAGTCTTACGGATATCAGATTGAGCGAAAATTTGACATATTATTATCTATGTTAATACCAACTATGTCAATGCAATTATGGTACCGGCGAGTTGATCTGATGGAGCCCAGATGTAAGGACTAGAACTACCTATTGGTTAAGGGAAAACAATCGAGGTTAGGTCAACAATAAAAGTTAACAAAACACGTTAAGTAAATGAATCAGAATATCAGACACAAGTATTTAAAAAAAACATTAGGTAGCTCCAATCCCGGGTTTCATTTTGAAATCAATCAATCAGATAATCCGAATTTCACCTCGATCCGCTAAAAGAAAATTGTCGAAAAAGTATCATTTATTTACATAAATAATAAGTTATAATAACAATAACTACTTTGAATTTTTGCCGTAAATTAGGAATATCTCGTGAAACACAAACGGCTATGCAACGTACAGCTAAACATCTAGAGGTCCAAGTGTATGTCATAATGTCATATATTTCGGTGGCATGTTAATGACGGGCTCTATTGACACACAAATTGTTACACATTAGTGTCTCGCTATCATGTACCCACTAGTCACTAGCCATACTGACACGCTATCTATCAAACTAAATATCTTCTCAGAATTTATCTCAATTATTGATTATATTAGGAATTAAAATGAATTTTCCCAAGACGTAATTAGATGACTCACACAAATAATTCGATGTTAGTCAGGAGAAGAAAATTAAAAGTGGAGAAAATATGAAATTAAACAAATTATTATAGAATTTTAAGAAATTTCATACATAAATAACTAATTCCCTCCGACTTTCATAGTTTTTCTAGGATTTATTTACAGAGATCAGTAGTTTCTATTCCTTTATTCAAAAAAGTCATTTAATGTCTTCCTACTAGCACTTTATTGTCCACATCGTTTTAACTATGATATCTATGGCAACACTACACTCTGCAACTCTGGAATAGTGTAGCTTTCTATCAGTAAAATTATTATTAAAATCGGAAACGTAGTTCCAGAGAAAACCTTCACTGTACAAAATGACCACGTTATGTCACTTAAATGGCCATATCTTTTTAATTAGAATATTTATGGCAACACTACATAGCCTATGTTAACCGGAAAGGATGTAGCTTTCAAAATCGGTTCATTAGTTTTCGAACCTATTCGCAACAAACAAACAATCAAATCTTTCCTCTTTATATAATAGTGCAGATGTACTCAGTTGATTAAGAGATTTGTTAAAGACGAAACGTACAAAAAATGTCCTTTTTCAGCCAAAACTTTAGCAGAGGTTCAATCCAATTCATATATTAGCAGATTATGGGTTAGAAATATTGGTATTCTGGTATAGAGGCTTGAATTTTAGATAATTATTTATTAACATTACGAGAATACATTAAAAAGTTAAAAAATAAAAAAATTTAAAAATTCATAAAATTAGCAGCTGATGAAGTAGGGAGTCTCAAATGGCACGTGACCCAACCCATCTAGCAATCTGAAAAAAAAAACAAAGGAATATGAATCTAGAGTAATGTAGTAATGTCTGGAACTACGAAAAAGTTGAAATATTATTTTTTCACAAAATGGCAACTGCCTGAAAAAAAACAATATTTGTACCACTTTATTCACTGTTTTTAAATTTTTTAATATAGTTAAAATTTAAATTTGGGGATGAGGGTAGTTCCAGATATAGAGAAGTTTATAAAGAAGATTCTCAAAAAATTTCAGGTAAATTGGTGCAGTAGAACTTGAGAAATCGTGGGTATCGACCAATTCTCTCTTCCAATATAAGGATTTTTTAGCCATTTTATTTGAAAAATAAATATTTCGAATTTGAAATAATTAAAATATTGTCTTTTGTTCGATTAGTTTCGGCCGAACCAGTTTGAAAGCCGCGTCAGCAAAATACCTGTATCTCCGAAAATAATTTGAATTTTGAAAAATCCTCTCGTAGACTTATGCTTAAATAGTTAAACTTTCAAAATATTTAATAAAAAAATCGTTTTTTTTCTACTCCAGAATACGCCCTTAAATTTATAAGTTAATATGTTGATATACATGTCGTAATAGTTATAATTATTAAGTTGGTTAATGTTACTTTGGATTTCATTATAAAATTTTATGTTTCGAAAATGTTTTGGCAGCTTATTATGTATATTTGGGAGCGTAATAAAGTTTGTTAGGATAACTTCACATACACGAACACAATTCTTTTTATTTATATAGTTTAATATATAAAAATACATACAGCACAATATGTGATATAACATATTTCACAAACGAATATAATTTCACCTTATAAATACTACTGCTGCAGCTTAAATCTTGCGATCAGACGCTTTTAAAGGTCTTCTAAATTTGAATATTAGAATGAGATAGACATATACGTAATGTATGTGCAAGACAAGGACTAATATCAGTGGATGTGAATTACGGCGTAATGTTGCACGTTGTATTAAAATTCGAAAATAAAGAATGTTGCCACCTGCCCTGAGGTAAAGGAGTATTCTCTGTTTTAGTGTTGTAAATGTAATCTATCGATATCAAGTTTTGTGTCTATTTATTTATGGCAGGTATTAATTAATCAAATTGATGCTGATTAAATTAAATTAATCTAAGAATAATATTAATGAGTTCATTTCTTCTTCTTTTAATATATTTCGGCGCGTAAGTTAGACTTAGTTTAACCTAACCTTATGTTTAAACAGAGAATCTGGGTAGTGAAGGCGAGTGTTGCAATTGCACAAGTCCAAGACACTGCTTAGGGGCCATTCATTTATTACGTAAGACGATTTTCGATAGTTTTTGACCCCTTCCCCTCTACTATGAGAATAAATAAGAATAGGCCAACCCCTCCTCCCCTGTTTAATATTTATCACGTACGACTCTAAAGGAAAAAATTAAAGTTTCTCCGCGCTTTTTCAAAGCATAATTTTGACTTTGAGCATTTTTTAATCTTACGTAAGAACTATCGAGACTCCCTCCCACCCCCTTGTAAGAAAAAATAAGACATGGTCGACCCCCCTCCCCCCCTAAATCGTCTTACGTAATTAATGAATGGCCCCTTAGATTCTGTCGTAATTGTAAAAGATCACAATGTTTAGTTATTTATCGGGTCTGTAGCAGTATCTACGTTGCGTTTACCCAATAGTCCATTCAATATCACCCCCATCTCCTTCTTCCATTTTCTGCGAGTTATATATCTAGAAATCGATATGTTTAGTGTTTATGAACATTTCCTATAAAGTACAATAAGGCAACTCAGATTTGTTCCTGGTTTTAAAATCTTCCCTCAGCGAAATGATGACAAGTCAGCTATTTACCTGTATGATGTATTTGTTTGTTATGTAATAGAGTATTTAATTATTCAATTAAAGCACTTGTTTATTTTACCTGGCTGATGTCTGTGAAGACTGATTTGATTTGTGACAGATTTTTTAAATATATTTTACACAGGGAAAATGGTACATTGAAACTAAATCCCATCACTAGTTTAAAGCGAGCGATAGTAGTGATCGCGCCGCGGGCTGCGTGCGCGCCACCCTCTCATTTTCTAATTATATACCTAACTGCGAGCCCGTGCCCCGGCCCCGTGCGCGACCGATCACTTAGAATTTAGAAGAGACTTGTGAAGATGTGACTAATCTTAATATGTTATCAAAGTAAACTCAAATACCCTACCTAATAAAGTTAAGGATCGTTTTGGTCCAGCTTAAAAAATCACTCAAACTCATACTCAAAATATTTTCTGCTGTTTTGACCTCATAGTCTCATCTTGTGCTAATACGCTTTTGGTACATATTTTTCTAGGCGTTCCAATGAGCAGCCCAATGAACCACACATAACTTTAAGAACTCTCCATTTTAGACTACATTTAATTAACAACTTAAGTTCACAAACTTATTACCAAACAAAACATAACTTATTAGGTTATGAATATATGTAATGTTATTTATGCACACAAACTCACGTAAGCGAAGTTATAATTTAATTGAATGTGTTTTGTTGGTATCTGACTCCTGACTAAAGACCTGTATTTGGGACATCAAAACGTTTACTGAATGTTATCTGAAAGTTTACCACCTTCACGTAGAAATTGGACGAGTCCGATTTTGTCCAAGTTTGTTTGCATTAACTGCTTTTTTTAAGTTTACTAGCAGGATTACATACTACTAGTATTCCTTAACCTCTCCAACTAAGCTAAAACCTTGTGTTAGGATTGGGCCACGTCAGTAGTCCAACGCCCAAATCACTGAACTACTGACGCTTCAAACTGCTGTATTGCGTTTAAGTTTTACTCAATACAGTAGATAGATTGGTAAAAACAGTTAGTGGTGATAGTATTTAAATCCAAAATTATTATATACCTACTAGTTGACCCGGCAAACGTTGTTTTGCCATATAAATTTGGGGTGGGCCACCCTTTTTACTTAGGGGGATGCTAAATAGATAGTAGCCGATTCTCAGACCTACTGAATATGCATATAAAATTTCATAAAAATCAGTCGAGCCGTTTCGGAGGAGTATGGTAACTAACATTGTGACACGAGAATTTTATATATAAGATTTGAAATTTGACATCTAATGTGCAAGTTTACTTGCTACCAAGGACATGCGTGACAGAAAGCCGTTACATACAAATACGATGCAATAAACTCCGTCGCTATGTTTGCTCAGTTTATTATTTGATTAATTCATATATTATGGATGAAGCAATAAACCATTTCTATTAATAAATATCTAAATCATCGCAAGCAGGGTAATGGAGTGTATATTCAATTTGCTACAATTGTATATTGGAAAAGCGATTTTACAACAAAAGCTTTGTTTCTTATATTTAAGTATAAGGACATTTCAAAAGCTCCAACAACAAGGTTCAACAACATAATAATTAATTCCACCACTACTAAACGTCGACTAGCCGATTGGTTAAATAGAACGTTCAACAGCACAGCTTAAAGTCTAAATTTTTAATCGAAATATTACATCATTAAAATTAGTTTCTATGGCTTGATTCTGAAAGAAATCCTAACCTTGATAGATTTTTAGTAACAAATATTATGTCCATTGTTTATTTATATATGTCAGAGGAGAAAGCCGATTTGGAAGAATAAATAATCGAATCTTACGATTCCGTAGTTTTTGAACAGGATGTAGGCTTAAGGGATTCTTTTATGTAATTACGATACTCGTCTCCACTGCCCGGTCTCACTGTTTATCTTAGGTTAGCTTAACCTAACCTAACATAAACGTAACCTAAGGTTGTATTAACACACCTAAATACAATGTCGGGACTCACAATAAATAAGATGTAAGAACTCACATAATATTTACCCAATATCCGTAATATTTATTACACTTCAACTCCAGGGGATGT
Organism: Limenitis camilla; assembly: GCA_905147385.1. NCBI lineage: Eukaryota > Metazoa > Arthropoda > Insecta > Lepidoptera > Nymphalidae > Limenitis > Limenitis camilla. Next base: position 3,919,152 of record LR990231.1, read on the forward strand.
TCACTCAAAGACACTTGTCGAGATGATGATGAATGAAGATTGAACGATGAAAAATCAGAGCTTTGACAGCATTTTATACAATTTCATAGCGGCTCTTCATTCGACTGTGATGTTAAACGTTAAAACATCACAATGGTTCAATGGTAAAACTAAGCATGTAATTGTATGGCGTTTTCCAATTATTTAGATTGCTTAGCGCCATATCATTCAATGGATTACCTTAGCTTATATAATGGTTTGTCTTAGAATGTTTAAAACTATACAGCTCTTAGAGTTAACAAGAGTGTCTGAGATGCAAGTTTCAAGATATTTTGTTTTTATTTATTTATTTATGTACCATAATAGATGTTAAACAAGTGTCTTAGTAAATTTGTGTACAAAGGATCTCTACAATAAAGATTTCTTCCAGTGACCCTCGAGTGTGGGTAAGTTTAATTTGGAAAATGCGAGATAGGTACAAAAACTTATTTAATTAAAAGAAACGAACCAAAACAAATATATACTACTTAAAATAGTGTATTATTTATTAGGTATAAATAAGATAAACCTACATAATATACATACATAATTTCAATAATATATACTTAAAATTAATAATTTTAAAGTTAGGAAAGATAGTGCTTCTTCAATCTCATTTTAAATGTGTTAATGGATGGGTTATCATTTAAAATATTCTTTGGAAGATAGTTCCATAATTTTGTAGATATTACTGTTAACGAATGCTTGTAAAAAGTTGTATTAAATAATGGCAACTCTAACCTTTTAACGGTTATAAGCGTAGAGGTCACACTCGGAAGTGCTACCTGAAAACGCTCTTTTAAGTTAGTGGTAAAGGTTTTAGACAAGATTTCAGACAAGATACGTTTAGCCATCAAATTCTTGAGTTTCATAAAAATAAAATTATAATCTCAAATGTAGTTAAAGCAAGAGGGTTTTATAGCGGGTGCAATACCGCGATATAATCGAGCATTATTTAAATTGAGGGCCCGCGGCGCGTGGCTTTACATCAAGTGCACAGTAATAGCATGCTAAAATAATGACAATTGTTGTTTTTACCCAGAGGATGAAGGGTGAAATTTATCAATCCATATCTTATCTTTTGATTGAGTGTCTTTACAAGTTATGCTTAGCATTCCTCTTTAACAACAAGACATTACCTAGAAACTCTCATTTTGAATCCTGAAGTCCTGATATTTTTTTCAATTTATCAATATCAAATATTTTAGTTATTTGTTAGTAATCCTTACTTTTTTTATAATATTACAAATGTGAAAATAACACTGTCTGTCTGTCGCGGTTTCACGCCAAAACTACTGAACCGATTTAAATGAAATTTGGTATATAGTTAGTCTAGAGCCTGAGAAAGGACGCAGCCTAATTTTATTGCGAAAAAAATGCCATAAGGGGTTAAAAGGAAGGGATGAAAAGTTGTATGGAAGTATCGTCATTTTTAGAGCTAGAAGCTTTTTTATTTTTTAGGCTGATATGTATGGGTGGTGTGTGTTTTTATGCTAGTATGACATTCAAAGTTTGTAAAAGTTTTTAAGAAAGGGTGTAAAATAACAATAGGGAATAGGGGATTAATAATTTTCCATGGAAATATGTAAGGTTTGTATAAATGTTTTATAAGTTTACGACAAGAGATGCGTATGTGTCTTATTTGTCAAATAATTTGCCTAAATAATTAAAAATGCTACCCAAAAACACTATACCACGCGGACGAAGTCGCTGGCACAGCTATTAGGTATTATAAAATTATAAGCATATATTATATGTGTAAGATAATGCTATCATAGTCAATCTGTTAGATTAGGGATACCTGGTTCACATAGACCACGATGGTTCTGATTATCGATGTTTCAGGGTCTTTGAAAATAAATAAAAACCAAATGCTATCATTTATATTCCTACAATTCTGAAAGAACAACACTACACCAAATAAATTTCATTAATAATGAACAAAAAACTCTCCGACAAGATTGCAGATTACATAGATTTTCAAACGATGTCGTAAAAGGTAAGCACACGTTTGTAACATTCTCTTGACCTTTTCTATTCAATGAAATCTCAATTATGCGATGATTAATTGACCGTAACAACTATAATTATGAATTTAATCGCGTATAAGCGATTATGGAGTATATTTGGTGCGCTGACAGCTGGACCCTGCAGCGATGTACTAAAAAGTCGAAAAATCGGTCACAGGTAATCAAGGAATTGCCTAGAGCTCACTCGCTAATTAGGAATAAGGTGGTGAGATGAATAATTCTGTACTATCTATCCACTTCAGTGTAAATGCTTCTTATTAATAGTATGGTAGTTTAGAAACTAGTGCAAAGTTAGACTAGATACGACAAAATCAAATGAATTACTAATATAAACATTCTTTGAAAGGCTTCCTATGTCGTGAATAGTGATAAAAATAAGTAAAATTAAATATATTCAGATTATCAGATTACTAGTTGAACTGTGCGACTTAGTCTGGGTATAGCTCCGCTCCTATTAGTCGTAGCGTGATGATATATAGCTTATAAACTTCCTCGATAAATGGGCTATCTAACACTGAAAGAATTTTTCAAATCGGCCTGTAGACCCTGAGATTAGCGCGTTCAAGCAAACAAACTCTTCAACTTTATTATATTAGAATGGATATAAATATTTTTACAGGATAAAGGTTAAATTTTTTTCGTTGAATTCAGTTGATTAAAGGTAATAACGTATATTCAATTTGATAATAGTTTAGATATAGTAATTATTAAGCATTACTATTAGATCATTAAGAACAAGAAAACCACAGAATATTACAACTTCACTGTCAGAAATGTTATAGGAGTTATTTAGCTGTTTCCTTTAACTTGCATATTTTCTAAGTATAAAAAGAAAATAGTGATATTATAACATTGAGAATTTTTAAATTTTATTAAAATTAATCTGACATTTATTGTATATTTGAATTGACATTTAATTGTATAAACCTTATTTATACATATATAACTAATTGTAATATATTTTAAAACATTTTTGTATAGCTAAGTATTTTGTATGCCAGTGATGGCTAGATCAAACGACGTTGCAGTATCTTGTAGGTATTGTTTCTTACTCATAAATTATATAATTTAGTGTCGTTTCGTATCAAATCCAAAACAATGACAGTAAGAGCAAAAGTTGCGTTTATAAACAAATATAATATAGTAATTTATAAAATCCTATTAGACAAATGAATCGCATTTTATATACTAGTCGATCCGCTCCGGCTTTTAATTTTTTTTTTATCATAATATTTATGAAAAACTATCATAACAACATTTATCTCCTATTGCTATACCACTTATCGCCATATTTTACATTTTAATTTTCAACATCAACATAATTTATATATGGCTAATTTCTAAGACTTAAACGGTCACATAGCCAATGTAGCCAACTTTGCTATTTTATAGCTAAATCCGGCTATTTTAACATATCCATGAGTTACAACAAAAAAAATGCCAAACTAAAACATAATTAGTTAGAATAAATAATTGGTTCAATTATGGCAACATTATATCAATTCCTATTTTTGTTTAAAAATATGTTGAAAATAAATTTAGCTACTTTTATTTTATTTATTGCTACTTTTGCAACAAATCTAGCTACAAAATAATGGGTCAGTTGGCAATACTGCACACAGCTCGACCTTTTTTTTTAGGTAAAACGTAGCCTATGTCTCTTTTCCAAGCTCTAGTCTATCTCTGCACGAAATTTCATTGAAATCGGTTCAGTGGTTTAAGCATGAAAGCGTAACAGACAAACAGAGATAATTTCGCGTTTTGTTACAAACATTTATAGGAAAATATAAGAATATTAATCCTCATTATTTACGCAATGCTTACAGCGACATCGTAATTCGCTGTCAGAAGCAAAAAGCAATTTCACCATAGCGGTCCAACGTCAAACCTGGGCATAGACAATTTTGCGCGCGAAAGATCATATCTTTGGCCACGTGACCGCCAGAAGCGTCACGTGACGTTATTTGTACAGCCATACCGCTTTTATTAACTTCGTGTGTACTTTATAGTGGAGAGGAGGAAATCGATAGGTCAACGCTCAACGCTTTGAATTGTAGAAATATTGATGAAAAAAACTTGAGTTGAACTAACAAAGGGGTCAATAGTACATTTTGCAGTCATCTGGTTGAATCTGCTATTTGATTGAATGACTTGCACGTTTATTGAATGACAACATTCAATTGAGTGACTAGGCCGAACGTTGATTGAGCTAGCGTCACTCAACGTCCAACTAGTTAGCGGACATATGCCATTGAACAGAGCGGACGTAAAATCAGTCAGGTGATTGAAATTTAGTTCATTTTTTCCCACTGCGTGATTAAATTTACTTTAAAGTCGTAATAACATAGCGTGACAGCATGGATTTACCTATTATTACGCCTACTTTTAAAGAAAAAAATTTCAGTATTGCCTATCGTAAGACTTAAAATACAATATAAAATTATAATAAGGTGTGTCATGTCATGTCCTCGTTTTTGTTATTTAAAGTAAGTTACCTTTTAAGTTGCGAACTTATGGTCACCCTCACCAAACATTACAAAGTCGGATATATCCCATTCAACGACTATGCTATATGACGTTCAGTCAAGATGTTGAACGTTACATTAAACAACTTGACGAGTTGTCCTTTAGCGACTCAATTGAATGTTGTCATTCAATGAACGCGCTAGTCATTCAATCAAATAGCAGATTAAGCTTGAGTTGACCTGAGAGTGCCTGAGCAGTGGAGGCTTGGTTAAGTCCAAGGCACTGCTTAGGTTCCTCTCGTTAATTGTAAGAGATTATATTTGGTTTATCAATCCTGTAACATCATCTAGGTACGTTGCGTTTACCCAATAGTCCATTCAATATATTTGTTATTATTTCTGTCCTTTCTCCTTCTCATCATAAATCTCCGAGTTTTATAATACTTTTTCTATAATTTCACAGTGTCAATACAATTAATGCAACATTCATAAAATAATGACTGGCGTAATTGAAAGTGAGGCAATTACCTCTCTTCTTCATTAAGGCAAAAGGTTTATGCGCTGTAGCTTACTTTTATTTCGTTTAAAGGTCATAAAAATTATTATAAAAATTCTAGGTGGTTCTACTCCTTTTCTCACGTATTGTATACTCCATATTGTTATATTTATAGATTTAGAAAATATTGTGAGCAATAAGCTCATACATCGTGCTGCGTGCATCGGGTCAGCCAGGAGTACGGGATAGCGCCAAAATAATCAGTATTGTCAATATGCGTTGAGTGACACTTGACGTCGCGACAGCCCTAATCCCGGGGGATATAGCAGATTGCGATTTATAGTAAGAATGGATGTGGTATAATAATATTTTAAAATATTTGCCCTGCTGATGGTTTTTTCTATCATGATCTATCTATAAAATCTGTCCTCCTAAAGTGAAATCGAGGATACTTCTCCAACGTATTTTTGTAGGAATGGATAGAAAACGTTTCTGTGATGACGCGTGCTTATTAGATAGGACTGGGGTCATGACTGTCGAATCAATAGACGAAAAAGTGAATGTGTTGAATTCGCTTGACCATCAGGTGAACCATCTGCTCATTTGTACCTTATCTACCATACACTAGAGAGTATCTCTCGTTTTGCAAATGCGTTTCCTTCTCTAAAATAATGTGAGAGGAGTGGGGGGGGCAAAGACAGGAATGCTACGGTTTTAGTGGATCTTTTAAGTATGTGTAATATGTCAAATTTAGTTAATTAAAACAGTCGTTATTTGGATTTATACTGCTATTAATTATAAATAGTTCAATCCACCACTGCTCACTGCTCTATTATTTTACCAGTTAGTAGGCAAGCAGTGCGTAGTGAAACGAACGAACTATTCCTAACGATAATATACCACATCCATAAATATCTTAGATCCATGTTTTCTCTTAAAATGAACAACACGCAGAGTAGTGTAAGTGTTGATTTTTGTACTCAACGTTATCCCGGACTTTATTCCGCACGCTTTCCCAGGCGTAATGAAATATCATTCCTCACGGGATTGGGGCTAATAGTAAGCTCGTTATGGCCCTTGCTAAGAATTGGTACGTAATTAGGAATTTTTGCGGTCTATGTGGTATTGAAAGACACATGTTATATATGTATCTATAATATAACAGACGTTTTTAAGTGTTTTGAGTAAGATAGTGAAACATAAGGCTTCAGCTGGAAGTGAGGAGGAAGAGAAGACAAGAGGGCCTTTATTAAAAATAAACAAATTTATCTCTTTTAAATAAAGATACAATTACGTCATGTAGGAGAGCAAAACTCTCTTCGGTATAACATGAATATCCGCTTCTGGATATACATTAGTACACGAGAGGAGGAAAACAGATTAAGGACAAAACAAGACTTGACATTTCACGAAGGGTTATATTAATTAAACAAAAAGAAAAAAATGTATATATATTTATAGAAAAAATATTATGCGGTTTTTTATTAGTAAAACAAGCAATTTTTATCACAAACTTACAATAATAAAATATTTTGTATGTAATATTTCTAACCACCATCTCTCCCTAAAACAAACAAATTCGTCATACTATAAAGAACCGCATCATCAAAACGAAACGTAACTGGCATCATTACGAAATCTGCATAACTGCATTTGCAGTGCGGGATTGTCACATCAACGTCCCTCGGGACCCAGTCCTGTGCTATAAAACTCAATTGGGACCTTTTGATGAACATCCCTATTTGTCATTTGTTGTATTTAGATTTAAAACCTTATCACCTTGAAATAAAGTTGTTTACATTAACTATTTTCTGAAATATAAGCTGTTTTAGAATAATACTAAAGATATGTCACCCCTACAGTTATTATATGCAAATAATACGCATTATTTAGGGTTTGAGCTATTCCGTGTTTTATCTACTTATCTGTGAAATGGCTCAATTAGGGAAGCGTGTAGCTGGTCTGCGGTCGCAGAGGGTGTGATGCAAATCGTTGGTTCTACTCGTATGAAATATGTTAAATGATTTATTGTGATGATACAGCATAGAGTAGACTAAGATACTCAGACATCTTGATCCAAGATTTGATCTTATCTAATTATTTCATAGTTGACTAGTCGACCCGACCTGGCTTCTTTACCACGTGTAATTAGCCGCAACTGCTATATTCCTGCATTTTGAATCTGTAATATCTTCGAAAATATTCATTTAAATTTCATGCTGTAAAGGGCCTTGATCTATATTAAATGCGCAATGTATTTAAGGACGCGTTTACGATTCGGACAAAATTATGCTGTTTTTCGGTTCATTTTGTGACAAAACTAAACAAAATCATATATAACGAATAATTATTTCATATAGATTGGTTCTTCATCTTCAAATACTATTAAACTTTTTTTTTAATCTAGTTTTTTTTATATCGTATTCAACGTTCTTCCATTACCATCTTCCACAAATTAACGAAATCGGGCAGACTTTAGGTACATTTTTGTTCTATTATACACATATATTAAGGTTTCTAAAAATAGTATGAGCAGGGAGATATGTTGAATTCTAAATAGCATTTACAAAACAATACAAAAATGCCACCAATAGTCGTAGAAAAAATAAACACTGGAGCTAATTTTTTTACACATTTTGCTAAAAGATAAATCTTATTCCATTGTAATAAGGTTAATAAGATAGGCTGTATTGCTTAAAATCGCTTTCTGAATAAGCTAATGGCTTTCTCGTTAAAAGTAAAGGATAAAAAATGGTTATTGTGCGTTATCCCTAAGACATAGATAGATATACCATCGTGGACTTTTTTGTAGACCTTTTAAAGGTGTACAATCCTGTAATACATTATTTTGAACTATCTCATATAGGGTTCAGTCAGCGTTAGCAATGTAAGCCAAAAAATGTGTTTATTTACGACATCACATTAGAAACCTCTAAAGTTATCAGTATTTCTCTACTATATTATGTATGTATTATACATATAAACCTTCCTGTTAAATCACTCTATCTATTAAAAAAAATCGTATCAATATCCGTTGTATAGTAAGATCTAAGCATACATAGGGACAGACAGACAGCGGAAGCGACTTTGTTTTACACTATGTAGTGATTTTACTATATGTATCACGGTATGAATCATCTTTTGAGCAAATTGCATTCATTTAAATGCAAAATTGTTAATATACGGTGAAATCTTTTTGCTAAAGGGTAATGATTTCCATGAAGGGATCTCAAACCACACATGACGATAAAATCATAACAGGCTTGTTCGTAACATTAACCCTTAAAACATTTTGGAGCATCGGTCACATACATTTATAACCATTAGCGGCTCGCACAAAAACGATTACAACCACTAATTTTACCATATCTATAAAACTAAATAAATCAAGAAAAAAGCAAACACACGACTATTAATATCTCTATCCTTATACTTAAGTTCGGAAACGCGACGATAATTACAGTTCACGGACGTCGAGTTTAACGTTTGAAAATTAAAAGAGTTGAGCGATCTCGGAACGCTACGTATCATTATGTTTGCATTATTTTGTTCTTGTTTGAGCGACCCGAGGTTAAGTTGGGTCACGACACATCCCAATTAGGGATGATTAGGCATTCTAATTTATTGAGTGTGCTCAGAACGTGCTGGATGCTGGCGTGGCTGTGCGGCGCTCTTTCAAGTCTCATTGTCATGGCGCCGATCTTTTTATTTACCTTAGGTGCTAATTTGCAAATCGCTTCTTATAATTTTTTATTGCTTTTTAAAAACTCGACATTAATTAATTAATCATAAATTACCTTTACCCTTTCTGTCATCGAATTTAAACTCTTAACTGTTAACACATTTCGCATCATTCACAATATACAAAATTCCTATAAAGAACGTTATATTTATTTTCACGTGATGTCAGGATAAAGGGTATATTTGCAGGATAGCTGTCCCGGACATTAATTATTATGGCGTGACCCGACTTTCCCGGGATTCTAAATTTAAGCGCCTCGCCGCACCGCCCTATGATTAGTCCCCATATACAATACGCATTTAAAACTTTTAACTCACATTAAACATCATAAAAACTCCATGCGTTGGTCAAGTGTTATAATTAGCCTGAGCTTTGGTTATGAAATATTAATTTAATACAATGTCTTATGTGGATCGTGATGTATTTAACTCGTTACATTCGGACTAAACTTTTTAGGTAAAAATATGATTGTTTAACCATTGACATTTATATAATGATCCGGCTAATGGGCGTAGAAAGTGTCTTCAGTAGATTGGTCCTAACATAGTAAGTAAGATAAGCGTCGCTTATTCGACAATGACTCTTTAAAAGCTCACGACTCACATGTATGTCTAATAATACTTAAATGCCTAAATTAGGTTCGGCAGAAATTATATCATCAGTTCGCACCTATTCTACATTGTATTTATTTCCTGGTTATCAATTAAACTAAAAAAATTTATTAATCTTGATAAATGTGATGTGAAGTTAGTAGAATACTGCAACGCGAAGTTAACGCTTCAACTGTTAGGTTACCAGTGTAATCAACTCTCAAAAATATTTCTCCCTAAATCTCAAGCTAAAAATCCCTATAATAACAATAATTAGCTGATATAAAAAATAAAAATAATTGGTATAAACCCAAAAAAATAAACCCCTAATATGACCCCTGTATAGGGGGGGGGGGTCACTAAATTTAGGGGAAAACTGCTAATGGCCGAAATTAAAAATCAAATTCAAACAAATTCAATCAGAAATCTTTTGATTATGGAATGAAAACAGATTCCAAATGCAAATTTGTGTCTAAAAAAATCAAATTTAAAATCAATTTTCGATTTTAAATTACAGATTAAATATAGATTCCAAATTTGAATATTTATTCCATTTTCGATTTTATTCCAAATTTTCAACGCGCTTTTTTTTATGGTAGATAAGGTGCAAACGAGCAGATGGTCCACCTGATGGTAAGTGGCCGCCATCGCCCATCGACAAAACAAGAGAGTATCTATCTGTATCCTCGAAGATAGAGTGGGGAGGGAGATTGAAGAAAACAATGCTGCAGTTTCAGCGAACCCTGAGCAAGAGCCCAGAGTTCACTACACCCGCAGCATTAATGGGATGGGAGAGGGAAGGGGTAAGTCTGCCTCACATGCGGCTCGACCGGAACGCATCACGACACTTGGCGGTCGAATTCGCATGCTGGTGGTCGCAAACCAGTCGGGGAACAGATCCCCTACCACCAAGGAGATGCTGGATTACTCGGCTCTTACGAGATGCTCTCTCTACTCGAGTAGTTTGTATGAGTTCTAACCGATGTCACTCTACTATTGGCTGATGGAAGGAATATAATATGTGAAATCTTCAGATGAGCCTATGCTTATTTTGATATCATTGTGTTTACCCTTTAATTTAAACTTTACTAGAAAATAATTACGGAAATTTTTTAAGTTATTCTGCAATGAGTTTTGAAAATACAATTAGAGCTATCCAAACTTCGTTGTAATTGAACCATTACAACAATAATAACGTATATCAACCACGTGATGTATTCGATTCTATTTTATATCAAAGGATAGATATGATTAACGGTGTTTAATTGTTGCCTGTCACACCATTTAACAAAAAGTTACAGATTAAGTGACTATAAATTATGTTATATTATAATTACAAAAAATAGATTTAGTTTAATCCTTCAAAATTATATGATGAATAAGGAGATTAATATTATCAACCGACTTCAAAAAAAGGAGGTTATCAATTCGGTTGTATTTTTTTTTATGTTTGTTACCTCAGTACTCCGTCATTTATGAACCGAATTGGATTTTTTTTGTATTCGGTAGGATATGCTTACCGATTGGTTTTATTTTATTCAAAATCCAGTTCCGTTGATGGGATCCTTGAGGAATTGAGAGAACTTCTCAAAAGTTATAGGCACACTTATAGTGATTTTGATATTTTCAGAAGGGTTCCAAGCATTTGCATTAAGAATTCATCATTTGGTGAAGTGGAACTGATGTAGAAGACCAAAGATAGCTGTAATATGGTTAAAAAAGTTGAGCAACTATTGCTAAAATTTTTATTTTCAAATTGTCCTAATAAAGGGAAGTTGATGAAAACTGAAATTTGTTAAAAATGTGATTTTCAAAGTAATCTTAAAATAAAATCTCTATGGTTAACGAAGGGTCCATTTGAGTAAAAAAAAGTTGTTGATCTCTAAGAGGGTCTATAGTCCAGGTTCTGCATAATATTATTTCAGAATTTGGGGGTCTATCCACAAGAACATGGCAAGTGGTGTAAAATTAAGTAGTGGAGTCCTTGATCTATATAAACATAGAATATGATCATGAAAGTTAAGACAATTATAATTATTTTTAACGCTCTCTGTATAGTTTTAGTCTATTGGATGTTAACTGTTAAGCGCGTGCGCAGGCCCGAGGCGGTTTTTAGCTAAGCATTAGTGGAACTTTTCTTTACATGATTATAGTAGTAAGTATTACACGTCATAATATTGTGGTGTTGGTACAAGGCGTTGAGATATTTAATAACTGTACATCATAGTATTAAGTTACTAATTATATCTATATAATATATGTCGGAGAATAGTAAAAGATTATCGAATAATCGAATCGTTATCTATGCCGTTGGAGTAGGGTAGTAGTCACTTCCGTCGTTTTGACAGTCTCGACCCTTTAAATGTCATTGACAGTCTGACTGAAGTCTTAATCGTGCGCGGTCTCTCAAGGAATGAAGTAGTCTCTAGATAGTGTCAGTGAGTGTTAAGTGCAGTGGTGTGTTAGTGGTGAGAGAGTTGTCCGATCAAGGTCACGCGAGTACCTAACAGTTTTTTATGGCAGATAAGGTGCAAACGAGCAGATGGTCCACCTGATGGTAAGTGGCCACCATCGCCAATGGACATCGGCAAATCAAGAGATACCCTCTTGTTTTGCCGATGCGTTGCATCCTCGAAGATTGAGCGGGGAGGGGGAGTGAAGAAAACAATGCTGCGGTTTCAGCGGACCCTGAGCAAGAGCCCAGAGTTCACTAGATCCGCAGCATTAATGGGATGGGAGAGGGAGGGGGTAAGTCTGGCCCACATGAGGCTCGACCGGAACGCGTCTATGACACTTGGCGGTCGGATTCGCATGCTGGTGGTCGCAAGACAGTCGGGGAATAGATCCCCTATCACCAAGGGGGCCGGCTTCTACGAGATGCTCTCCCAGCGGCAGAGAATAGTATTCTAACCCGTCCCCACACGGATGATGGTAACAACCTTACTGTAGGTAACTACCTCAATATCGCAAACAAAATTGCGGGAAAAAGCTAGTATCTAATATCATGGATATACCTTAGGTAGACAGACATTTTATCACATTACAACGATCTCCAATTCTTTTTTCTTTTAAGTGGACGCCTAGTAACATCGACACTTACTTTTTTCAGCCAGCGTTTTCCTTTAATGATATCTTTTATTCCCTGAAAGGGATGAAAGAAATGGAACATTTCGGTAACAGATGGTCGTTTGGTTTGATCTTTTAAAATTATTTTGTCTATGCAATTTTTATACTGATGCTATATTTCTTGAGTAAGATATAAGAGAGAGTTTGACCAGTCATGTGCCCACGCTAACTCCGTAAAACCATCGTGTCGATAGATATGTCGATTAGATTATATAAGCCATTTATTACGCCGTTATTATAGAGTATAGACTATACATCAGATTTCTTTGGAAATTGCTGTGCTATAAAAGTAATGCAAATAACTGTCTTTTAAGTCTTAGCTTAGGGCTAAATGTATTTACAGTTATTGAATTTTTTGGTTTTATTGATACAAATTTAAAAAAAAAGAGGTCGAAAACTTTGACAGGTTAAAGTAGGAAAATACAAAAAGCAGTGTTGCTACCATAAGCTCAGTATCCTCCCCATTGCTTCGATTTTGATATTAGTGAAATAAAAGTTTATTTATTTAACAATTGTATAAATACAACAAGAATATTATACATATACATAATTAGCCATTATAATGAAACAACGTAAATCTATTTTGCTTATCTTATATGTATGTATGAGTAGATTTTTTTTTAATTTGTATAAAACCATGATTTAGTAAAAGGGATGGAACCGTCTAAACATTTTAGATATATGTATTTATTCCGTACAAACAATCACACGAAAGAAACGTGTTGGCCCTAAATTGCTATCTAAGGCCCCGTCAATAGTACGGGAATATAGTTTTTCATCAGAAATCTAATAGTCTAAAAACAACGTATCAAGAATTAGAAGTAAGTGAAAAAAAATACTGAACGATTTACCCAAACCAATAATTTTACATGAAAATTACAAAGAACGTGAAAAAGTGGAAAATTGTGAAATAAAAATAACATAATTGTATAATGGCATTAGTGAATTGCGATTTCCTATGCCCTTCTATAATTTAGACAACAATTACTGGCGGGTCAATGATTATGACCTATTACCTGGCAAGAGAGGTTAAATGCAAATTAGTGCTGCAATTTCGTCGTAATAAATACAATATATTCTGTGATTAGAGACTAGATATGTTTTTTTAATAATAGTGGCCTATAAAACGTTTATAAAAGAAACGTATAATAAAGTCTTTTAAAGACACTGCAACACTTTTTTTTTAAATTTCCAAAATTTTGAATGGAATCCGAATAATTAAGCTTTAAATGTCACGTGTCAAGTTAACACGTACAGACTACCTTTAGACATTTCTTTCTTTTTTGTCATAAACAATAAATACCTCAGAGATATTTAAAAACAATTCTGAGAATATAAGTATTTTTATTTTCAAAACAATTTGGGCAACTTTCACGACAAAATAACATACTAATAGGATTCGTCATTATGGTCAATTCGACCCCAAAATATCTATAGCCTATAATTTAGTTATAGTATAACTCTGCGGGAAGGCAATTGGCAAAATTTGTCGTTTGAACGAATGGGGGGTGAGTTTAGTTTAAATAAAGAAAACCATTGTTTGTCACCGCACCCTTTGACAGATTTTAATTTGTCATCGTGGGGTAGGTTTCTTTTTCTAATGTATTTTTTAAGTATTCTTATATATTCCAGCGACGAGTACAAATCAAGTGTTTTGTATTATCATTGTATAAAATTTGAATTATATAAAAAGCACTTATAAATTTTTTGTCACCTAAAAATATTTTTACCCGTGAGGGGACCGGTTAGAATACAATTCCCCTCTGCCGCTGGGAGAGTATCTAAGCCGAGTAACCCAGCACCTATTGGTGGTAGGGGCTCTGATCGACTGGCTTGCGACCACCTGCCACCACCCTGCTTCCTCCTTCTCCCATCCCATTAATGCTGCGGTTCCAGTGAACTGTGGGTTCTTGCTCCGGGTCCAATGAAACCGCGGCATTTTTCTTCCTTCATCCCCCTCCTCGGCAATACTTTAGTTTTGCCGATGTCTGTGAACGACGACGTTGGCAACTTTCATCAGGTGGATTGTCTGCTCGTTTGTCCCTTGTTCATCATAAAAAATATATTGAAGTCTTTCTTTTTAACAGCTGTCCTTTTGATGATGAATTTATAATACTTAAATTGTAAACTCTTCCTCAAAAGGACATTATAAGTATTGCAACCCCATCAATTAGCAATATGGAAATGTCCCCCTAAGCTTTATCTAAATAACTGCCCGATTATCGCCCTCGCTAAAGTATACTTTTTGTTATAGTGTAGTCAGAAATCGTAAATGCATAAGTTTAGAAGAATGTGCTGTAAAGAGTAAAATAAATATTCTTAATTTGTTTATAAGATATTCAATAACTTTTAATAAAAAAAATTACTTACTAGTAAATCGAAACTGGTGAATTGTGTTGAAGTATCCGATTGCAATGATATGGCCCTTCTGGGCTAACAACCACACTAAAGATAAAGCAAAACAAAAGTAGAGTCTTAGTCATTAAGTCAGTAAAAAATAAATAAGTACCTATAATAAATTCATTTGTCACATCAAACAATCGATACCAACGATTCATTTAGTCCCATCACTATTCACCGGATTATTTAGGAGTAATAGCGTCTTATGAAGCGTCAGTAGCTCAGTGGTTCGGGCGTTGGATTCACGATCAACAAGTCGTGGGTTCAAATCTCGGACATTGGACTACTGGCGTGGCCCACTCCTGACACAAGCTATTTATTAGCTTACTAGGAGGGGTAACGGGAATACTAGTAGTATGTGATCCATACTGCTAGTAATCTTTTTAAAAAAAAAAAAAAAAAAAAAAAATATTGTTAATAGTCTATTTGAGGTCCTCTTTGATGTTAAATGAAATATATTTTATTAAAGAGCATGGAGATTGTTTTTCATTTATTGTTACAGAGGTATCAAACATAAATTGTAATCTTATTATAAAATCAATTTTTCTGACTTTTGTTCGTTACGTTAAGAAAAAATTTTTTTTTCAGCCCCATCTAGTGTCAACGTTGGTAACATAAAAGTTTGTAATAATGTATGGATATATGTTTGTTCTACTTTCACGCAAAAACTACAGAATGGATTTCGATGAAACTTAACAATAATATAGCTTATACTTCAGAATAACACATAGGCCATAATTTATAAGTATATAGTGTGAAGTATCCAAAATATAGAAGGTAAAACCGCGGGATGCAGCTATTACATACTGGAATTTTAAGCTTAAGTCTAATGTAATTAAGTAATATAAAATTTTATGTATGTTAAAATGACATCAAACTTTGCTCAGCTTTTGTGGAGATAAACTTTTTTTAACAAAATAACTTATAGTGACAGACATGTGACAAGATGTGATAGACAATAAACGAGTAATTCAATAGGATTCATAGTTTTTATTTCCATTATTTTGATTATGAAAAATTTTATTATTTTTTGTAATATTAGCGAGTTCAATGATATTGTCGATAAAATATTTTTTTTTTTTAACACCAATCCGGCATGATGGCATAAAAGTCAATCGAATTAATGACGTCATGACTTACTAAACGCTTTGCTTTGTTAAATTCTAGAATGTCTAACATTTATAAAGTATAGAATTTATATTTAAACACGCAAAATAAATTTACTTAATTAACACGAGCGAGCCTATTTGCGAGAATTTCAAAATTTTTCATTTAATATTAGGTATGTCAAGTATACCCACGTGTAGATAATATATAACCTTTAGTGCGATAGATTAGAGTCGGTCGCTTTAGTGTTTTCGCGCACATTTCGAGTGTTTTCATCGATCACTGTAAGCGTCTAAATATTTTTATTTAGCAACATATTGAGAATTAAATATTTTTTGCGGAATATAAGTATTGGTGGTAAATTGCATCCGTGCGAAGCCGGGGCAGGTCGACTAGTAAGATAGCAGTCTAAAAAGTAATTAAAACTAAATGAAATATTCTGAGTAAACTTATCATTGTTCAATGGACGTGTTCTAACTATAGATGCTAAATTAATTGAGTTTCAGTTAGTTCCAGTCCGTTGTTATTTAAGCCTTATCAAAGTCTAACTTGTGTACTTTGTTGGCAAACTCTATTGAGAATATATTTCTAGTCTTTAGAATTATTATTAAAAGTTAAAGAGAAAATGCGAAATGTTTTTATAAAGTTGGATACTTAGAATGTTGATAAATCTATTCATAGAATTGAAAAGAAACAATAATAAAAAAGTTTATCCATTGCCTTTACAAAATATAACCTCTGTCCCGATAGATCTAAGTCTGACAAGGGATTTCGCACAATGAACATTTTCTAAAGTAGTGCAAGTAAGTATTGTAGATAATATGGTGCTAGTAAGTTTGTTACAGATATTAACATTACAATAGTTTAGTTAATCGCGGCTCGGCTTTCTGTCTATAGTCCATGTCAATTCATTCTTGAAAAAAACAAACATGGCTGACGGTAGAATGTCATTACCATAGACAGAATTAGTGATGATGATAATAGAGAATATGTCACTGTTATATTACTATAGGGCTATGCACTCAGTAAGTGTTTGTTTGAACTTGCTAATCTCAGCAATTACTGGTCCGATTTGAAAAATGTTTTCACTGTTAGATAGCCCATTTATCGAGGTAGGCTATAGGCTATATATCATCACGCTACGACCAATAGAAGCGGAGCTACACGTGAAAAAAGTCACGCGGGTCGACCAGTCTACGTATAAATATTCAAAATCTGTAGATCTAAATAATCAGTTGATGAGATTTTAGGAGAATTATTTGTGAATGGCCATAATATTGCCAATAATATGAAATCATAACTTTAAACTGATGAAATGTAATTTAGATATAATATTAAAATAAATAAACGATTCAATCTGATTACAGGTTGTGAAATCACTCCATAATCGGCTATCAAGC
Organism: Limenitis camilla; assembly: GCA_905147385.1. Lineage (NCBI taxonomy): Eukaryota > Metazoa > Arthropoda > Insecta > Lepidoptera > Nymphalidae > Limenitis > Limenitis camilla. Next base: position 3,936,526 of record LR990231.1, read on the forward strand.
ATCATTACGAAACGTACATCACATGCCACAGGCCACAGCTCATGATTACACGAATACCTCGAAATTCTGAATGCCCAAAATTATCTCCATGTTTGAACATATTTTTCATATAGCACAAAATATTTTATCTCTCTTTGTGTCTTTAGTCTGATCACACTACAGTATCGGCATTTAAAACAATCTATTAAATTAAAATTTTATTTTAATAAATGAATAAAGATAATTTTTATAAAATTATTTTTAAAAATAGCTTGTCTTTGTTGTCAAATAGGGTATAGTAAATTAGAGTATTGCCAAAGTGCGGGTAATTACCCTATTTTCGGGTAATTCCAGGTTTGTATTTGGGTTCAATCCAGCGAAAGGTTATTTATAAACATAATAGTTAAGTATAAAACGTACATCATTTTGATTACAGGAATACCTTAAATTTCCAAACGCACAAAATTGCCTGGCTGTATGCGAGGAATGTAATGTAAAAAAAAATTTGGAGCGAAAAAGTCGTGATAGTTGTTCAAAAGGAACGCTTAGCAATTACTGGCACGCGAGCGGACAGTCGCGCGCCGGATTCGGACGTTTACACATCGGATATATTACGAGGATTTCGAATTTATTTACATTTTTTATTGATAGTCAGTAATCGTTTAAATATTCACGTAGTGCCTTGTTGTAAAGCCTGTATATATCAATATTTAGACTTGATGGAATGGAATGGAATCGATATTTTAAGAATATCTTTTAATTAAGGTTATAAATCACATTTAAAAGTATTCTTATTTCTATGATTTAGTTATGCATTTCTTTTTTTTGCCAGACAACGTACATTTAAAACAGAAAGCCGAGTATGATTTGAGGCTTGCAACCCGGATGCAGATTTATAAAGCTTTTTTACTATAACAAATGCTTGCTTTCACTGATCGAAAATAAAGCTAAAGGGATCCTCAATCAGGAACTTTGTTAGTAAGTTACGAAATCGGCCCCAAGTGTAATATTTAAGTAATAACTTTATGATTAAATTATATATAATAAAGTAAAGAAAAGGAAAACTATCTTGTATTATTTACATATTTTCTTTTTCATATTTCATGTCATGAATATGAAATCCACGTTTACATGACCACATCCTAAGTTGTCATACGTCGTGATAGCCGGAAGCTTACGGCGGAATCCTTCAATTCCTCCATGTTGAACCACGCATTTCCTTAAACATGGTTTTCGTACAATATTCTCGTCGATTATTAGATGATTCTTTCATTTTACATATTTAAATAAATATTTTTAAGTATTTATAAAGTATCAATATTATTTAAGTTCTATCGCCATCTATAGTCGACTAAAAATAAATTTTTAAACTTAATTGCTTTATCTACAATAAACAATGGTAAAATATATAGTGAGGATGTATACTAGATACTGTTATGTCCATTAATATAAGTATCTATAGAATTTTTATTTACACATTGCTTAGGAAAGCTTACCTATAAGGTCTGTCTGTATTATATACCACTAAGACTTGCAGGAATAAATCAAAATCAAAAAACCTAAGTGAAGTAATCAAAAAATGAATAAACTAAAGCTGTTCTCATTATACCTAATTATTTTTATGCAACTAGAGATTGCCAGCAACACTGTTAATTCCGTGTAATAGACTATTTATTTCTCTCTAACGTACAAATTTCGCCCCGATAGTTCAGCGGCAATTTGACGATTGATTCCATTGAATTAACGTTGACTTATCATAGTGAAGTTTAACCCTTACTGAGGACCACATGGGTCATTAAATTAACTTCAGCTAGATGATGAGTAGCGAAGGACCAGCCGAGAGTTGCTTCTGGAATCTCAAGCGGCGGAAATTATTTTCTAAAAGTCTCACAAACATCGCCGGCAGATACTACTAATTAATAAAGTATAAGTTTATAGCCTCTATAATATTATAATTGAAAACTTATATATATTAGAAATATCTAATGTCCCTCCAGTAGTGTCATATCCGTGTGGTCACATCTTTAGCGACGTCGTGATCGCCGCGAGCCGCTGACAAATAACCCGTCCCGCCTACCGCCTGCCGCGATATACCCACTACCCAGCACACAGTACTCACTACCTAGCCTATATTACTACTAAATTATAATACACTATGTGTAGAATTTCTGAGTAATAAGTGATTTTCCAATAAAACGTCCTTATGTCGCCACTGCATGAAAAAAAGAATATAATATGTGATTTTTTTTTAAATAATGGTTAAATCCTTTATACAAAAGCACCCTTAATCATCTTTTTCATTCTGAATATAGCCTATATAACTCTAGATATTTTTAAATAGAATTATTTCTATTTGACGATACTATTCTGAAATGTTGAAGGCATGTGGCAGGAAGATGAAACGATGTAAAATGGCATTGGAGGAGATGGGTGGTACCTAACCTGATTTTATAAAATTGTGTACGTAATTTAAACAATATAAAACAAAACTGTTGAGCCACTACTTTCTACCTGATATCTTCCAAAGTCATCACCAATGGATATTCATAATAATCTTTAACAATGTCCTTTCACAGATTTTCAATGTCGGTCTGGCTAGCCAGGTTTCTTGTACTGTAATATAGTTTAGACTTTTAAACACCTTCACCTAGATTGCCTGAGAATTGAGTTGCAAAGTTTTGGTAGTTCCGACAGCGTGATAGCCGCGAGGTAGACGAATAAATTCACGCCTACCACTTTATACATGCCTTTCCTTTGATAATTGACTTAAAACATAATTATGTCAACACTAAGTATTCAATTAAATCATTAAATTTTCTAAAAGTGATTCGCGGCATTTTTTAAACAACAAATAGTTGATTTTTCCGAGACCGTTAATGTCTTCATTTGCAAAATGCTTACGACATAAATCAAACTTTTGAGCATCTAAATAATTTAAATAAGGACCAAGAAAATAGACTTCTACTTTCATCTCATAGAACCCTAATTCTTTATTTCAAACACGTGGGATTCCACGTATATCCTTGGAGATTAATAGACCTTTTTGGGAATCAATTTTGTCATGACTCTAACTTCATAGATATTTGATTCTCGAATTGGGCCGTATTTTTTAACCCCTTGTAAGCTTTTCAAGTATATTTATGTTATATTCTAATGAATACTATATGCTCAATCGTAGTCAACATCATTTATAAAGTATGAGTATTGCTAACTAAGCTATTTGTCAAACCTACGAGCCTACGACTGAGTAATCAGTGCTTCTATTATTAACACGCTGTTCTCGTTAACGGATGCGTGAAATATTTGTATGGCAGATTAAATAATGAATTGTTACGACTTAAATAATGATCTTTATTTATATTACTACGATTGGTAAATGTTTAGACTTTAGATTATCGTCTAAAGTTAATTTCTATAGACGTTAAGAGTCTATTTTTTTAATTCTCATTTTATATAAATACCTATGCTATAACAAAAAGTTAAGTTAATCAATTTTATAATATTATACCAATTTAAAAAAAATGCACCACAAATAGAAATCTTATTAAAAACGAATCGTTTTTTCATCGAAAACGTACAAGGTATATTGCATGTATTTAAAATCTTAACTCGGCGTCCTTTCTTAGAGTTATGTATTCTATAAGATGAAATATTTTGTTAAAAAGTATTCTAAACCGCCATCTATTAGAACTTGCAATGAAAGCAACTCTTTATCATATAATTAACATTTAGTGTATAACAAAATTTTGCAGACACTCAAGTAGGACTTAATTACGTAGATGCAGTCTGGAAAACAGAATTTTTTAAATACTTATTTTAGTATAAAATATACAAATCTTTGCACGCTCCACTGACGGTTATTCTAGGGGTCCATATCGTCTTCCAATATACCTACCTCGCTCGAACCAAATACCTCCAGGCAATTCTCTCCCTAAAATGAATTGATCCGCGAATATGCTCCAATTAAAAAATCCATTGAGTAAAAACTTGGAAAATGAACCCGTTGCAACTCAGCGGGTGATGGAAACAATAGATTTTTTTCTGTAAAATATCACGATTTCTTCCACAAGTGTTATTGGTACTGATTAACGATCAAGAGGAAGTTATTGGAGTAGTTATATTAAAATATTGTTGCTAGAAATTGCGGCATTTTTATATCTTTGTATTAATGACTTTGAATTCTGCAAGTGTCACGTAAAAGAAACACGATGGAGACTGAGCGGTAGTTCTTGGCAAAAATTGACCATAAAAATAAAAAATTTTGATGGATTACAAGAATCCATCATTTTAGAGTATTAAGTTAATAATAAATGGCTAAAATTTTTCTAAATTAATTTCATTTTAAACTCCTTATTGATTTGTTTTAATACAAACTAGCACCTTAGTCGGTATTTACAATTTATAATTGTATCTGTGGAAAATTGAGCGTTATTGATTTATCTATCTCCTTCATTCCCATAAGAATTTTCTTATCTGCTCTTGTCTAGCATTGACATTTGTTGACAAGCTTTTTAGTCCTCTATTATTAAACTGAGTGGAGACGTGGTTTTCAGCCAGTACTATATAAAATATTTTTGACTGATTAAATACATCCTTTAATAGATGAAGACGGCTGCAGAATATTGTTTATCGAACCCCACGGCGAAATTTTAGCCTTGCATCTGTGAATCTGTAACAAAAAACAAATTGAAGGATTCAAATTTACCCCTCGAACCGATATGCTAGAGGCTGTTTACACTACTGCATACGGATTACTACGATCTTTCATTACCTAATTTATAATGGGGGAGGGGGAGCACTTCAAATATTGCAGATTTTGGTGCAAGTGTGTGTGGAGCTTATTATAATACGTATATATTATATAACTACTATATAAGATGACTAGGGGTTGAAATAAATTACGTTTTTTGGAATTCTTATAACCCTTCCACTCAATGGAAATTTTGATCTGTATTTTATTATTTGTTTGTGAAATTTTAAGAACTGAAACGAAAAGAGATGATATTTGGCTTGCATTTTAAAGAAATAGACATGGAAAAAATTAAAGTTCTCTAATTCATACATATTTGGCTTAATTTTAGTTCTAGTTAGTATGAAAGTGAATAAACAATATTGTTTTTGGATGATGTTTAATTGTGAATTTGTATGCCATTTAGTTCTTCTATTTAAAATATAAATAAAAAATTTGGTGACTTTGTACAATTAATATTTAGATTTATTTTCGTGTAAGATATTTTTTACTTTGTATCAAAGAAAAAGTTCTAATACTCTATACGAATATAATATGGTTTAAGAAGAATGTAAGACGCGTTTGATCTGAAGACGGTGTGTAAGTCAACACTTATAAAGCAGTAAATACACAGCGGGCGGTGGCGTCCGACTGAGCTCATGCTACTGCCTCTTGTTTTTGATATTCAAACTTAATATATTAAAAAATCAATGTAAAATGCATTAAAGGTTTTGTTAAAAATATTCTTATTCATCATTAATAGTTCTGCTGACTAAAATATTGTAGTCGTGTGGTCAAACGAGCTCGATGTTTTGGGGAACAACCTAACCTCATAACCTTTTTGGTTGATAAACTCTAACTCGATTTTTTACCTCTGTTCTGATAAACTTGAGCCAGTTTGTCAAGTGGTCTCGCGCATTACATATTATTAAAGTATTGAGTCTAATAGTGTAGTGTTGTTTGGTGGTGTGGTGTTAGGCCTCCGTTATCGAGGAGCACGTGAGTAATATACTTTATTATTTTAATATTCGGTAGCGAGGTCGAGCTGTAGAGTTGAAAGTCTCAAGTAAGGTACTGCTCAACTCCCATCTACATGACATGTTAATATTGTTATTTGAGTGATTTATTGATAGGAGAGAGGTAGGTACAAAAATAAAAAAATATGTAAATAAAAAAAAGTGTATGTATAACAGGATGGCAAAAGGTAACACTTACAGCCGTAGCCGTACAAACACAGCGGGCAGCGCCAGCGTGCTCATACCGCGCACGCGACCATAGAGACCAAACCATAGAGTTAATATAAGATCAAATATGAAATGTAATATTATGTTATTGTTAGTTCTAGTTTTAGTGGCATTCTAAAGTTAAACATTAATTTTTTTATATAACCATTAAAAAATAAATTTAATAAGGCCATCTTTACCGGAACACATACGGCCATCTCTCCTTAATCGTCTCTGAGAGATGGCCACATAATATACCTAACAATAAACAACAAACTTTTGATTATAATTTTGAGGTTATAACGCAACACGTCAATAATACCGACCATGATAAAACATAATAAAAACATGTTTTTTTGAAAAATTTTTCACCACTAAGTCAGAAGTGAACCCATTGAAAAAATTTTGCACTTTCGAAAACAAATAAACAGGATAATATTTACTTTTTGATTCATACCACTACCACTTTTCACTTATTACTAGTCGCCTCCACTGATCGAAGTAAACTAAGCGTAAATTATCGCAATCTAGCTATTAGTTTTGAAACTAATTGAACTGGCCATCTCTTCCGTACGGCCGGGCCATCTCCCCCGGACTTACTTAGTTTATACCATAAAGTTAATATACCTAGCGGAATAGAGCAACAAACACGAGCTGTCAAACGAAACCGAAATAGGATTACATTTGTGTGTGTAAAATTGTTTATGTATGCGTGTCAGTGATGTACATCATGTAGCTTGTCACATTAATATCGATAGGATTAATATTCCTCAGTAACAATAATAATACTTTTATCAATAATGTTTTTATCAATTTAATTACGTTTATAACAGTAATAGTCGACTTCTTGATTTAATAATTTGTAACATTAAATGCTTGGTCAGACACGAAGAAAATATGCCTTTAGTTACGGAAAATATTCATCATCCAGCGTTAAACTTAGTTGATTTACCATTTTTACTTAGTAAGTTGTATTTCAGATGACCCAATTTTAATTCAAGAACTAAATCATTATTTTATATACCTCTCTTAAAGACGAATTATGCAAAAAAATATTTATATTTCGAGCTTGTCAGACTTATAATGATAACTTTATTGATTTATCTATACCCGCATGTAAAAGAACTAAATTTAAGAAGGAGATCAGACAGATTTTGTCGAATGCGACAGACTAACTCAGTTTTATATGTTATTAATCCTTTTTGTTCTATTAAATTACTTTATAAATTAACCTAATTTTTTACATAACATATTTAATTTGTTTCTAAATTTTTATGTTGAGTGTGTTTTGTGTTTAATGTTATATTTATCTGTGGAAACTCTGCTGGTTTGTTATATCTAAGTTATTTTTTTTAAATGTATTGTGTAACTGTATTTTTCCTAAATAAATAAATAAAAAATACTACTAAAATAGGATTTTGCATTGCTAATATTACGATTCTAGTCTGAAGTAAGAATATTTAAGAAAAACACGGAAGATATTTTAAATCATTTATTTAAAATTTCTCATTGCCCTCGGAAAAGTATTATTTTGTTTAAGTAAGTTCTCAAAGTTTGCTTTGATAAATTTTTCAATTTTGTTTCGTACCTCAATCTTACTGGCAAATATGTTTCAATGATACATTTGATAATAAGATATCTGTGACTATTGAGCGGATCTTGATCGAATGAATGGACAACCAAAGAATTAAAATGATTTCCCAAATCAATATGATGAATGATATCTAAAACTGTCCTATCAAATTTATTTTTATCAAAATCAAAATCGGTTTTTAATTTTTCTCTAAAATATTTTTCACAGTTTAAGCAAACATTTATAACATCTTCAGAAGGATATATTAAAAAACCAACACCATCTTTATCAAAGTCTTTACGACTTATTAAAGAGTCGGCCCGAGCTTGTATAAGAGATTCTAAACAAACTTCACAATGTATGTGCCTTCGAATTTTTTTGATGACAAATCCTGCAATATATTGTACAACTGATTTGACAAATTGAGTGAAATCTTGAGAAGAGTCTGGTAATCTATCTAATTCTGATTTATCTTCTTGCTCTTTGTCTAAAGGAACATCTTGAATTTCGAATTCTTTTTTCATCTTGTTAAATACTATAGAGCAATTAATTCTTTTCGTCGTAGAAGTTACACCATTAAGTATAGTTACTTTTTCTAGCTCTAAACAATTCCCACATTCACTTAATTTGACCTCAGTGTGACAAAGTAATCTTTTATAAGCTGATATAAAATTTCGTACTGTGGGATTGTTATTAAAACCACCCTTAGATCTAATTGCGCTAAAAAAAGTTTCGACGTGGTCCTGCGAAAGTTTGTATAAAGGCAAAAATTTCAAAGGACCTTTCTCGATATAGTCTAAATACAGCCATTTCAAAGTTCTAATATTAATTAAGAATCCAGAAAAACCGAGATGCCTTGAGGAATTTATTACTAAAGTACCATCTTCGTATTTTAAATTACAGAAATATTCGTAAACTTGATCAATTTTTTTAAATATTATTTCCTTGTTCCTTTCAAATAACGGTTTTTTAAATCTGCATGAAAGGAAGTTCCGAGAATTAAAAATATCAAATATTTCATTAACCATGCGTATGAATGTAACAGTGGCTTCTGAATTCTGAAATTGAAGTAAATTCAAAAAGTTTTGGCAATACTCTATGGATGTGGCAACAGATTCCGATAACAATTGTACGGCTAATTTCACTTTCATCTTTTGTTTAACGAAATTGATGTGTCTGAAAGTTAACTTATTGGCAAGTCTCAAACCTTCTTTTACTTGAAGATTGTATAGTTCTGTAACAAATTTAAATTCTACTTTACTCCCATTATAATCTATAAATGTCTTCTTATCATTAAATATCCCTCTTATAAGTTTTATAAGGTGACACGGATCAAATAAAACGTAATATTTTCGATTTTTAAAATAAAAATAAGGAATGATGGATTCAGTTATAAATTTACATCCTAATAATTTGCACATGTTTAAATTAGAGGATATGCCATCAAAAGTAATTGAAGTCACGGTACATCCAGTTTCAATTAGAAAAGTAAGACAGATCTTTAGTAAATTTTCCTTTTGAGTAGCTGTAAAAGCTCGCCCGGGAAAAAAACCTACAGGTAGTTTCCAAAAGTGGTTGATTGCTACGACCATAAAAACAAGAACTTGATTTGCCACTGGAACTTCATCTCCACGTGAATCGTTTCCAAAATTAACATGACCATAGTGGTTCTTACCTACAAACTCGGTATACTCTTTGATGCTCATTTCATCGAAAGTTAAACTTACAAGAAGATCTTTTGTTTTGGCTACTTCTTTTATTGTATTAAAAGATTCTTCTGTAAATCCTGGGGCACAATCTACACGTTTATACCAGTTTCTTAATGTATTTACATGTGGTAAACAAAAAGAAAATTTTTCGCGAATGTAATTGTATGATCTCGGGCTATAGAAATGAACCGTTAATGCAAATGTTTTCAATTCATGACAGTATGTTGCTGATTGAGATATATCACCTCGAATTACAGCATTCGCCCGATCGTTTAAGGCCTGTATGGTTTTGTTACAGCATGTAGCGGCAATATCATTTAAATGATCTTTTAAGCCAGGACGCTTTTGAATTTCGTCAAGCAAAGATGTTAACGTTAGTACTTTATTTTTAGTGCGTTGATTTTGCGCCCTCAGATTTCGAATAAGTTGTTGTTTCTTTTTAACTTTTTCATGCAACTTAGTGCATTTAGACATAAGCTTCTTTTTCCTTGGCGTCAATTCTAGTTGGAAAGAGGTCAATAGTGTGGACTGTGGCAAAGGCGGCGGTGTATATCTAGTATGTGATGAGGATGGTACACATGTGGATACCTCTGGTACAATATCTCTGTGAACGTAGGATGAGACTGTGCGTGTAGGCTTTATCTTGACCTGTGAAAAAGAAAGGTGTGGCTATTGAAATCATAGTATTATTATAGTATGATCTAGTCCAAAACTAAGCAAACTGTGTTATATGGTTAGTGTAATAAACTTATAAACATACATAGCAGAAGAATAGTATTATTTTATTTTAGCTTACCGGAATAAACTTAGTTGGAAGTGCAGATTTCATCAAAATTCGTTTTGCTCCTCGCTTTTGGAAATGTTTTTCTTCAAAATGCTTACTGCATACACATGAATTTTTCTTGGGAATCCAGTTTGGACGATCAATTAATCTAAGCCATGCATTTCTGGTATCCAAATTAGTAGGAAATCTAAAAGATACATAAATTTCTAATGATAATAAATATTTTAAAATTCGAAAACTGATACCTATAAATCGTCTAAGTATTTTAAATGGGATCACATTCCCAAGTGATTCATATCTCAACGCCATATAGGTGCTTCAACAACAGTAATACATATTCGTTTACCGCACGATAGATATTAGTCATGAAATATCGATAGCTTGGTGCAGCCCTAGTGTAAAATGGAAATTATTTCTTTACACAAAATTTTCGTAAATTCTGCATTATGTGTATTCGATCTTTGCTTCTTACATAAATAAATGTTTATAGAAGAGAATTATCATAATTAGTAATTAAAATACGAAGCGCATTGGCAAAAATAAGTCCTAAGTTAGGAGGTGTCGATTTGGAATAATTTACCTGTGAAATGAACATTTCTCGATATTATTGCGCTGTGTTGTACAACAATCAATCACTGAACAAGTCACAATGTTTCTGAAGCACTACTTCTCAAAAATATGCACGATTTCACTTAAAATCAGAAAAATTCACAAAGGTGAAATTATCAGCGTGCCGATAAGTGCCGACGAACTGTCAAACAGTTGCAAAAAACGGTTTTGTTTACGTCGCATTACGCATCTCTTTTTATCACACGGTGTTGCTGCTAGTGACATCTCGCTCGCTCAGTCTTCTGTTCCTCTATTCCGCTAGGTATATTAACTTTATGGTTTATACAGTCATTAAATTTGATACACGTTCTATTTTTAAAATTTCAAAAGATCTAAAATTAATGAATCCTTTGGCTACAGATTAAATATGTTGTTATTTTGACACGACATCAATGGCGATGTGATAAACACTGACATATGTAAAAGGGTGATTGATTGTGCCATTGTCATTGTCGTGGTGTTCAAAACAAAGCTGCCCCTCTTGTCAATTAAGTACTCGTGAATAAGTTATTAGGGACCGCGGTATACAATATGAGAATATTCGTACTTTTCCATAATATAGAGTAATTTAATGTATATAAATATGTTGCGTCGATGCGTAGTTGGCGTCTATTATATTTATCCTTTTCTAATAAGTTAGGAATGATAATAGATTTTTTTCGAATACACTTGCATTAGATACTGCATTAGTATATGTACTATAGTTTTGTATTCCGATTTTAACTGTATTTTTACTGATGTTACTAGATAACGCGTCGGTGTAAAATTTCTATTTTTATATATTCGATACTTTGTTCTTTATGATTATTATTGTTATCTCAGTTTCATGCGAGTAAAAATAGTTAGTTTAAAATAGTGATAAAAATTTTGAAGTAGGATAGGCCTTGGCTTCACATGAGGTCCATCAGCCCTTTCGGTAGTAGATTTTGGCGTTGACAGTTTTTACGCTTTGTGGTTGGAAGGATCATATTAACGTTTTATTAGTGGATAGCTTTTACGCTTTGTCAGGGAGATGTACGGGACTGTAAGGGTTGTCGCTTTGTCGGAAGGAGTTCTTTGTTTCTTTGTGTGTCAATGATTGAAATTCTTACGTCAAGTAGAAAATAATGCTGAAAGCTAACCTAACACAAGATGTGGCAACTTCATTGTAAGGTGACCTTAATCTAACTGTCTGGTCAAGACTGTCATAACAATGGAAGTGACTACTACCCTACTCCAGCGCTATAGATGGCGATGACGATTCGATTATCCGATAATCTTTTACTATTCTCCAATATATAAAGGATATACAACATAGGTGCAATATTAATTTAAATTTCGTAATCAATTAAACAAAAACGAGAAAGCTTAATTTTAAAAAAAACTTATTAATTAGTTAAGTATTGTTGAATGAAGAGTACACAAATCAATAATCATCTTACCAACACTGTTTATAAAGTAGTAGTAGCAGGTAGATCATTTTATATCATTTCAAGTATACCGACGTGAAGACAATATATAACCCATAGTGCGATAGATTAGTATCAGTCTCCCTGGTGTTTTCGTGCAGTGAACATAGAAGTTAGTGTCGTGATTAAGGTCACCCTTCTCGAAGTTTACTTTATTATCTATTGTCGTTAGCGAGGTTAAACCTGCCCCTGTAACTCAAGCCCCAGCCACCGCTTGCCTCAGTCTAGATTGCTTGATACGTATTGCTGTACAGTAATGGATATCATATCTCTCTCGTTTGGTAGCAATCATCTCACGTAATTTCGATAAAAAAGAGTAGGTACTTATCACTTCAAAACATCGACGTTCAATTATATCTGCCATCACTTCATTTCTTTGCAAACAAGATTAACAATTCAGTAGGTTTAGTTTTTTAGTCATTACTTACGGATCGTAGAGACAGATGGTGTTTACTGAAAATTACACAAATGGTGCGTAAAACGAGGCGGAACCATGTGTTAGGATTTTGATTGCGTTTTGTGTAAACAGTGAACAGATATGAGGGGGCGGGAAGTAGTTTCATACAATCATACTACTTGAAATTATTATAGACTCATAGAGAGTATAATATTATGTAGATATTCATAAATTACAAATGTTGTACACACACACAATACTGCATTGTCTACAAACTATTCTATAAACATCTTTTTAAACTAGAACTTCCAAAAAAATTAGTTTAGTACCAATAACCAATAAAATTGACATCCGAATCGCGTTAATATTGCATATTAAAATATAAACCTTATTTCCTTTCAATCATAGTGTAATGTTTTTAAACCGCATTAAAAATGTTTCTGAGTTCTCTTACGTTTAACTGGAATGCGACGTTTTTGTCGTCTTCATAAAATTATCTAGTAAATTCTATTTTTATTGCAAATCCAAGGTCTTCTTTTATCTGTTTATAACATATTTTGCTTTTAAAGTAGTCACATACGCGATACGGCGTCCCGCTGCGTCCTCGTGTTGATAAATATGAGCGGAACACGACAGCCTCTGTTAACAGGAATATCAGCTTGTAATTCAATTATTATAATATTTGTGGGTTTTATATCTTGTTAAGCTCTTAATTAAGTTTATTATTATGTTACTACAGAATATTCTTTGTTTAACAAACCTTGAAGTTAAAAATATATGGTTTAACTAAACAATAATTAACCCCTGACGCTACAAGGACGGGCTGTTATAAATTCAACGTGTGTATGTCTGTCTGTGGCGTCGTAGCGCCTAAGAGAATGGACCGATTGTGATGAAGTTTTATTTGTTTTGAAAGTTAATTTAATCTAGATGGCTCTTAGATTTGTGTTGTGAAGACTATTTCTTACTTAGGAGCTAATAGCTCATTTCTAACTTTAGTTTTTATAAAATACGTGACAGTTTTTTTTTGCGTTTTATGAATATATATCGTAGAGAAGCAATGAGATTTTTTTAAAATGAGTACTATTATAAGCCTGCGTTTCCATCAGAGATTTGCGAGGATGTATAGCGAGGAATGTGTTTGTTAAGAACCAGTAGAATCGCTTCACTTGACACACTCTGAGCGAGGCTAGGTAAAGTTGATGATTAAAACAGAGAATCAAAAAGAATTAATTTTTCTGTTGGCCTATAATGTTATCTTTTTTGACAAAAATCCAGTGCAGTCTGCTTATTTTGTTGGCATAATGTTTTGTGCATAAGCAAATTGAAAGCTAAAATATAAAAAAAAAAATAATCGTGTTATTGTGTATAAATTAATTGTGTTTTTAAAATAAAAACAGAAAAAAATATGGTATTTATATATTTCCTTTCTGATATATGTCGCTATTGTATATTTTGTAACAATAGTATTTTCTGTTATTTATTTTTAGACTGCATTGGATTGTCTTGTATTAAAATCTCCATGTTATACTTTAAATTCAAAATGGGTAATATATGTAATGTACATGACAAAGCTTAGTCGCTGTCATGTCAGCGTTAAGCGGGGATCAAAGACCCCTGCGAGTGACGTCACTTTGTGGTATTATAGCCCCGTATTAATATCTATTTCATTTAGTGCTCTGTTGTTAAGAGACGATGATTTTATTGTGAAAAATAACGATAATAAGATGGCGCGATATTTTCGTCGAAAGGTGCGGCCCACTCTGGATGACTATCGCTCGGAGAAGAGAAGAGAATGGAAAGAGGTCCTACGCCGCAGAGGCGACTACTTTGCTTAATTTATAAATTAGCATAAGATAGAATAGTACTTTAGTTAAAATTATTATTTAGGAATTTAAGAATACGTTAAGTTAAGAATTGTTTAATATGATAAGGCTTTGTAGAAATAAAGGCTTTTTTATTTTATTTTCATTTATAAGTTAGTATTTTGTTACAAAAAATGTATGAAATTGAAACACAAAATATTGGTTAATTAAGAACTTAGCACTACTATTCGTCGGAACCTCCACTTGACATGCAATATTTTAGCTAAGCCTCATTTAGCTGTACGACTCATCGTTTTGTTCATCCACTTGGCTAATCGACGTTGAGTACTGCGATAAGTCTAGCTTTATTCAATAAACATACTAGCTATATAACTAACTAGTTATATGAACTACTTCCCTATGACATATTTATTATGAGGTTTTTAGAAACCTATTTAACTGTCTGCCTGATTGTAGCCAAGTTGGCATTGCAGGGAATGTTTTTGTCACTAAACTTACAGAATATAAAAAAGTACAATATTATTTAAATACTCGTCGAGCCGCCCTGACCCCGTTTTAGAAGGTAACATATTATGATATTATCCCGAAAAACTTTTATTTTTCTCGGGATAAAAAGTAGCCTATGTGTTAATCCAGGTTATAAAGTATGTATGTGTAACATTTCATTGAAATCCGTTGAACCGTTTTTGCAAGATTGAGTAACAAACATCTAAATTAATGAAAATTATAATTTTAAAGTCAACTTTTACTTGTTGTTGCAATAAAGCTAGGTATTTATAAAGTGCAACGGTTTCGTGCAAGTAAACACGCAATAAATATATGATGTTTTTCATACTTATTGTAATTTAATTATCATAGGAGTATCGATTATTAATGTATTTAAATATGCGGTATTACCTTGTTCTCCAGGTTAACTGCTTCGCGCTTATGACTTGTTCCGGAATGTAAGGGCGTATACACGAGAGATACAAAAATAAAATAGTTTATTAATATAGCTTCGCAAGCCTAATTTATATTACATAGATAATATTTTATTTATATAGAAAATTTTTATTTTAGAAAAATCCAAATCAATCATGCTGGATAAAAGCTGCTATTCTTTAAATATTATAGAGGTGTATTTTGTATCTTCAAATGATTGGGAATTCATACAAAAACGATTGAAGGGACTTAATGAAATTCAACAAACAAATATTTTATGATTTTTAGCGCTCAGGACACTTTTATTAACGCATGGGCTACTTTTTATCTCAAAAAGGTCTATAGGTGTGAAAGGAGATTCGCAAAAAAAAGTTCAAAGGGTTTTAGTTAAAAATTGCACACAGATTACATTAGTACATTATAAGCTTTTAAAACACATTTTTATATCGGAAAAAACACAATTTTTATTGCGAAAGGTCATATTATTTTGAACGAATAAACGAAACATAATGTAAGTATTACTTAAAGAGTGAGTATCTCTCACTTTAATCCACGTCGGACCTAATTCTGAAGTTTCACAGATAAAATCACGGTATAAAATAAAACATAAAAAACATTAATATAGTATTGTAGTAAACTGTAAAAGAAGCTTTATCACAAATTGATTTGTGCGCAGAGTGCACAAGGATGTTATAATTTTCGCGCCACGCACGTCCCATGCTGTGCCGCCACGCCACCTTGAAATATTGATTATTTTCATCGCTTTCTGATCATGTTAGCTGATCTAATATACACTACACTCGTATGTTAAATATATCGATCTAAAAGGTCAAGCGTAGGTAGGTATGTTTAATAATCTTAAGCTATGTTAAAATTACTGTATCACAATATTTATTATCTGTGTTGCATGTTATGAAAAAAGTAGTTCTATTCAAACTCAAAATGTTTTATTTCAATTAATTTTTTTTACAAAAGTACTTTTGACATGTCAAAATTTGGTTATTATTCCAGTGGCACCAAAACAAAATACAAATCCGATCTAAACTAATAATACTTATAATACAATTAACTTTTTGTTCTTGGATCTATGTCAATATGATTAAACTCTTTAATTCAAATTTCGTTCATTTCATTAAAATTCCAAGTCAGAATAACTTTAAACGACAAACGATTGTCTCTTAAAAATTGATCACCAAATCGATTTAAAAAATCCTATTGTTATTTTCGGCACAAAAACCCTTTGAATGTCTATTTTCTAAATTTTATTATAAATTATATAAATAATTTGCTTATTAAAAAATATTTCGAACCAAAATTAGAAGGCCACGAAGTAGTTAAGAAACTGGAGCAGTGCTAGAATACAGCTAATAAAGTATATTCTAAGGTCTATTTGTGTCACAGTACCTGCACACTATCGTCTTAAAGCCTTACACTAAAACTTTAGAAACATTTCCAAGTGTAAAGAAACGCGAGTAAACAGTGTATTCATCGCTAACATCGCCTGCGTCGCCAAGAACAATGTACACAGTCGCAGAGTGAAAGCGCGGCTAATGATGGTTGAATATTTTAACAGCTTGTATGGTACTTGCGCATATGTGATCTTTGGTGAAGGGCGACGTTTTGTTTCAAAGTATATGCACAACCTCTCTAACTGAGGATTCTATGAGTCTTATTAAGAACAATATTAGGTATATTGTTCTTCATAAGACCTTAATCAACATTGTGAGCAGCTGAATCATTGATACCTCAAAGAGATTAGAACAGGCATAAGTTTTAACTATCCGGCTGAGTATCTTATAGCAAGTGAATACCTCATAATGCCTCCTCCTTTTCTCTCTCAACGGCAACAAGAAAGTGTAACATTGTTAAGTACAAAAGACTATGGTCTGTTAACTAGAAACTTTTTAGCCTATTAATTGAGAGAAAAAAAAAGTTACTGAGTCCAAATCAGTACTGCGATGATGATATGATAAGAGACAAAATCAATATAGCATCGAAGAAACTTTCTAAACTATCGATTCAAAAATATAAATGTAATTGTGTCCTAATTAGTACACTGTTGACTACGGCACGAGAGACAAAACAATTCAATAGGTATAAGACCGATTAAATTTTCTAGCCAAGCAACTGACAGAATAAAAATTGTAATTGAGGTGTAATTAGCGCTACATTGTAGATTACGACGAAAGATAAAACAATTTAATATGAGAGCCAAGAAACATTCTAGCCTATCGATTGAAATAAAAAAATTATGACTTAGGCCTAATTAGTATCTGCCATACATTTTTTAAAGGTGACTATGTTGTGTTGCCTATATTCATGGCTAATGGAACCTTCTTTTGCTCTTCTATTCTGTCAGAACATAAATATGTTAATCTATTTTAAATCAGAAATAGTTATGATTTAATTAAATGTTGGTACGAAATATAAATATTCGGATCTAACTTTATTGGTGACGTCTTTAATATTATAAGAGACAAATAATAAAATACCTATGTAGCAAAAAATATACACATTTGACTGCAGCTCTGGTTTTTTGTAAAATTCGCAACGCTACCTTCTTTACCTGACAATATCATCTATTCTTTACTTCTAAAACCCAAACGTTTAACTCGATTGAGCAACCCAAACAAGTTACACCCACAATGCGTCTATATCCTATTCTTGATAACAAGTTTTATAGAAAATGTCAATAAAATCGAACGCTAAGGGTTATAGTGATTTAACTTAAGTGTTGGAAAAAATTGGCAATTTTTTGTTAAAAAAAAACGAGATGTTGTTAATCGCGTTTCTTTAGATTTAGAGGAAGTTTGTATTACATTCATCTTTTTTGCTTGTATTAAATTCTATACACGTACTTGTAATATTTATTTTATCTTACCCCCTTTAAGTGGAGAAATTCCTTGCTCTTATCTTTCAGTACTATGTGTGTTATGAAATTATTCGCCAAACAGGACAGAGCTTAATAATAAGTCTTTCAACGCCATTCCAGACGCCTTTAAAGTTTTGAGTATGTTCTAAGTTTAACCATCTTCATCAATATCCATAAAGGCCAAGTGTCAAAGACAATGAATATTCTTATGTATATATATTTTTTCCAAATTTTTTTTAACGTAGGTCTGGCTCTTCGAGGGTCTTGGAGTGTTGCATTGTTCTGTCCAATCAAAAGAATAATATAAAGCTCTCAGCAAAGAAATCAAACCTATCCTTACCTCAATGCAACTGGAATCACCAAATAAAATACTATTTTATCAAATGTAACAAAATATTGTTTAGTATAGAAACATTTTGAATCAATTGCATAAAAAGTTAAATGTCTATACATACCAGAAACATACGTAGTATTGGATTATCTGATACACCTTTACCTAAAAGACCATGAAATTAAATCCTTGTGTGAATATGTAGCGCAGTTTGAGATAATCACCTGTTTTGAGTATTCACGAGTAGTGTAGCGAATCCATTATTAGGAAATTTGTGATGTCAATATTAGATTTTAAAAAATAACCAAAAGAGCAGGTATACTTAAATCTTAATCTAAAATTTAATATCTTTTCCTTGACATATCAAATGATATAAATTATATAAATTATGGTTCTAATTAAGTTAATTATTTGGTTGTAACATATGATCAATAACAAGGGTATGCTCATTAAGTATGAAATCCTAGAATAAATGAAATCTGGGATGTAATAATGAATGTTAATTAGTCATCTTTAAAATGAAAGAAATATAATTTTGTCCTCGAAGCGAGTAGGTATTGGCAGTTCATATGATATTCATTGCTCTACTACTAATATGATACTCTACGTACTCTCTTTATACTTTATTTTCTTATTACGTAATACTATTACGTTTAATGTAAAGTTAAAGTTACGGTTCGGACTATTAGACAGGCCACAAAAGGATCATTACACAGGCCTGCGATGGTTATCCTCTGAAAATTTTAAGTATTAATTTCGATTGGTATTAGGTACTAAGCTATAAAAATTATTTATGAAAATGTATGACGTTTATTTGCCCTGAAAAAAAGATTTTTTAATTCTCTCTCTGTTTTAAATACTTACGTGGTAAATTCCAGTTTTTATTTATATACCCTGTGTTTATTACCTATAACATTTAAAAAATAGTGAAAGAATAAGAACATTGTTAGTACGAATCAAATAGAAAAATCATATATAAATAATAGAAAGATCAAACATAACATGACATTCAATCAGAAATATATTAAACGAATAGCCTGAATCTTACCGAAAACAAAAACAAAAAATCCGCAAAACCGACATATTATACATTCAATAAGTACAAAGGAATCACAATTCTTGTTATTTCAAATTACATTTTTCTCAATTTCTTAGGGGAGATTGTTTGGGAATACTTAATAGAAACGTAACATTACCAGAGTAAAAAAAGCAGGGTAATATGGCCTTTAAGATGGAAAAAATAAAGCATTTAATGTAAAAATGGCGGGCATGTTATTTAAACTCTGTTTCCGCACTGACAGTTTTATTAATTTGCGTTTTTCGCTTATTCCTTTGAGGTTTCTCAGTTTGTTTTCGCTTTTGATACAGAATTTTGTATTTAATGAAAATTCTTTTACTTTTGTTGATTTTATAATTAATGTTACATACCTACAGTTCTTTTATGAAAGCTTCTAGGCATAATTTTGAAAATGATGTTGATTTATTAGAAGTACTACGAGTATATACTGTCATATCATGTACTTAAGATATATTGTAACATACTAGCGACACACCCCGGCGCAGCACGAGTAATAGAGCATATTATGTGTAGAGATATATGCATGCACATGTATCTCAAAGTATATTTTTTGTTACCTATATCTCAAAAAGGGATTCAGCAGCGTTCAAGATGAAAGCTCCCAGGCAACTTAACTATTGACTATTATCGTCATATTTGAATAATAAATTATACAATGAATGATTCTGTATATTGATGAAAATAGCATGAAAATCTGTTCAGTATTTTAGAGTTGCTCGGCGTGGGACGGCGGTAATTAGTTAAACAGTGTTTTGCCTCTTTGTTTTAAATACAAATAAAGTAGACATAGAAAGGAATAGATGTTTATTAGACATTGATTACGTTAATCATTATTTATAGGTAAGGGCGTAGGTAGTTAGCTCCAAAACCATCCCTTGTATCTAATACCAATTGTTTATTCTATGGTCTCTTAATATAAGAAGTAGTGTTTTTAAACAATGCTAAGTCAGTGAAAAAATTACAGAGATAGGTAGGTGTCGTTCACAAATTTCGACAAAGCTGACAGCAATTCCGTTTTAGCACTTTAATCCCGATTCTAGTACTGAATAAAAGGCATATTTTCGTTCGTCGACTCGCAAAATTGTCATCGCAAATAGCTTTCGCCTCGAGCAATGTTACTATTCACTTCTAAAACCGCGTAACAGCCAACATAGATCCAATATACCTCGTACGGTTTCTATCTAAGGTTCGTTTTCCATCATCTGTCCACTATTCAGAAGTGTAACAATGAAAATGCCAGCATTGCACACGTAAATAGGATTCGTCAAAACGTTTCCCCGTGTTAGATTTAATGTGCAAAAGAATAAGGTTCACAATCATTTAAAAGGGAAATCTGAACTTGAAAATCGTCGCTGACGCTCGATATCAAATAAACACGCTGCTAGTAACGAAACGACATAAGCGACTTTGTATTTGATGACTTGAAATGTGTCTTACTATAATAAGTTTAAAGTTCAATTTGTATCGATAAGTGGTTATTGCTAGGATTTTCGCCGGGGGAAGTGACAGGGATGGTCTTATAAGAAGATTAGTGGGTATGAGTGAGTTGGTGATATAGCTCGGAGCGCTGTGATTGGTCAGGAAGGCCGCAGGCTGTGAACAGTAGCCCGCCCTATGTCTACTGTAAACGATGATGGACTAAACGGAAAAAGACGTACATAATCCTGAAAAATAGAGTCAACCATTTTTCTTAGATTCTTAATAACTAATAAATAATGTATAGATTCGTTTGATGTTTGAATTATTAAGCTAGACATCTCATAATAAAGTAAACTTAGAAAATAATTGAAGATGAAGAAAACGCTTTAGTTTCAAAGTATAATTTGTTAAAACTTATTACTAGTGTTTTAATATTTAATACAATTTTTTAAATTTTTTATTTAAAGTAGACTTAGATATTAATAAAAAAGGCCCATCTTCAAAATAGTCACGTGCTCTCATCTATCGTAACCCCAGCGGCGTCACCGAAGGCGCTAGCTCGGGGCGGGGCACACACATACATACATACACACACACACACACAAAACCATCCCCTTTGAAAACCGGAACAGAGGAAAACTTTTGAGCACAAGTCTATCTGGTCGTTACGCATTCAAATACAGTTTCATTTATGTCTTAACATTTAAGAATCACATAGATACCTACCTATAGTTATTTTTAATTAAAATAGCAGATCTTGAAGGGTATTCACACATATGTTAATAAATGAGTACTTTGAAGACCAGTTAAGGTTTATATAGCTAGTATAATGCTTATGCTAAAATATATAAGTCTATTTACTGCGTCAGGTAAATGAAGAGTTGACTTTTCCAGTCATTATTAACTTCCAATATCTCCTGCTCGTTTATCTGATAGCTAAGAACTACAAATGCTTAGTAATCCACGAATGGTTCTTCTACCATTCAAAACTAGATGAACAAAATAATATCTAGCATAGACCAATGTATAACTATGGTTTTTAGTAACTCTACATACTACAAAGTAAACCTTAATAACTCTATCCTATTAATATTAAAAACGCGAAAGTTTGTAAGAATGTATAGATGTATGTTTGTTATTCTTTCACGCAAAAAATACTGAATGGCTTTTGATGAAACTTTACAATAATATAGCTTACACATCAGAATAAGACATAGGCATTTAAATGTATTTTTATATTTATAAAACACAACATATTCATTCATTTATTCATATAAAAGTTTGGTATTTAATAATACCAAGTTGAATAGTTCACATAATTCATACATTTATGATAAAGTATGACAATTTTGTTATTAGTCGGGTTATAGTCGCCATTGATTTCTTTCTTTAACTTTTGTCTAACGCAGATCTAAGTAAAATATAGACGTAACTATATTAGATATTAGAGGATAGTAAATATCCAATAACGTTATTAAAAAATAATATAGTCTTTTGTATCCCAGACATTAGACATTTTGTTTGTCTATTTTCATCTCTCGCTTGCCGTCGATATTACGCCCGACGCTAGACAGTATCTATGTACTCATTATATCGTTTTCCATAGTTAGTATTAATTAATATATAAAATGGTATTCTGTCTGTATTGACTATCAGATAAAAAGCTTAAACTTATTAATTATTTAAGTTCTACTACTGTTACACTTTTATCAGTAACTTTTATATTCTATACATTAATGTCACCTTTATAATTAATAAGATTAACAATTAAATAATATTATATTACGTTCCAATACTAAACCAAAATTAGATTTAGATAAAAGGTCTTTATTTTCATAATGCTTTCTATCAGATTAAAAGGTCTTTTACGATGTCGATGCAATGCGTAATGACCAGTATCTTCCAAGTACAAAAATATCAACTGACCATAAAAATAACTTAATCGTATCGTTTGATATTTGGATCTAATTTTGAGTATATAATAGAACCTTTCACTCAAGTTAATATTTTAGCTATCAAAAACGAATTCTTGAAAAGTAAAAATTGAACATCAAAAGAAAATACTCTAATTACTTATACAAAAAAGTGAAACAATGTAAAATCACAATGTTTCCTCTAATAAGGAAAATAAATAAGAAGTATAATGAGAAAAGCCAAAAGGTAATCTGTAATCTTGTTAGGTAAATGTTTGGGAGAGGTGGGAAGGGGTCGGGGGAAGGGCCCGCGGTGAAAGCCTTCCTATAATTATTTTTCCTGAACTTTACTTATACTTTCGAGGGAAAAAATTCGCTTGTCTGTGTGTTTTTTTCTTACTTTTGGATTAGGGGATGTTGAAGTATTATAGATGTTACAATTAATTTATGATAATAAAGAAATACATAGAAATATAGGAAGAGTAGGTATGACCCACAATTTAATTTCTTATTTAAAATTTTTTACCAAAAAAAAAGAAAATGTAATGATTATTATGATGTGAAGAGTTTAGAGGTAATGTTTGTTATTATGTAAAAATATCTAATCTGCGTTTAAATAAAACTATTCATTGCTTTAATTAATGTAATTAAAATAAAAGGATATTTAATATTAAAACTGTATACTCTATTTATATTTCCAGTATTCCTGCGGAACATCCACATAATTCCAAAGTTGAGGAAGCTCGTTATAAAAACTTTGTACCAGACAAACATTGGCAAACCACACGGCGAAGTTGCTCCTAAGAGATTTTATATAAAACTACATAATAAAAGTACAAGCTAATTATATTTTAAAGAACCTGAAAGTTTATTAAGTATAAAAATATTTAGGTAATAATATAAATAGATTATGCTCAGCGTATAATCGAGTAATAATGTTATTGATAAACTGTAAATGCAATTCGTGGGTTAAGAACTAGAGTAGCGTAAGGTCAAAAATTCAAAAAAAATTTTTTTTCACCATTCGCTTTTTATCCCCATATTTTTATGTGCCAAAAAACTGGAGCGATGTAGTGTGTAGATTGCTTAGTGCAAAAATAACATATGAAAAAAAAAAGATTATTTATTGTTTACTGCGAAAATGAAGTGTTTCTAGTTACAATAATCATGACATTATTTTGTCAAAAAAATTACGAGCGCAACGATCAAAACTCAATTTACAAAGTGAATAGGACACCGAGGATGCATAGAATGTAATCGCTCAAATAACATATCTTGTCATACGTTTTTAACGCAGAAAGTTTTGTTTGTTTGTTATTATTTTTAAGAACTATTGCAACGGAAGAACTGTTGCATTACATACAATATTAAGTTTGCTTAACAGCCAAAATGACGTATGTCAACCATTTTTTGAAAAATATACTTTTTTTTAAATAAATACATTTTTTTACTGCCCGAAGTTACACTATTCTGTAGCCGATAAATAAAGCTTTATTATTAGTGAAAATCAGATATCTAACTACTATACATTTTGCTAAAAAAGAGCTATAAGATAACTGTAGGAAAATTTGAGTTGTTTTTCGGCTCTCCTGTGAAGTTGTCATTTTGCCCTTACGCTACTCTAGTTCTTAACCCACGAATTGTGCATATAACATACAAACATTGGCCCTAATTACAAATACAAAAAAGTATTATTAGTCTGCATAAAATATTATGACAGCGTAATGGTATAAGCTCTAAAAGTGTACATCTACTCGTAAGTTTGTGTGTGCCCGTGTTTTGCTCTGTAACAGAGTATCGGATCAAGGTGATTATTTACATTAAGATTGCTAGTAACATCGATGACTACATTTTACCTTATTCCTTAGGATTAAAATGAATAATATTGTTTTGCATTTATTATTACTGTCTTCCACAAACGAATACTTAAATGACGCTAAGTATATGCGAATATTGTTAGTTATATATATGTAAATGGTCTTTATTCACTCAAAAGTCATGAAATAATGAATTTAACTATTTACGGAGATTAGGAAACGATTATCAAATAATCGAATCGAAATCGCCATCTATGGCGTTGGAGTAGGGTAGTAGTCACAGACAGTCTCGACTCTTTATATGCCCTCGACAGTCTGACTGTAGTCTTAGACTTGCGCGTTCTCTCAAGGAGTGAAGTAGTCTCTAGATAGTGTCAGTCTCCTCTTTCTTATCATTAAATCTCCGAGAAGTATAAGTATTTGGACTCGCTAGTTGTCCAACAAATATGGATGCTGTGATCTCTATGATCGATTTATAAATTGATTTTCTATATCGTTACCCCCTAACGTGAGCTTTAAATATTTTAATAAACTTATAAACACAATCTTCAGACTTCTTAGCTACCAAAAGGTTTATTCAAGCAATTTCCCGTTAAACACGATTTTCCTTAGCCGAAGTTCACAAACTAAATAGTGTTGGCACCTGGCCGGATGTAGGCTGTATTGGCGGAAATGAAGCGGTCGACCGGAAGTCGCAATTTACAACACTTTGTTAGTGAAGGAAATGAAGTTGCGTTTATTTTATTTTGAGGGTTAGATTTACTTTAAGAATTATTGTTATTATAAAAATATGCTTTTAAGGTAAAATATTTTCTCATTCCACGAATGCGATGTAAAATCTGGTTGATTAATTAGTGATATTAACAGAGGTATCGTTTAAATTACGTTTATTTGCAACTAATATTGTTATAAGAATCGGTATCAATTGATCGATTTATAGCTTCATTTTATTTTTATTGGCGTTCAGTTCTTATTGTCTTTGATAACTTTATATTCGCAGGTAGTTCCTTTAAATTAATGTAAGACAGTATATAACCTCTGTTCCGATAGACTTAACTCATGTATGCAAAGGATTTGGCTCAGTAATATAAGGGCTGGGCAAATGGTGTGGCGTCGTGATGCTAAGACTTTATGTGAGCAACACTGTTTATAAAGTAGTAGTAGCGGGTAGATCATATTAAATTGTTTCAAGTATACCGACGTGAAGGCAATATATAACCTTTAGTGCAATAGATTATTATCAGTCTCTCTGGTGTTTTCGTGCAGTGAACATGGAAGTTAGTGTTATAGTGTCATGATTAAGATTACCCTTCTCGAGATCCACGTAAGTTTACTTTATTATCTATTGTCGTTAGCGAGGTCGAGTGGTGGAGGTGAGATATATTATGGAATAGCTCTTTAAACCTGCTCCTGAGTCTAAGCCCTAGTCACAGCTCGCCTCAGTTAAATTGCATGTGTATAAGTATTGCTGTACAGCTGTAGTAGTAATTTATAGCATTTATATGACGGATTGATAGATTGATTTAGTGTTTGATATTATTTGCTCTGTTTTCGGCTATTATTAGGTACCTTTTACGTTTTACTATTCAGTAATATCTCCCGTATATGCTTTAAAAATTTTATCCATCTCTCGATTTTTGGCAATGCTAAATAGTTTTTTGATTCAAAGAATCCAATTCTTTGATGATTAAAATCGCCATCTCTAAACATCAATAAAGATAAATATCAAAACTTTTATTGAAAATGATATTGTCAGACAAAAGCCTATGAAATTAAGAAAGCTTTCAAGATTTTGCAATTTAAATTTGGGTTTGAAAATCAATTTTTAACATTTAACAAGTATCGTGTGTGCTAAAGAGCGTAAAATTGACATGTTAAGATGTTATCAGCGCACCCTTCGAACTCAAGCGAGCGTTACTAAACACGGAATAGTGGTGTTTAGTGTGTAATGGAATTATTTTCATGTCATTTACTTGACTTTTAACAGGTTTTAAGTCGTGGAGGGTCGAAGATAAGATTGGAGAGATTTCGTTTTCTTTAGGGTATAATTTAGGTATTGATGATTCTGATGACAATGAATGCAGATGAACACATGCCTGTAGACTTCACCTAGAATATATTAATTAACTAGTAACATTATTGAAATAAAATCCGACTCGAAAAAACGATATAAGATCTGCAATTTTTAGCCGACCGCCATGTATATTTTCAAGTTATAGCAAATAGCTTGGTTGATTAAGCTCTCTATTAACAACTATACTTGAATAGAAAAAAGGTGTTTATACAATTTAAAATAGGATCGAATAGTTTAATACATATCTGTAAATAAAAGTATTACGAAACAAAATAAAACAAGTTATTTGTAACAAACTCTAGGACGAAGTGTACGGATGAAATTTTCATTTGTCTGTGTAATAGGCATGCAGAATCATCTTACTGCACTATCAATTTTATATTGACCCACAGATATAACAAAATAGTCGTTATATCTAAGAACTTAAAGTTCAAATTAGGAAGCATTACGTTCCATTATACTTTGGTCGTATAAATGCATCATCAAGTGAACTTAGCAGCAAATTCGCGGGAAGTTTTGATCTTTATGACTATAGAGATAAGGTTTGTTTTTGATTAGCTGAGATGTTTGATAAATGCAACTCGAGGCAACTTCACGGGTATTTGGTCGCGTTACGTTGCTGATTGTTGGGTAATGAGCGCGGAACGATGTTTGTAACGTCATGGACCGATGTGTTTTGCCTATGAAATGTGAATACGTTTGATCTTTGTATATATTTCTGTTCGTTCAGGATTACTTTAGAATCTGGTCTCATTATCTATATAGAAGCTATATTTCACAGTAATAGTTAAAAGACAATTATTTACTGTAGATGGAAACCGAGCAAATAATATCAAACATACACGAAACTTTCATAATAGAGTCCTAGCGTCAAGCCACAAAACTGTGATGATTATCGGGCGAGATCACTTCGACTACTGGCTCAGATCAGTCAGAACAGAGGTTATATATTTGCTCAACATCAAATCTAGTTAAAGGAATTGAATATTTCATTAATTCTTGAGACTTTAGATTGAATTTTAATATACAAGTTTTTTCAATTATACACCATTAAAAAATTTTTTTCAAAATTTTATATCGTGCTCATTGAAATATTATTTAACTTATTTTAATATCTGAGTCTATAATGTAATAAATACAATGTAGCCTTCCAATATCACGATTTATAACCGATGGATTAACAAAGCGAGTAGATTAAAACTCAATGTTAGACAAACGAAGTATTATTGTTATTTAAAACACTATTGATCTAACAAAGGCAGGAGGGTTACCTATTCATGTTGTGCCTCTACCCATAGAATTAAGAACTATAGAAGGTCTCCGACAAAATATATCTGAATAAGACGTCTAAATAAAGAAACTTCTTTTTGGGACTGTCTTTATATTATTTGCCAAAATAGAAGCAAAATTAGTAAATTCGTATTACGTGATCCTGGGTAATTTTTTCCTTATTGCTCTATTATAAGGAAATTACCTATCTTACAATAAATGTGTGTTACTCTATCAAAATTATTACATTTTTTTAAATAAAAGAAATATTTTTCATAGATTAAGCGACAAAACATCGTAAAGGTTTTTGTCGCTTTAATAATTTCAAAATTATACATACTTTACTTAATATTATAGGTAATATATGAATATACCTTAATAGATGTCTAAATATTTATAACTCTATGGACATCAAAGGGTAAGTAACCCTTTCCCTTTCGCCGCCATTATTCGTGGCACAAATGCCTGTAGTCGTTGTACTGACAAATTAATCCCTCCATTCATATTGCTATACCTTTAGGTTATTTTTGGAAAATCAGCTGTTTACACGTCATAGAAGATACTTTATTCTTATCTCTTTCCTTCTCTTTAAGTTTTACAAAAGCCGACATTTGTCCTTCTCACTTTCTGTAACATCAATATTCTTAATATTATAGTAACTCAAGAACACCTTTCTGCTGCTGCTGCTGTTAGTAACCTTGGGAGACATACTTAAATCTATAAAAAAAACAGCAACATTCAAATAATGTAAGTCAATTGGTAATGTTAAAATAATACTACACCACTGGTATTTAATTGCAAAAATTGATATAAATGCCAAATAAGAGATCTACTGAACGCTAAAACGCTGTGGAAGGGATTAGTAATTCAGGTTTGTTCTTCAAACACATTATCGCGGCTTGTTCACTAGAATATTACGCGATGTAATAATCCAACCGTCTTCCCCATACTGCACATCTCAACATTACTCTACTCCATAGTTGCAAGCTTTCAGACACACATTCCGCAATGTCACAACGGAAGTTATAAATTATAATAATTATTCAAAACCATCTCAGTGTGATATTTATGCAATATTCGAAACTCATATTCTATGTTCAGTCAATCAAAATTACTACTAAAAGAATACTACGGACAAGTGTGGCAACTTACAAAAAAAATTGCGTAACTCAGAGCGGCACAGATAAATTTTCAATCGAGATATGTCATTCACAAGTCATTTTCAAAGTCAAGTCTTAAAAGGAAGAATTAAAGTAACCAAATTCTGTAGTTATTTATTAAAACTGCTCCCAAAATATATTGTTAAAGGATATGGGATCTTGATCTTGGTTGCCATACAGTACGCGAGCCCGCGGCGACCCGCGTCCCGCCACGGTAATGACCGCCGCGCGCCGCGCACCGCGCACTGCACGTCACTTGGACATACAGGATGCTTTATATTATAATATGATAATACTCTTTCGTATTGTGCTGCTTTCGCCAACATTGAAATAGAAAAGAACTGATTTTCAAGATTAAATTAATATTTAAATTCGATATTCGGCACATAGTTTGGATGGATTTTAAGAAAGCGTCATGATGTTCTCAAAGATGTGTGTAGTCTGCCAACTCGCTCTGGGACAGCGTGGTGGACTACGACCGAACTCCCTCCTCATTCTCAGAAGACCCGGTTTAACAGTGGGCCATTACAGCATGATGAATATATGATGATAATTATCATATCTTTTTTCAACTATGACGCTCATTATATTATGTTTATTTATAGTCTATGAAACTCTCATAATAAAATTTATTTTTACACCTTGCCACAGATTAATTAAAAATTTATAAGTTAAGTCTCTATCTATTAAAAAGGTATTTATCTATCGATTTTCTTTCATTATACGCAAAACTGGCAGAATCTTTTGTGGATAAGCACATTCAAAGCCGAAACAATAAAAAAAATTACGCCACCTTCTTGACAATGGATTGTCATTTTCATCCAGCCTCATCAATACTGAATATATGGGATATTTATATATAAATATAAAGCATAATAATCACATCCATAATTCCTAAGTCGAACAGCGAGCAATGAGCATACTGTATCTCGCATTACATATGCACGGCATAATAAATGTATCCGCTTAATTATTATTTTGAAAATATCCGCGCCCGCGGCTCCCGAGTCCCGAGTCCGGGCCGCAGCCGTAGCCCCAGCTCCAATAAGAAGGATGCACAATATTTTGTGCCTTTGGGCAAGAGAAGACAAGTGAAGATCGTAGGAAGTGCCCTTTAATGTTTTATGTTACTTACGAGCATATTGACTATTAGGAATGTCAGCATTATGATGAACCGAATATCTTGCTCGAATTAAAGTCCCAAAAAAATATTTATTAAATCAAAATTTTAATAACATTATTAGCTTATAGTTAATACTTACTTGCTTCGTTAATTATAAAAAAAATTAGGTAGAAAAATGATGATTCTTAGTTTATATAAAAGTAAAGTAAATCTCTCGAAGATTGTTTTAAAAATTTATTTACTAGCTGCACCCCGCGGTTTCACCCGCTCCACTTTGGATAATTCACACTATATCTTTATAAATTATAGCCCATGTGTTATTCTGATGTATAAGCTATATTATTGTAAAGTTTCATTAAAATCCATTCAGTAGTATTTGCGTGAAAGAGTAACAAACATACATCCATACATTCTTACAAACTTTCGCGTTTATAATATTAGTAGGATCTTGGGTATTATTTAGATAAATACTTAGATTTTTATAAGGTATGCACTACCTGGTGCTACGAATTCATTTGTCGGTGTATACCTAATTGGGTAGTAGGTATTTTGAGTACCTGAGCAGAAATAAGTAATCTTTATTTTTTATCAAAGGTCTACTATAAATGATAAGAGTAGCCTGCTTATGAAAAATTTATCAAAATTCGTTAAATTAGTCTTCAAACAAGATAGATAGAATTACTATAATACATACGAGAATAAAGTAACTAATCTTAGAAATATACTATGAATCTAGCTGACACGGCAAATGTTGACCGATTCTCAGACCTACCCGATATACAAAATTTCATAAAAATCAGTCGAGCCGTTTCGGAGGAGTATGGTAACTAACATTGTGACACGAGAATTTTATATAATAGAAGATATATCTTGATTTTGACTTTATTGTTTCGTCTAATATAATGGTCTAAAAGCCATATTTTAGCCTTTTATCCTGATATGATTAATCCTGCAATGCTGTAAATATACTCATTATTCTGTAATATCAAAATGATCCCATATTTTGCTATGTCAATATCTATAAATCACTACTTATGATAAATGTTCGTAAAATAATATTATTAACTTCGAAACCGGTTATTTATCAATAAAGCTGGAGGATAGTTACGAAAGCATGGAATTACATGAAATTGAGTCTTGTGAACTGTTAATTTGTAGTTGTACCTTTATGTAATAGGTATAGTTAAAATAAAAGCAATTTGTAATGTGACAGATAAGTAATCTGTGCTGGGTGGCTGGAATAGGTATTTACAATTTCAAAAGATCATATTATGCTAGCAACACTATATGCCCACCGCCTCGACAATTTATAAGCTCTGTTCTGATAGATTTATAGCAGAAATTAATGATCAAACTCAATCCAAAATCTTTGGATTATGGAATGAAAATTAACATACCAAATTCAAATTTGTGTATGGAAAATCTGTTATACAATGATTTGGATTGAGATTGTTTATTAATTTCGTATGCAGTGATGGCTCAGTGGTTGAGACTTCAAGTTTTACTCGGGAGGTCCGAGGTTCAATCCTGGGCACACACCTCTGACTCTGAGTTATGTGTGTTTTAAGCAATTCAATGTCACTTGCTTTAACGGTGAAGGAAAACATCGTGAGGAAACCTGCACTCCTAAGAGTTACCAAAAAGTTCTCAAAGGTGTGTGAAGTCTGCCAACCCGCACTGGGCCAACGTGGTGGACTATGGCCTAATACCCTCCTCATTCTGAGGAGGAGACCCGGCTCAGCAGTGGGCCATTGAAGGGTCGTGATGATGAATAATTTCGTGAGGAAACCTGCACTCCTAAGAGTTCTCCATGTTCTCAAAGGTGTGTGAAGTCTGCCAACCCGCTCTGGGCCAGCGTGGTGGACTATATCCTAATACCCGCCTCATTCTGAGGAGGAGATCCGGCTTAGCAGTGGGCCATTGACGTGTCGTGATGATGATGATCTATCATAGTGAAGTGTAAAGAGATGATACTCTTATATAGGATTCCGCGTTTGAAAGTAGAAATTGTGTTTTATATTATGTCGCTATAGACATTGATAATCTATTTAAATAAAATGTCTCGCCTCTATGTATGTAAGCGCATAAGTTAAGAACGGCTGCACCAAATCGAATAATTCTTTTTTTTTGTGTTAGTTATTGCCAGGACAAAGTCTGTATAAAAGAAAAAAGAGAGTGAAACTGAAGACAGTCAGTGAGATGTTGGTGTCCACTGCAACTGACTTACTACGTATTATAGATAATCTAATATTCATATATTAGATTTGCCACTTGAGCAATTGAAAGCTCACATTAAAAAGTGTTTAGAAAACAAACTATTCTGTAAATGATAATTTAAATGATGACAAAGCTTGGAATCCAAGTGACGTAGATACTCAGCTGAATCATAACAAAATTGTACAACCAATTAATGTAAATAATGGCGTTTTGAAAAGAGCGACTGTTGAGTTTCTTGACAGTTCTTCTCATCAGGAAACTGCTTTCCGAACTGATGGTAGCTTCAGACAAACTGACTGACTGACTAGTTTTGAAATATCAAAAGTACTTTGCAAAAAGTCTAATTGAATTAAACTATTTTGAGTTTGAGAATAGAATAGAAATTCAACGGAATATTGGGGAAATTGTATATTCGTAGTAGCGGGTGGCCTGAATCAATAACGGAGTGATTGTGTGAGCTGTTCAACGGTTTGTTGAATAGTAATTTATAAAGATTAATAAAATTATAGAAATAAATTATAATTGACTTTCTAAGTTTGTTTAATTGTTAAAGAAGAGAAGATGTCGATTATTTTGTATAATAGAACAAATAAATGAATAATATTATAATTATAATATCCATCTTCAAGAGAATAATGTAAGCTTATAATGAAGCAGATATAAAAGTGTAATGATGAACATATTCGTTAGCAGAGGAAGCATTAATTTGCCTTTTAATCATTTTAAAAATGCTGCATATTAACGTCGGTGGACGCCATTTTGTTCATTTATTATGAAATATTCATTTGTTATGAGAGAAGGCTTTTAAGTGTATTAAGTATGTTAATATATATATACAAAAGATACTATCACCATGGACTGATATATACATCACGATAGAAATCTTTTAATTATTACAATACTCGTTTTTACTACACTTTACTAGTTACGCCCGACTCTCCGTCGTTGATACTTATCAGTGTTGGCAACAATCGGCTTCAAACTGTATCTTTAGAAAACTGTATCATAATATATAGAATTTATGAAAATTAAATATACATCTTATTACTCTGAATTACCTATTATTTACGCACGGCGTATTTTGAATTTTGTTTTACAAAATTTTTACTTTTTAATAACAAGGTAGGTATCCATATTATGTACATTATAATATGTAGATGTGCTATTTTTAATAATTTTAATATGAAATTAAATGAAATAATAGATATAAATACGATTTATTTTCTATATTAAATTTTATTAATTATTTTATTTAACTAAAATTAATTATTATTTTTATTATTATATTAGTAGGGGAATATATTCATTATTTTCCGGAATTTTAATGATTATTTTTTGTAGAAAATTGATGTTCTCGTAGAGAAATCAATTTTATTGGAATTCGCAATAGATGTCCTTTCTGTTTAACATATGTGAAAATGGCACTCCCTAGTAGGTACATATATATTATACATTTAAAAAACGAAATGATTATAAAAATGAGCATAATTTTAACCTGGAGTTACAGAAGTACTTACAAAAGCTTTCCAGCTGTTGTTGTTTAACGAATAATTGTCCATCTTCCTCGCGGCAGTATTGCAGAGCACGATCACTTGTAGAGCAGTAGTAGGTAAGTACAGACTATAAAGAATAAAGTTATATATAATTTATGTACATGTTGTTTATTTCTCTTTACCTTCGAAATACTTTTGAAATATCATTAGAGTTGAGAAGCGATTGTAAATTAGTACTAACATGAACTCCATCGGCCATTGAATGGCCAGACGACAACACGGCTAAGACAATCTACACTAAATTTAAAAACCAATAAAAAGGCTTTTGCTGTGCAACAATATGTTTAAACATGAAGCAGAGCAGGGCTTGTTACCCATATGAGGAGGAGGAATTCGATAAGTTTCTAACTGGTAGCCGTTTCCATCCATTGCTCGTGTGGTTAAAATTGTAAACATTTGTAACATTTTTTCTATGTCTATAGTTAGTAAAAATATGACAAAAAAACGACAGATTAACTTAATAAGTTAATTGCGTCGCAACAACATTAAATATGTTAGAGACAAATATATTTTTTTAACCAAAAGAATACATAAACTAAGTTCTTTGTCTGAAAATTGTGAACACTTTCTTTCAACTTTTATTTGTAACAAAATATATTTTTATGCCTTAAATAAAAAGACATGTGTTTTAAAATGATGATGTTGACACATATTTATATTGAGCATATTTCGAAAAATCCAAAACAAACTTTCTAATCTCCGTCAGTTGTGACAGCACAAACATCTTTGAATTTCAAATGAAAGGCAGGTATTTTACCAAGAAAACAAAGCTAATATAACTTTTTAAATAATAGCTCTAATTATGCAACCTTCTGTCTTGCGGCAGTCATGACCCGGGCCACGACCAGCCCCCGGGCCCCGAGCGTACGTAGAATGCTCCGGTGGCCAAATACCACAAAAATTGCACCTAACATCATTTCACCAGACTTTCATTAAATCTATTACGTATACAAACTAGAATTAGTTGATTTTTTTTTAGTTTTCATTTTGAAAGTACCCACCATCTTACACTTAATTGTGAAAATTACTCAAATAGACATCAAAAACTGTTCAGTCTTGTTGGAATCAAAGCATATTTGCTGTGTTTTTCTTTAAATCTCAATGTTGATAATATAAGTAACTAATATTCACAGTTTCCGCCTATATTGCCTACTCAGGGATGGACGATGAATTGCAGGGGACCCAGGAGAGCAACAATAAGTATTGGGGATTGCTAAAATGTAAATTAGGTGATATACGTAAATAATTAAGTATATAACATATTATATTAGGGTTTTAAATAACAGGAATATAGTATAGTACTAATCTTAAAATAATTGAGCTTTTCACAATCGAAAACATCGCAACTGGTCTATGGGTCAAATAAATTTGACAACCGCTGACATAATCTAAAAGACCTTATTCTACTTCAAATCAATCATGTTTAGTAATATAAAAATATTGCGAATAATTATGACATAACTCAAGTCAATGTTTTAATGATGAGTCACCAAATTACTTTCAACAAGTACTTCTTTGAATCATTTTCACAGATCACGAATTTCAATCGTGATGCCCAAAATTTTTGGCATTCGTGGCTTAGCCTTAGGGTCCTTAATTAGTTATCTTGGGAGACGTGTGAACCCTTGTTGACTACCTTCACAAGATCGTGAGTAATTGATATTAATTCAGACATTTAGGGTTTCGTGTCTCAAGGAGTAAAAACTTTATTTTACATAACAGGTATTAGTTTAAGGGTTTCCATGGGAACTTTTACAAACTTTGAATGTCATATTTATTTGCTAGTCGACGCGTCCCGGCTTCGCCCGGGTGCAATTTGGATTTAGCCGTAACCGCTATGTCGCTGCATTTTAAATCTGTAATATCTTCTAAAGGGCCATATTGATCTATATAAAATGCACAATGTATTTAAGGTACTTAATTGGATAAGGATTAATGCTGTATTGTTTAAAATCACTTCGTAAATGAGCCATTATTTCTCGTAAAAAGTAAAAGATAAAAAATGGTTATTGTGTGTTATCCCTAGGAGATAGACATATGCCATCGCGGACTTATTTGTAGACCTTTTTAAGGTGTACAATACTATAGTACATTATTTTGATCTATTAGAAAGAAAGAAAGAAACAATTATTCAAAGTAACATAACATTTTTTTTATATAAACTAAATTTATTTTAATTTTCTTAAATCATTTTTAATCGATCGAGGTCCACTCAGTGGCACTTCAGAAAGGTGGAGCCTCTCAGTTGATTATTGGAGGCCTTGCTTACAAAAACTGATTTTTGGAGGCCACCTGTGTACCAGCGATTACAATATAAACGCAAAAAATGTGTTTCTCTACTACTATTATGTATGTATTATACATATAAATCTGCCTCTTGAATCACGCTATCTATTAAAAAAAATCGCATCAATATCCGTTGCTTAGTTTTAAAGATCTAAGCATATGTAGAGACAGACAGACAGACAGCAAGAAGCGATTTTTTTTTTATACTTTCTAGTGATATCGAATCAACAGCCTAAGAAATAAGTTTCAAGTTTCTAGCTCTAAAAACTACGATAGTTCCATAAAACTTTTCATCTAACCTTCACTCCCTTACAACCCTTTTTTCGCAATAAAAGCGCGACAGATAGACATACAGGATTATTTTCGCATTTATAATATTAGTAAGGATTTTTAATTTGTGGATTTTTTAGGTATCAAATATAAAAAAATTATAGAAATATTCTTTCTCATAAAATAAAACTGTTTTTAATAAATGTATTATTTTTAAAAGTACTTGGGCAGTTGATTATCTAGCTATAGAGCGCAAGTCCCAACCAGCAGTTTTTTTCTTTCATTTCTATTTTCTAAGATATACCTAATTAATTTTCATCTGATCGTTACAATGTTTCAAAAGTAGTATACCTTTATTTATTTTTTATTATTTAATTTATGTGTTAAAACTATATAATTTTTACAAATTCAAAAAGAAATATTGATATTTATTATTGATATTTCTTTGGCGGGAATTCGTTCCGCGACCGCCATGTCATTACGATCGTCCATTGTTTTCTGTGTTTTTATTTCTTCTACACAAAGGCATAACAAATAAGGCCAAAGGGAAAATTATTTATAAATAAAATAAATGTCTTTTTCTGCAAATGTATATTTTAATAAATTGTTACGTGGGTAAAATTGAAATAAAATTAAAGTTGTAAACGGTGTTGCTAACTCAAAGGTAGTCTTCGACATATAAAAGGAAATTAATCCTTACTTATAAATAATCCCCGTGTCTATCAAGATCCTTAAAATATAAAATCCTGGTTTGGAATCTCTTGAAGCTTGTAGATATGTATATATATGACTAGCCCGACGCGTGGCCGCGCGTGCCGCTGAAGCGGACCGTGTAGGGAACCGTATCAAAGTCTTGCATAGTTTCCAACTTGTGGAAAAATAAATTCCGCCATCTTGAATTTTTTTTCTATTCATCAAATAAACCTTGAGGCTCTGATCATGTTTTTCCAAAAAACGACTCTTCCATCTTGTATACTTTCTGAGATAGACGCCTACGAAATTTGTATGGCGGCTATTTTAAATCCGCCATTTTGGATTTTTTTTCAGCTCATTGCCAATTCGATGAGGATTGGAATGATATTTGTTCGAGTACCTCCCACTTATCTTAAATATCCTGGCTGTGCTCTTGCCCCGTCTCCGAAACCCTCAATCATCAGCTCTCTCCATATTTTTCCTCTGAATGAATTTTCGTCCTCTATTACGTATAGACCATGAGTGAAAAAAATTTTTTTCAGACAAAATTTTGCAGTCAGTCAATCAGTCAGTCAGTGAATCAGCACAAGCAGCTATACATATATGTCGGAAGTGTGAGTTAGGTTTAGGTTGGCCTAAGGTTAGGTTAGCCTTGTGTTAGGTTAGGTTTGTGTTAGTCTAATCTAAAGCTAAGCAGAAACTAAGCAGTGGAGGTGAGTGTCTCGATTGAATAAAGGAATTCCTTAAGCCTTTACCTTAGTCACAATTCCAAGGCACTGCTTGGGTTCCTGTCATAATAGTAAGAGATCGTACAGTGTTGCCCCCGTAGCTTATATTATAGGTCATCCATTGTGCACATACGATATATGATTGTATATCCCTATTTTAATATCTGACATATATATATATATATTAAAAAAAATCTAAACATATTTTTGTGTCAAAACTTGCAAGGGAATTAAAACCTAGGATTATAAAGACCAAAAGCAATGTCTTATGGCACAAAGAATAGGGACAATTCGAAAACGTGTTTCGTAAACCTCCGGCGACCTATATTGATGTATGGGGACAAAAGTTTTCCAACAGCAAAGTTATTTTTATCATTGAATGGAGTTGTTACATTGCAATTTAAGCCTTTTTATTTAATCAATAGTCTTAATTTTCGGTGTTGTTGGTCTATATTTCGTATCTCGCAGCATCCACAGAAAACTTAAAACACCCTAGCGTAAAAGTAATTTTGCGCAAAAGGGGTAACTATTCAAACCGCGGTGTAGTCAAAGAGCTTGGGGACGTGCAATATGTCGACGCAATGATGCGGTTTTAGTGTTGTGTTGATTAGTTTTATCGATATCGTTAGAAAACAATTGTAAAGGAAATTAAATGTAAATCACGTAATATACAGGAAGAAATATGTCACTCATCTTAATCTCTCACTCACTCATCAAAAGGAATTCGATTTATTATAATAGAAATATATCACGTTTTGGTCTCGCCGTATGTACGCCAGATCTCAATAATACAGTTCGGTTTTTTGAATTTTGTTTTTTGGGTTACTTAAACTGTAGAATTATAGCAGTTAATGTTCAAGTTTTCGCCTGTTTTTCTTTAAATACAAACTTTTCGTGCATATGATTTTAATACATATATAAAAATATGTTAGCCCTTATTCGACTTTCCTACTTTTTATCAGGAAGCAGTGGTAGTGCCGATCTCCCGTTATCATCAACAATACATATATAATGATTTGTTTCTATATTTATGAAAGCGTTTTGTAATTAAAGTACCTAATTGCAATTTATATAATTCTAATTGAAAAGCGCTCGACAAAACGAAAGTAATTTCAATAACTCGCACTCTATAACAAAAACTTAATTAAAATAAAACTCCATTCATTATAACGGTGAACAAAGCACAGATGTATTTGAATAAAGCAATTAATTTAAAGGCATATGAATGAAGGTTACTACAGATTAGCGCGTAAATCACCGGGAGTTTTTATCGATAACTAACGTCCTCATAAATTACTACAACCCTATTAAGGCAGAATGCATTTTGATAGAAATTTGTTTTTAATCGGTTGAAATTGGGTGCGAAATGAGTTCTGACCCTCAGTATTACTCAAAGATAGACGTTTAAATTAAAACTTAAAAAGCTCTTAATTTGTCTACGAATATTTTAGTAAATTTATAATATTTATTTATAACTATTTTTAATGTCGGATTATTTACCAAAATCTCTTATAGATAATAATTTATAGTCTGTATCATATTTTATTAAAATATGAATTTGTAATTTTATACATATAATTTTTTTTAATTTAACCAAATAGGTTTTCGGTTTAAGTTAAATAATTAAAATTAAAAAAGAAATTAATTAATTAAATTGACAATAACATTATATATAATTTTTAACATTTATTATTTATTACGAAAACATCACTAAATTCTCCACAGATAATTAAATACCGCATAATGGCCAGTTGTCATTGTATCCCTCCAAAATCTGACAGTTCAATTGCCTTCTCCGTAACAAGTGACATTTGTTCAAATTGCCCAGCTTTCTAAATAAACAAAACTATTTGCAGTTAAACTCTCCTTAATCCTATAGCAATAAAGTTCAAATTGTGAAAACAAATTGTATGTGTATGAAAGTTCAATTATCTGTATTTTGTAGAGAATAAAGTTGAAAATCGTAAATAGATTTTGTCAAAGTCTTTTTACGTTCCATTTCCCGGTTAATATGGCGTGTAAATGAGTTCTTTATCGTAGTGTTTTTTAAATGTTTGTTTAATGCTATGTAGGGTGAATAAATAAAGCAAACATCATTTTGGTACAAATTACACGATGCATTTGATATGGATCGTTGATTAGGTATTTGTTTGATCTATTAAGAGACATAAAATGTATTCTATTATTTGATTTGCTATTTCGATGTTTTATGCAGAAAAAAACTTGACTTGGAAAAATATTTGAAATAAACAAAACATCAAAATTAGCCAAATTCTGGGGATTCCAATATGGTGAATCAATTTATTGTTAATTGTTTAGGATAGATGGTAAAATTAAAGTTGCTTTAGTTATCAACACCGTTTATAAATTAGTGTTCTCGAGTAGGTCCTTTTATATTGTTTTAAAGTAAACAAACGTGTAGAAATATATAACCTTTAATGCGTTAGATTAGTCAGTTTTTCTGGTGTTGTGTGTGTGTTTCTGAGTGTGGTCAAGGTCATCCTTCTCGAGATCCACTTAAGTTTACTTTATTATCTATTGTAGTTGGCAAAGTCGAGTGATGGAGGTGAGAGTGAATATATTATGAAAGAGCTCTTTAAATTTGCTCCTGGGTCTTAAGTCCCAGGGATTGCTTGTCTTCCTTCCTTTTTCATTCCTCTCTCATTCTATGACAGAAGTATTCTTAGATGTACAAGGTAAAAAATTACATCCTTTCAACCTAAGTAAATGAAATAAGTAAGAACACAAGGTATATAACCTAATGAACACCGTTTAACAGTCGTTTAACGTGTTTAAACCTACAATTATAGTACACTTAAAACATTTAATATAATATCATTAAACTAAATGGTACTGACAAGAAAAAGAGATCTAATAAACAAATATATCATAATGGAAGGTTGAAAAGAATTATTTGATTTTAAGTTAAAAATTATCTTTAAAAAGAAAATAACGAGAATCCATTATTATATACCAGCTGTGCCCGCGACTTCGTCCGCGTGGAATAGTATCTTTCGTTATTATTAGTTATACACCCTTGAGGGTAAAACTTTTACAAACTTTGAAAGTCATATTTATTTATATCGAATCAACAGCCATAGCTCATTCCTCCCTCCTTCCAACCCCTTACAACCCTTTTTACGCATTAAAAAGTAGGCTATGTCCTTTCTCAGGCTCTGGACTATCTATATATAAATTTTATTTAAACTGGTTCTGTAGTTTTGGCGTGAAAGAGCGACAGAAATTTTATTGTCATATTTTAAGGTCAAAACAATTTAAAACCTTTCCCTCCCAGAAAATAGCCCAACTACATACTGTGCAAGCTATCAAGGATTCTTATAACATCATCTACAAGTATACAGTCCAATACAATGTACTCTATAATCATTATATACTACATTAATAACCGGGAACTGCGTAGGTCCATCACACACCTGCCATTCAAATCACGCCTACAGTAATTTTCACAATTTATTTCTGCAGCTTATTTCACTTTGATATAAGATTTTGAACTTAAACCCAATGCAATAAAAGTATAGTAAAGCTTAAATTGCTAGTTCATGATCTTCTTTACATGGATGGAATTGCATAGAGTAGTAATATGTGGCAACATTGCTTCCATTCCATGCCTAAATGTCGGGCAAAGTAGAACAAAATACAGATAAAAATATTTACTAAAAATGAGGTATTCATTTTTCTATATCCTACCAATGCAATACGAATAGCGAATAAAATGAATTTCAATTTGCGAATCGCACGCTATAGATTTAATATCATCCTCATCACCTGGATGTGTGGCGTGCTTCAACAGTGCGTTTTCCTTCGGTGGTATATCCTGAACATTACGACATGAGGACCTTCAAAACTCGCGTATATCTCCACCATAAAGGCTGACAACGCTTCAACGTGGGCAGCGGTTATTACTGCTTCGCCTTCCTATTTTATAAAAAAAGTCATTGAAAGAAGAAGATATTTTTAAAGATTGATTTTTAGTGCAATAAATAATGACGCCTTCTTGATTCAGTGCCATGTAAAACAATTGACTAGTTTCTGATAGACAAACAAACACTCAATACAAACTGTATTTTGTGACTCACCATTTTGTTACTAAAACTATTAAATCCTATTTTAAAACAGCGATTCCCAAAGTCATCTGGGTACCAGGGTCAATTCAGGAATCCATAATAATTTCACTGTAACACGGTCTACGAAATTGAGTTGGGAAAATTTTCATCAACAAAGAAACAAAACATTATAAACATTAGTATCGATATCGCTAATCGATTTAGTGTCACATCTGCGTAACATTATCTTTGTAGCAACCGTAGCGCTGAGCGCAGTTACCGAAGTGGCAGACCGTACGCCCGCAGCCATCACGAGCGCCTTTCTACGCACCGCTTTTGTTTTAAAACCGCCTTATTGAATCGCTCGAACGCCTGAACCGCCTGAATGATAGCAGGTGGGGACAATAAATAAGATAATGTGGGTTGGATTTGTTATGTACTATTGATTGTATGTATTGTTGAGTAAATAACTGCTCTTGAGCCTAAGTGCATAGTCTTTACATAGTATAAAATGAAGTCGCTTCCGCTGTCTGTTCGCTTAGATCTTTTAAACTGCTCAAGGGATTTTAATGCAGTATTCAGCAATAGATAGAGTGATTCTAGAGGAAGGTTTATATGTATAAAACATGCATATTATAGTAGAGACACAGTGCGATACTGGGGTGGGTCGCTAGTAGAGTTTCAAAGATTTCAAAGATTTTATTTCAAAAACAAAAATATTTTATAGAATTATAGTAAAGATAATAATTACATTAGTGAAACACTGTGTCGCAATTATTAACGCCCAGCACCGACTGAACTTAATTAATGCTTCTATTTATAATAAAACTTGATAATAAAAAAAAGAGTATAAAATACTTAAGCCAACTTAACAGGTCACGCCGTTGCGGATATTTGCAACAATTTGGATTTGTTAACATAGTAATAATATTATCACGTTTTTTTTATATGAAATTTTCCAATTCCCCGTAAATAAATCGTTAGGTATTATTTATCAACATGGTTAGAAAGAACGACTGTCTTTCAAGATTTTGTATCATCAGACAGATTTTTTAAGTGTCAAAAATGTGTTTTATCAAAAGGTTCATAACCTACTAAAGCTAAAAATATTAAATTTTGTC
Source organism: Limenitis camilla (assembly GCA_905147385.1). Lineage (NCBI taxonomy): Eukaryota > Metazoa > Arthropoda > Insecta > Lepidoptera > Nymphalidae > Limenitis > Limenitis camilla. Next base: position 3,979,712 of record LR990231.1, read on the forward strand.
GATATGATTTTTTGTGATGTATGAGGGTCTTACTAAAATTTTTATTTAATTTAACTCCTAAAAGGTAATCAACGGAGCGGTGTCTTCTAAAATAAGGGACCATATTATTCATTGATTTTTAGGGGTTTTAATGAGTCATTTACAGGGTGAGAATAAGTCCTCTTTGCATTTACCTATAAATCTTTTTACACAGCAAAGAGGCGGTGGAGAAGAAGTATACAAAAATAATAAATAATAGTAAAAAGTCCATGTTTGTTAGCATTACAATCACCGATAGCAGAATACAACAAAGGTATACTTTACAAGGCAGTAATACTGTAATAGTCCAGGCGAGGGCGAGGGCGAGTGGCAGAACGTAAGCACGGGCCTCGGGCCGTCACGATAAATGACCCGGCCCTGCCCGTAGACAATTTCACTCTTGAAACCTTTTTTTCATCTTACTGGACCTTTGAAAAGACCTTTTTTTATTTTTTACATACGACCTCCTTTAAGAACGCTATGATACGTTTTGTGTCTTTTTCATTTGGATATTTTTAAACATCTGGCTGACAAAAACTCTATCGATATTGGAAAAGATGTACTGTAGTGATTATTTATAAATTTAAAAAAGAAATATTCTAATAATAATAACTCAATGAAGTATGAGGTAGAATAGAGTACCTATAAATTGTTTTAATAGCCAAGATAGTAGTAAACAAGAAGGGCTACAACTGCATATTTCAAATGATAAAATTAATCTACACCGAATACAGTAATCCGCCATGCAGCTTAAACGCAGATAGAGTGAATGACGTCACGACTTTGTAAATGTCATTTTGTTTTGTAAATGTTTTTTTTATGTATTATTGACTTCATACACTTATAAACTATGGAATTTATACATACGTGTATATAACCTAACACATGTACAGCAATACACATATAATATTATTATAAGATGTACTTTAGGTATGAGGCCGGGCAACGCCTGGGGCTTGCGATCCAGAAGCAGGATTAAAGGGCCTTTCTACTACTAGTAAACGCTCTCCATCATTGCTCGATCTCGCACCTTAAATACTGTAGGTAAAAAACACTTACTTGATCATCATGACATTGAAGAGCACTGAACTAAATGCTATTGACACTAATGTCCAAAATGACAGTCCAAATCTGTTGTACCTACACTTATATATCTACTACAAAACACAAAGTTTAAAGTAAGTTGCCAATCTCTCATCATTAAATTATTTATATTAATGTTACAATACATATATAACTCATCATCATCATTAAAAAAAGAAATTCTTGATCATCATAGAATAACCAACCATAGTCAAAAACTAAAACATCTCTATACCCTATTGAGTATGCGATATTTTATATTATAATGAACAAACAACGTGTATTTATCGCATCGGCAAAAAGTATCAAGGCGAACCCTAGCGTCACAGACCCCTAAATTACCGACCGACTATAATTACGGAACCCTATCGGGTTTTTTATCATCCACAAATCTAATATAACTAATGAGGGGATTCGTCTCGCCGCGTAAAAGATCTATTACTTTATGGTTTTATCCCCATGTCATAGTGCATTTGGTGTTTTTATTATTTTTCGTTTTATACAGTTGCTTTTATTAAGTAGATATTGGCGTAAAATTTAATAGTTATTTTTATATAAATCGAAATTTTTTGTGAATTTCAAAAATTGTGTACAGAAGAAGAAATCATGTGTTTTCAAAGACTAAACTTAGTTTTCTAAGAATTAGGGCATAATGAAAAAAAAACGAGCAATTTCAAAATCGTTTCACGGCAATTTTTATCCGACTACGGCGAAGCCAAAAGGAAGGGTTATGGTTTTGGCAGTCTATGTATGTATGTATGTATGTATGTATCTATGTATGTATGTTTGTATGTTCAATCCTAGCGCCTAAACTACTGAACCAATTTTCATGAATGAGTTGTCAATAGATTCGTAATAATGGCGCGGGTGACATAGGCTATAAAAGTTTTATAATTTTTTTTATGAAGGAAAATTAACCTCGAAAAAAATTAAACTGAGATAATTATCACGTGTTTGGTATCAAAAGAAAGGTCTTGGCGAGCACATTACAAATATGTATATATATCTTATTGTTTAAGTCAACATATACGTTTTAAAATGCGGTCGTATAGTCCGCGCGGTCCTGTCGTTGCAGTTATTCACTCGTTTAAGCAAATAATAACCAACATTACGTTACAATATGAGATTATAAATATTATCTCGATCGGGAAACGGAAACCTATCAAAAAAAAAAGTTTGTAAAACTTATTTATATTATTAGAGGAACACTATCAAATGGTAGGTATACAGTAAGGTTATAGTTATAGTTTTATAAATTTTATTTTTTTTCCTTTAAATATGAATTAAATTTTTTACAACTATCTGAAGAACAAATTCAATAATAGTATAGCTACCAACACGTAAGTATAGGTTTGACCTTGAAGGCGCAGAAGTCACTGTTAAGGCCTTTTTAACAGAGAGCAGCGTGTCACACGTAATTGGTTCTTATGCGACGTTTCAGTTCCCGCACGTCTGCTATTTGTCAAAATAGTAAACGGATCGAACTGCCAATACAGGCAAGTAACACGTTCACTTCGTTCACGCAACTTTCTTCAACTATTTTTTCTCAGACCTAAAGTTATCTGCCAGCTACTATAGCTGAATATAAAAAAGAAAATCCTTCTAATTTTCCATCACTAAACAAAATTTTAAATTGTATTACTTAAAATATATGTATTGAGTATTGATTAGGGTTTTGCTAATAATATTCTGGTCTTTCAGTAGCTCATTAACCCTCAATCAATCAATTTCGTTCAATAAAGTAAGTAGGTTGCATCGCAGCAGGCTCTCTGTGGGAGGTTGGTAAAGATGTCTTTCCTGTTCGCGCCGTGCCACCATTGCTTTTGATTAATTTATATGTTGTCCCTTTTAATAAAGTACTTTATATTTAGGAATAAAAAAGAATTTACTTAATAGAAACTTAAAGGAAAGAGATTTTAATTTAATAACAGAAAAATTCCATTATGTGTTATTCACAAATTATTGACAATATGAAAAAACTTTATAAATAGTTTTAGAAAATTGGCTGTCTACACTCTACGACTTATACGAGAAGGAAATATCAAGTTTATTATTTACTAAATATCAAGTTTATAGTTTATTACTACCTAGCGGCCTGCCCTCGCTTCGCTTCGGGTATTTGAAGCAATATTTTAATTGATGTCCTTAAATTGTCACTGTAATTGTGTAGCTTTTCATTATTTAAATTAAATTCAAAAGAGGAATAGAGACAGAGATTGAGAAAATAGAAATTACAGAAAGAAAAAAGAGGAAAGAGACAGATAATAAAAGAGCGAGAAGTACAAAGCAAAGATAAAATGAAAGAGACATAGATAAAAAAGAGGGAGAAAGGTGAGAGAGATAATAGAGAGAAAGAAAGTGAAGAGACAGGATGGACAGAGATAAAGATAAAAATGGAAGAGAGACAAAGACAGAGAGGAAGAGAGGAGTGAAAGTATATAGAGCGGCGTATTTTTAATTTTCAAGCGTAATCTTTGTATACATCATCATCACGACCCGTTAATGGCCCACTGCTGAGCCGGATCTCCACCTCAGAATGAGGAGGGTATTAGGCCATAGTCCACCACGCTGCCCCAGTGCGGGTTGGCAGACTCCACACACCTTTGAGAACTTTAGGGAATTCTCAGGAGTGCAGGTTTCCTCACGATGTTTTCCTTCACCGTTATAGCAAGTGATATTTAACTGCTTAAAACACACAGCTCAGAAAAGTCAGAGGTGTGTGCCCAGGATCGAACTCGGACCTCCCGAGTAAAACTTTAAGTCTTAACCACTGGGCCAACACTGCTTATGTATGTATACATGGAAATCTAATAATCTGTAAAGATATCTATCTAATCAACAAAAAATATATTTTTTGTTCAGCTGTACTATTATATATCTTTCTTTGTTAATTAATTTAACAATCACTAAAATTAAAGCTTAAAATTAACATGAAAAAATATGCTAAACTTTCATTGACAGTTTTTTTTCTCTACTTTATCTTATGAGTTATTCTATTTTACTTAAAGTAGACAAACTTTAAAGAGTGGGATGATGTTAATAAATAAATTAAAACTTATATGTTTCATTTCGCACAAAATATACTGAGTTATAATTTATAATTAAGTATGAACACTAACAACACTAACAAGCTTGGTTGTCAAAATTAATCAAGTATTGCCACGTGACCTGAAGTATGTTTTTTATCCTCGCCCTCTAATGGGAGCCACGTGACTGCACAAGTAGGTATTGTAACGCACTCTACTCTATACTCTATGGTATAATGGAAGAAAACACGGTAATATGATTAGTAATTGGTAATTGTATAAGTGGATAAAGTTTCACAGATACTTTTATCCTATACATAAAAAAATGGATGAAGTATTTGCTGTATATTCTATTGTTAGCTCGTTTTTGCTATTTCAACGTAAAACAGTACTTCGTATGTGCATCGGCCATTTTCATTGTTAAGTTAGAAAAAATAAAATTGGTGTGTCTGTTTGTAATATTAAAGTGACCGCTTTTTACTAAGTGCATGTAGAAGTATACACGGTACATCTACCAAAACAACATTTTTTTACAATTTATAACTGACTGTCTGTTTTTTCCGGCTAATGTCTGAAATGGCAGATAGCTGATGTAACAAGGAGTAACTTAAGTTATTTAACATCTCGCTACGACCCATAGGAGCTGAGCAACACGCGAACAAAGTCACGCAGGTAAGGAATATTGTATGTTTTAAAAATTCTGAGGAATATTTTAGATTAAAACAAATATATCAAATTTTCCAATTTAATAAGTTAATGGAAAAGAATATAGAAAAATTACAATTTTGTAATCTGTTTCTGTTTCAGTATTGCAAGGCAGGAAAGAATATCAAAGATTAATTTAGTCTTGAAGTTATTCCCGTTCTTGTTGTGCGTATGTGGGTGGATACGTCTATGTGCCAACCTACTTTAATTACATAGTATGTCTTGTACACTATAATATTTAATATTGCAACATAAAAGGGCTACAGATAACCCATTTGCTTATAAACTGCCAATAATTATATGTATTAAAAAGATTTGTGTTCAATCTGTAAGATACAGAAAGTTTATTACGAAATGTCAATTGCTTGTTTATTGGTAGTAAAAGTAGAATTCAGACAAACTCATAAATGAACCAGCTTATAAAGAAAGTATGTAGAATGTTAATGCTTTTATATAAATATGATAATATACAGCTTATATCATAAATTTAGACAAATATAATATTAATCTCGCCCAATCTCCTCATCGTTAGTAGTACTGCGCTCGAGACGAGGGCGCAAATTGGCGGGAATGAAATCGTGTTCGATTCTCAATTTGAATCGATTTATAAAAATCTTTGATGTCTGTGCAATCTGGGTAGATGTTTGGAATGCAGTGAGCTACAAGGTTTTATACTTTGATATGTTGATAGATAATAAATTTTATTTAGATTCAGAAATTTTATTTTTTATAACTTAAAATAAATTCTTTTTGGACAAAATATTAGCTATTTATAAGCTACACCGCACAGTAACACGTCGTAACAAACAATATTAACTCTTAAGATTTTTTATATGTATCAAATATTGGTTTAATTTTTTAAAATAGGCTAGTTGACTAAATTTGAAAACTTGGTTATTTATATACTTTAATATCTATTTTATCCCAAAAAACCTATATTTTACAGAAATTGCAATATTTATATTAGATACGTAATTTTGTATTAAAAAAAAGGAATTTAGATTTCCCTCAAAAACATTGAATAGTTTCATGGCGTTTTGAATGACGTCACAATCTGCGAAATAAAACTGTCAACTGTGTATAAAAACGTCAACAAAAACAATGATGTTTTGAGTGGCGTGACGTAACAGTCTTTCTGATTAGTGTTCGCTGTCATGTGACTTAATGTCTATTTTTTTCAAATTTGATTTCTAAAAATATTAATAATCTTCATATTAATAATAGTCTTAGAAACTATAAACCAAACAATGTGTTACTATTGGACACAACATCTACTTAAAAAGTTATGTATTATCTATGCATATAAAAAAGTAAACTTAAATTTTTAAACTATTTATTATCAACAACATAATTTAGAAATTCATAATATAACATTAAGAATAAATTAGATTTTTAACAATTCTCGGATGCTCTCCGTTATCGGAAACATCGATGCACCTGTCCGAGATTATGTAGAAACGATTTGCATATAATTCATACATAATTCAAATATATCGTACGATATGGACGTTAAAAATTATATTTAGTCCGAAGATTTAATAACATGTTTGCGTGTTTCTAAGTTTTTGTTTATATAAGTAAACTTTATAATAATTTAGGTTAGAAATATATCTTATATTTTGTCACTTGCTTGAATACATGAATGCGCTACTCTCAGAATTGAAATAAATGCTTTCAGTGTTAGATAGCCCATTTATCGAGGAAGGCTATAGGCTATATATCATCACGCTAAGACCAATAGGAGCGGAGCATCACGCGGACGAAGTCGCAAGGATCGACTAGTTATTAGATATACACGACGATCTGTTGATTATTACTTCCTGACGGTTAGGTATACTTTTTTTTCTCTGTTTTTATTTCTTAATAGAAAAGGCAAAGGTATTGCACCGTACAGCCTTGTCTTTGGTAGGTTAATTCTTTATTCATTTTAATGTAAAGCCGAAGCCATGAGACGATTGTAGCTGTACTTTAGACACAGCAGCAATACTGCCTTCTGTCATAGCGGCGTATTTATTTGGTTACCTCTTATTTTTTCGTTGACATAACTAATTGATTCAGTTTGTGCTTATTTCAAAAGTCAAATGCTACTCGAATCAATACTGCCAACATCATAACTAAAATTATCTACTCGCAATACTGAATGACTGACTTAATAATGCAATCTGACCTACCAGTGAACTTTTTAGTAAAACTAAAAATTGTTTTTTTTTAATAAATGTTTATTATAGCAATTTTAGGTCCATACAAATAAATCACGGCAAATTGTTGATTGTGCGAATTAAGTTCTATTAAAATCCGTTTTGATGCCGCTTGATGTATTGTAATAAATTATATTTTTGGTAACAATGAAGCTGGAGGATTGTAATTTTGATGTTTTGAAGTGTTATTACTTGAAAATCAATAAGTGTTCAGAACCGTACAGATATTCTTTGAATACTTAGATGTAATCTTTCGGTCAAATATAATTACCCATGTAGATAAAATAAATATTAGGTTCTATATCTATGACTGAAACACCAGCTGCTTAACAGCATCAGCACCATCGGATAAATTATTATCAGTGCTGGTCGGATACTTATATTTAATTTGATTACAGTAATCCTTACTAATATTATAAGTGCGAAAATAACTCTGTCTGTCTGTCGCGCTCTCACGCCAAAACTACTGAGCCGATTTAAATGAAATTTTGTACACAGATAGTCTAGAGCCTCAGAAAGGACATAGGCTACTTTTTAATGCGAAAAAGGGTTGTAAGGGATTAAAAGGGGGGGATAAAAAGTTGAATGGAAGTATCGTCATATTTAGAGTTAGAAACTTATTTTTTAGACTATTGATTCGATATAAACAAATCTGACATTCAAAGTTTATAATAGTTTTAACCTCAAGGGTGTAAAATAACGATAGGGAAAGACACTATTCCACGTGGACGAAGTCGCGGGCACAGCTAGTAGAATATAAACCTGCAAATACCTAAACACATGACGCTTACGTTAAATTAAACAATAAATGAGGTTCAATTATATCAATTATGCTGTCTCAGTTTTAAGTTAATTAACACTGTTTTTTTTTAATTTAATTATTTTACTCTAAAAAATTAGATTAAAACTTGTTTTATCGCTATCCTTAGGAGATTATTCTAAGCATGAGCTACAAAATTGTTATTTGTGCAGAACTGTGTTGTGTCAGATAGTTATCAGAAAATATATCAAAAACCAATGTAACTGGCCATTAGAGAAACAAATACATTAAAAAGTAAAAAATGTAGCCAATAAATCCCGCTCCAAATTTAAAAATTCGAAATTCCTTTTTCGAAATGGAACGCTCGCGTGTACCCGTCGCGTCGCGGCGATCAATCAGTCAAATTATATTGTCTTAGAGATCGACCTAAATTGTCCGTGTGATGTGCACTCCACTTAAATTGGTGTAAACGATCCTCTGTAATAATAAAATTGGAGTTTATGGATAATAGAGAAATATTTTTTTAATTTTCTAATCGCTAATAACTTTTAACATGCAAGAGTGTATTGTTCTTACTATTATCGTAGTAAAATAAATGTCGTTCTGTTATTTTTTTAAATTCTTTACGCGGGAAACATATTTAATGGATCGATCAGATACGAACTAATGTCGCCACTAGAGAAAATATTTATAGGAGGTATATAATATAGGTATAATAAAAACTGAAAAGCAGTGATAACCTAGTGGTTAAGACACCGGTATCTTGATTGGGAGGTCCGAGTCCTGGGCACACACCTCTGACTATTCTAGTTGTGTTTTAATAAATTGAATATCACTTACTATACCTAACGGTGAAGAAAACAATCGTGAGGAAACCTGCACTGCTGCGAGTTCCATAAAAGTAATCAAAGGTGTGTGAAGTCTGGCTACTGGTGGACTATGACCTAACCTCTCCTTATTCTAAGGAGGATACCTCTCATAGGAGGAGGATACGGTCTCTGTGGAGAAGGCTTGGCTGGTTCATCAAATTAGATTTTTTCTCTCGAAATCAGATGAAAGGCACAGTTGAGAGCAAATCATAAAAGGTACTAGACCACATATTACAAAAGTATTCAATAATATTAAGTTTTTAACTATTGACATTTTTTTTTAATTATCTTGTTTAACGGCTCTGGGTACTAGCCCTTTTGAGCCTGTAGTTGTATACATATGAACATGTTTAATAACTATTGACATTGCATGTAGTGTTGCCACACTAAATTTATCATTCTCCTCCCAGCCTCTATTGTAACAATTCCTATTTAATTAACGTTTGTATTTTCGACTACTGGTATACATCAAGTATAATACATTATATAAATTGGAGGCAATAGGTAATTACTAAATTAGATTTTATCTAAAAACATTAATAAAAAAATATTCTGATACCTCACCGAAGCGATTGTAGTTTAATAGAAAAATATGAAACTAGTAGATATGATTTATTATATCAAAATATAATCGCGATCAAACACATTATCATTACAAGCTCTTATAAACAGATTTGTTAATATTAAACACCTAACTCAATCACAATTTCCTTTCCACAAAAAACGTTTTGAATTATAGCTGTTTATTACAAAGAAACCTCACGAAAGCAAATTATTATAATTCAGTTAAAGGATCATATGGCTAATCCGATAATCGTTAAATTGGCCCCTTTCATTTTTCTTTTTCAATTTACGGAGTCTCTGGTCACGACAGTTCGGATTGCCAAGCTCTGGTTTCGAAAGAATTAAAATACTACTAATATAAACTTTACAATAAATTCAGGTAAGTACAACTATCGTAATAAATTATATCGACAGTATTTATTGCTGCAAATTGGAATTATTTTTCATTGGTAACAGAAAGCAAAACAATATATTATACTTTGTTGCTTTATGATTACGTTTAAAATTATGAATTAAAAATAAATAAAATAAAAAATTAGTAATATTATTGTAGACGTCATAAAATCGCACATTAACAAGAAGAGTGACACTATACAAAAAAGCTTTAAAAATTTACTAAACAGTAATGACTAGTTTTGCACCAGAAAGAATAAATAAATTATATTATGTTATCGTTTTTTTTATGGTTTGAAGAGGGCATTAAGCTCGATTGGAATGTATTTATTTTTGAACAACTTTTTTTATTTATCAGTTTTCCAAACACCCATTGTAATGACGTTATTGCATTAATTAACAAGTTCAGACAAGACACTACGTCATATACCGGAAATTACTAGAGTTATTATTATGACAACAGCTGTTTCTGGAAAGTGTAGTACCTATGCTTCACAAAAACATTTTTTTTTGTATAGTGATGGTCTTCTCAATATGCGATATATGTGAGCACTCTTTCAGGCCAGTGTTAAACATTGTGTGAAATTTAACTTGACACACGATTAGGTTCTTTTTAATATCACTGTCCCAACGCAAACCTGGATTTTGTAAACGATGTTTTATGTTGATTACTGACCTAAGTAATAAGGATTGTAATTAACCCGTAAGGGAGCGGGTTAAAATACACTTCCCCTTTGCCGCTGGGAGAGCATCTCGTAAGAGGCGAGTAACCCAGCACCACCGTAGGTGGATCTGTCCCCCGGCTTGATTGCGACCATGAGCATGTGAAGCCGATCGACAAGTGTCACTGATACGTTCTGGTCGAGCCGCAAGTGGACCAGAGCTACCTCCCCACTTTCATTCTAACACCGAGTTCTTGCTCTTGGTTCTCTGAAACCGCAGCATTCTTCCCTGCGCTCCACTTCCTAACTCTATCTTCGAGGAAACGCATTGGCATAACAAGAGATATTCTCTAATTTTGCCGATGTCCATGGGCGACTATGGCCACTTTCCATCTGGTGGACTGTCTGCTCGTTTCTCTCTTAACTGTCATTAAAAAAAGTGTGTGTGCTTCTTAAAAAATACTAGGCATAATTTTTTATAGTGTTTTTTTATTCTAGTATTATTCCTATAGGTATGGTTAAATTAAATGTAATAATAACTTATATCCTTATCTTCAGTGAATCATACGCTTTCTGCAATTAATATTATTTAATCTGTATTGTCTAAAAACTGTTAACAAAGAATCTATCCAATATATCACAAAACGTTTTATAATTGCATGGCGCGGATCCACTAATTGCCGCCTACACGTGGGTAATCATTTTATGTTTTATGGATGTTAAATAATACTTTGCTCCTAATTTTTTATATTTAATTGTCTGTGTCCTAGTTTTATTATATTTATAATATGTTATTGCAAATGACCATTGCATCTGATGCTCTATTTTTGAGTAGATGAGTTAACAACATCGTTTTATTTCAAGCATACCTACCCAATTGTAGACAATATAAAAGCCCTGTCCCGATGGATTAATTACAGTCTGTCAAGTACTTTCATAGAGTAAACATTGTGTTATGTTATGCAAGTGTTATATGATATTTATTTATTTTATCAATGAGTAACTGTGATGAATATCTTAATCATATCTGGGACGTGCATAAACCTACTCCTTTGTCGCAGGTCCCAGAAGATACTCCACGGCTTCCTGTCTAAAATTAAGTTTACGACTAACTGAAAAATAATTAAAATAAAAGATGATAAAATTTGGCCTGATATCATGTTTATTAGATAAGCTATAAAAAAACTTTAATACCATAGTCACAAGCTATAAGGGAGACCGAAATTACCTCTACTCTAATTTAAGAGATATTCGAAGCATTTGTCCGTCTATCACAATTATCGAGGCATCTACGACACGCGAGTATAATTTTACTGTGTAATTTTCTTTATTTTGGTGTATCGTTGTTAGGAATACTCTACACATGAGACTACACTATTAAACTTATATGAAGTACTAGCCGACCCGCCCTCGCTTCGCTGAGGTGTATTTCAACCACTCACTCTCTCAGAAAAAAGTAGCCAAGTTACTCTTTGTTACTCTGGCTTTCATTGGCAGATAGCTGGTGTTTTATTTCTAGGCAGACATAAATTGTAAAAAAAGGAGTAAAAAGCGGTTATTTTAATATTTTGAAGTCTCAACCACTGGGCCATCACTCCTGAGAGTTTTCCATGTTCTCAAAGCTGTGTGAAGTCTGCCAACCCGCACTGGGCCAGCGTGGTGGACTATGGCCTAATACCCTCCTCATTCTGAGGAGGAGACCCGGCTCAGCAGTGGGCCATTGACGGGTCGTGATGATGACTCCAATTTTATTTATTTGTATGGATTAAATCAATCATATCTACAACATAATAAAAAACAAATTCGCAAGCCGCGTAGCTGTCTGTTCGCGATAAATTCAAAAACCACTCAAAGGCCGTTTTCATGCCGTTTTCAAAACCCAAAAAATATTTGAATTGGTTTAATTGTCGAAAATGACGGGAAAAATTAATAAAAAAAACCATAATATGTTCTTTTACCCGTGTGATGCCGATGGCGGTTGCTAGTTTTGTGATAAAATTAGGCGAAAAAAATTAATTAATAATAGTTTGTAGTAAGCTATCTGTTTGTCAATGTACTTACTGTCTTTTGTTTTTATTTTCTATAGTTGGTCTCCTCTTTTAAAATGTAAATAGGTATTAGGTAGACTTAATTAAAAATGTTGTGAATATGGGGTATTCTGTTAAAAGGCCTCAAAATAATCAATAGAAATATTTATAACCTTCCTTTATTTTTATCTATATCTATACTAATATTATAAAGAGGAAAGATTTGTATTTTTGTATGTAACGAATAAACATAAAAACTACTGGACCGATTTCAAAAATTCTTTCACCGTTAGAAAGCTACATTATCCCTGAGTAACATAGGCTATATTTATTACAAGAAAAAATTAGAGATCCCCAGAAATTCTCACTAAAACCAACACAAGGTGCAAAAAAATTTGCCATAAAATATCTTTCATCGCATGCGCTGCGAAAAGTATTGATGATAGAACAAAAAAATGTTTTACAATATTATAGAACGTATCAATATCTACAAAAAACTCCGCGAGACCATATGTCCAACTATTGTAGTTAAGTCACTATAACTACTTTTTTACATTTTAAAAGTTGGTAAAAATGCCTATCAAAATCAGACCATGTTTTCCATAATTTTGTATTAATTCTTATCCAAATAAATTATTTCGTAATGAAGACTGTTTCAATACCTGTTAATTACTTTTTGAATTATTGAAATCGGACATTCCAGTCAAAAGATATTACGAAATAAAAATATCAAGATAAATAAAAAATAATCCCAGACGGGCCGCCGGCGCGGTGTGGACTGCCTCGCAGCGCAGCGAGTAACGCGGCGATAGAGGGAGCGACAGAATGCGGGAGCCAAAATGTTAAAAAAAATTATCCACCCGTGCGAAGCCGGGACGAGCCCCTAGTTATATAATAAAATATGTCATCCTTGTTTGCAACTTCTTGGTACTTATGACGTAATTAAAAAAGAAAATATACCTAGAGGTATTTTTCATATTATAAAATATGTAGTAAAAACATATTATGTGACAACCCTAAAAGCTTACATTGTTGCTCCTCTAGTGTAAACCCGCCTTAAGTAAATTTGACGTTATTAAACATCGATTTGATGACGTTTTGGAATGTTGGTATGCGTCGATGGTCTCTTTTATTAGTATGTAGATTATAATAATTGTAGTTTTATTAAACACATCTACGATCTTAAGTATGTGAAATAGATACTATAAAATGAAGTTTTTTTTAGTTTACAATATTTTAACGTGATAAAACGTAATTGTTGACAGAACACCGATAGTTTTCCAAAAGGATTTTTACATTTTGGGATGTCATTACTTGACGCCAATAGATGTCAATGGATGAAGCGTAACATTTTCAAATTCAATTCAAAATAAACAAACCTCACTCGATTGGAAATTCAAATTTTTTGCATTTTTCAGACACTATACAACACTTTGATTTTTGTTTTGTTTGACACTAAAAACTGATTCTATTGTATTTAGTATTTTAAATACTATTCAAATCCAAATATCAAAACCACAGATAAAATATAATCTTGAGAATTTAACATTTGCACTATTTTAAGTGTGTGTGAATTAAAAATTATCCATAATAAACTCGTTTTTAAAACATGCTCAAAACACTCATTTATATAGCTACCGTCACGTAAGTATAGGTTTGACCTTGAATGCGCACGGGGCGAGAGCGACGTGTCAGTTCCCGCGCGTCTGCTACCTCAAGGATGGAACGCTCACAATGTACAACTTTTCCTCACTATTTTTCTTAGACCTAAAGTTAGCTGCCGGCTACTAAACCTATCTTTTGTTTCAGGATACTTTTACTTAAATTTATTTATTCAATCCATAACGAATTATAGTTTTTTTCTTTCAAATAAAAAAAAAAGCATTACAAATGTATTATTAATCTGTTAAAAAAAAACAGACATTATCTATGGCTCCTCTGCAAAAACTAAATCGCAACTAATTCAAATCTAATTATAACGACAATTTATAAAATCCGTTAGTTCCATTCGTTGTAACGGTTCCATCCCAAATTGGTCGGCTAAGACAAAAGTGAGACAAAAAAGCGAGAATTTATCAAATGGCTGTCACTTTTAGTTTTTTTTATTAGTTTTTAATAGACTGCGGGGTCACCGTGGTGAATCATTGGATGATGAACTGCTAATGTGTTATGCTGATTTTGTTCTATCACCCGATATTTTACCGACTTCAAGAAATTAGTTCTACATATTTTTTATGGATGTTCGGGCTTCTTTCTCTATGGACAGATTTAGGTTCTTTTTTTTTGGATGAAAGGGGATGTCAAAGATGGCCCCGTTTCAATTGCATTGGTATTGGACCTTGGACTTCAAATGGACCAGACAAATTATCAAAATCAAATAAAAATTCTTTCCGAAATTATATATTAGATAAATATGAATTCTATACAATAATTTAAAATACGCTGCGAGCTGAGAAAGTAAATTTCAATTAATTTTCGTCTGAGTAAATAATTAAATATTAAATATGAGTGCGTTACACGAGGTAATTAAATATCTACTTTATCATCATCATCATCCATTATTGGCCCACTGCTGATCCGGGTCTCCTACTCAGAATTAGGAGGGATGATGCCATAGTCCACAACGCTGGCCAAATGCAGGTTGGCAGACTTCACACACCTTTGAGAACATGAAGAACTCTCAGGAGTGTAGGTTTTCCTTCACCGTTAAAACAAGCAAGTCAATCCAAAAAACATTTGTACTATTTTTAAATATTAAGTAAGTAACCTTTGGTTTTCTGCTAGTTGACCTGTCAGCGGTTTTTAAATTATATCTAAAGATATTACCAGTAACTTCATAACGATTATAAGTGTTTAAATTATTCATTTAAATGCCTATAATAATTTAGGATTTGGATTTAATTTGTAGTTAAACTTACGTATTTAATTTAACTGTTCGGCCGGAGGCTAGACTCGACATCTTTAGATTAGGTACATAAACGTGCTTTCATTTTATTACAAGACCTTTTCTAATTTATTATCAAATAATAGCTTTCGAATTTCATTATTTTTTGTACTTAGATTGAGTGAGGGAAATAAACTAATACTTATTAATAATTCTCAATAACTTTCACTAGGCGTATAATTAATATATTATGTATGTAAGTAGGTACCTAACGTCGATTGCAACCGACAGCGGCTGTAAGTCTGCCCTTTGAAATCTATATCATCATCATCATCATAACCCGTCAATATTCTGTTGCTGAACGGGGTCTCCTCTTCAGAATAAGGAGGATGTTAGGGTATAGTCTATCACGCTGGCCCTGAGCGGGTTGGCACTTGGCAGATTACATTCCTACACCTTTGAAAGCTAGGAGAATCTCAGGAGCGCAGGTTTCTCCAAAATAATCGGTTAAACTAATTTATCCACACGAGGCTCCGAGACGATAGATTCACACTCTTGATTTTCAGGAATAAAGAAAATAAGAAGATAAAATTATTGACCAGTATCTATATAACGTGACCATCACCATCACATAGTTGCCCTACGAACAGAATAACATGTCATCATAATGAAAATTACTAATGTTTTTTTAACGTATGTTAAGGTTGTAATAATAGATACCCCCAGTTACTGAAAATTAGTTCTTAAAATTTGGCAACATTTGTCATATCTTAGATTCAAAATGAGCCTAATTAAGACTTAATTTTTACCTTTTTCTAAAATTTTTACAAAATCTTGGAGTCTCCGTTAAGTTATATTTTTTAAAACATTACTAGCAGTTTAGTAAACTATCTGTTATTTTTGCTGCATTTATGTGCGAAATAACAGACTGCCAACAAAGAAACTTTCCAAGCATTAACTATAAACACCCAAAATTTGAAACCGCGTCAACCAAATGTGCCACAGCTCAGGCTGTTTAAATAAAACGTTGCAACATGAATTAATTATGCGGAATTACACAGAAAAGTGCAGAGTCGCCATAATTTTGATACAATAGTTTGACAGCTGTTGGCCTGTCGCTTATTATTGTTTACTTCCACTGTGAGGTTATTAAGAAAACAGCTTTCACTTCTCACACTGAAACCTGAACAAAGTACAGAATATAGGAAATATAATATAATTTTAATTAATTCAATAATTAATAAGTTTTCTTCAAATGCAAAACTGTAAACCAACAGCAACCTTATAGACAAAATTTCTTTAGGTAGTACCTAAATATGATCGTGATATCAATTATTTTATTTCCTAGTACCTGAAGTGTCCATATTAAAATCCATTCAGCCGTTCTCCCCACTTAGCCATGTTATAAATCCTTGTGCGTAGGAATAATTTAAAAAGCTGCAAAATAATTTATATTAACAATTTTATTTTCTGGAATGATTACTTGTCAGAATCATTGAACCATTCTCTACATTTTAAGTAGAAAGTTTCAAACAAGTCCTAAAACTGATATAAATAAGTAAAAGAATCCAATATTTAATAAGGTATCAGCACACAAAATTCACTGATAGTTGGGGAAACACAACAAAAAGGGAGACATACTGTCTCTACTCTCTACGTCAGCTCTACGTGCCCAAATCGAAAGCTGTGTGCCCTTAGGCGGGACGCGGGATGGATCTCACAAGAAATCGGGATGTTACCAACATATTTTCGCAAAACTACTTATTTGTATTTCACATAAAATCACGTTGGTTTAACCACTTTTTAAAAAAATAATCTGCACAGTACGTTATTGTTAAGAAATCGATACAATGGTATACTTTTTGTGTTTAAATGTAAACAGGTGATCCACAGCACTAAACGTCCATTCATGCATTATACAAACATTCAACAGAATCTGACACAAGAAGACACACTCTACAAACGCGTCACGCTGCTCACTTATCCATACAATAGCCATGGCGAATTACAATTAATCGCTTCGATGAGAAATGCCACCGCTGTAAAAAACGTCAAAATATTGTCGCGTCCCCCCACTGGTTAGGGGCTTAGTAGCCAATGGGGAGGCGGTGAGGGCTCCGTGCGCCGCTCGCGGGCCAATGACGCTCGCCCGGGGTGGAGCCTCGAGCTACGCACGGAACTTCGCCCCCGAGCTAAAACCTTTTCGCCTGCAGTCGTTTACCGATAAGCCCGCGGGATGGTCGATTATTATTACATTTTGTACGCGTGATTCTGTGATCTACGCAGCCCCGGGCGTCGCCGAATCGATAACGATGCGAGTGTGCCATAAACTTGCCCAAACTTACATGTGATAGACTGTGTTCTGTGATATGTTGCCTTAGTATAGATAGCTAATACGGTATGAACCTTTACATGCAGTGCCATCGTGAGGTATGACTATTGTATCATTATTATCTTCGTTAACAGGTTACACATTGAAAATTTTTCGGAAAAACGTTCTTCGTTCAATTTCTCAAAACAAAATTTCTTGTTTGTAAATCAAATTGGTGACCTCTTTAAATGTGTGTGGTAATTTTTTTTTAATAATTTAAGTATCAGCAGGTAGTGTGTGTCCTATAGAAATAAATATGATCGATTTGTTTTCCACTATAGATGTATTATGTGCATCTAAGAGTTTTAACTTTAAATAGGTAGTGCTACCAATATTTATTTGAAGATTTATGTGCTTTTTTTAAAACATCGGTAGGTACCTACTTTATATTTTATTGTTAGATTTTTTGTTTTCAAAAATAAATGAAAGAAAACACATTAATATATTTATAATAAACAATTTAACTTTCTTTCCTGAAAAAACTATTCTTATCTTTTCCGCCGGAAATATTTTTCGTGTCGAAAAAGATTCTGAAAAAATTAATAAACATGGAGCTGCAACATTAAATTAGATATTTAATTTTACTTTTTTATTCTCTTTTATTTCTATTTCTTAAAAATTCTTTTCTCTCCATTCAACACATAGAAAGCGAAATATTTTAGAAAAACTACAATCTTTCTTTTGGCTAACAGGTACCTATGGCACCTATGATAATATTCTATAATATTAGACTAGACATATTTCCTTGAATTTTCACGTAAATATGTTTTATAAATTGTAAAAAATAAATTCTAAATATAAATATTAAACTTGATTTCATTGAAAAATAAACTAATACTTCTAATAATAAAAGTGATGAACTAGTAACCGAGTCCACTATCACCATAGCCCAACCACACCACCACCTAAACTATAGCCCAACATTAACAGTTTTCATATATTGCCACAATCCGGGGATGATCCTTGGGTGCACTCTCATAGTGCATAGGTACAGGGCTAATCGAGGGTTAGCGTCACATACTCACATCACCTATTAGAATAAATTGTCTAAAGAGCCTCTAAGTTCAGGCTACAGCTCCGCGCCGCCTTCCAAAGGTCCGGGTCACTACTGATTCGTCATTGGAGAAAAGTGATAATAATAAAAGTGAGTAATAAAATTAATAACTTAGTCTCATATAGTATCTGTTCAATATATTCTGAGATAAAGTAAGAAAATTAAACATTCTTTATTAGGAAATTAAGATCTTTTTGTATTCAAAATTGTTTTCTTAGAATAAACACAAAAGTGAAGAGATATCACCGCGTTCAAGTCTATAATTACGACCCTTGTAGACGTTATACTTAAAACTTTATAATTACACTGAGCTGAGACAAACTGAAGGAAAACTTTTGTTATGATATACACTCGAGTGAAAAAAAGAGAACTTTTGAAATGTATTATAATAAATTAAAATATGAACATTTTAAAGTCACTTCTTCATTGTTTTTAATGGTAAAAAACTGAGTAAATGCGAGTCGGACTCACACACCAACGCAACGATTCTGTACAATGAACTTAGAGACAAACTTAACTTTGCCATTGGGACTGTTATCTTCATACAACGACATACGTTGCCAAAAGCAAATAACGTTATGATCGCAAAAAAAAATTTCTTTTATATTTTGGTTCTCTTGCAAGTGTGTTAGTCCGTTTACAACACCTTACATAGGTGACATAAATATTTTGATTGCATTTAGTAAAAAGCTCTAAGGAATTGCGTGATGATAAATACATATTTAACATTAATATTAACTTGAAATCGTCAGTTATTTGTGATAAAATGGCTAAGACAGACGGACTGTTAAGTGATCCTATAAAATAAACTTTATTCCTTGTGAAGTACGAAACACTAAAAATTTATTTATCATGCAAAGAGTAATAGAAAATTCTTGTGAGTGTGTGTGTGTTTGCGGAAACTCTATAAACTCTTCGTTTAAGAAGAAATAGACAATTCTTTCTTTATTTTACTAGAGTTATTTATGCCGTCGGTTTTCAGTAGGTAGGTTTCAAAACGTCAATGCTCTAATTGTTTCTTTGTATACCTACTTATTTATTTACTTATGTATAATTTTTATTATTATTATTTGTTTACGTGTAATTTTATTTATGGTGATTAAAGTTAAGAACATATGAGAAAATTAATTTTTAAACATGCTAGGTATTAACATTTGATTTACGCTATACCTACTTATTTATTTATTTTTTTGGATTTTAGCTCTAAGCGAGAAAAACCGTCGTATCCTTTTCCGAAACATCAATTATACCTAAATTCTTGTAATCTTTTGAAAAATGTATGTATGATATGTATCCCTAAAAACGAGAATATCTATTCGTATCATATAAATTTTTATTTTTTATTTGTATGTTTATGTAGTTTATGGTTCCACCACCCTCTCCCCATCATTCAATATGTTTTCTAAACTATAGGTTGTCTGATAGGAATGTCTAATAAGCCATAAGACCGCCTATTGTTCTACCACGTTTGTTTGTTTGTACTATTTGTAGTCATGTTTACTTTATGTATGTGGTGTGCAATAAAGTGATACATAAATTAATAAATGATTAATACCTATAATATTCAAGAGATTATAACAAAAAGAGAATGGAAGAGAAAACCATTGGTATCAGTAGAGCCAGGAAGCGAAAGAAGAAACTAGAATTAATATTCTCATATTAATAATTTTTATTACCATAATAAAAATTACTAATAGCTAATTTCCAGCATTAGATTCTCTCTTAGACATAAAATCATCATCATAAAGACGCCGATGCAATATATTATAAATTATAATGAATTTTATCGTAAATTGAATATTAAACTGCAATATCTTGTTTTTGCATTCTCATAATTATATTGCATTATGGTAAATGGTGATAATTAAAATTATTAAATTACTGCGATGTAGAGCTCGTGGTGTGAAATTAGGGCTAATGAATATGTAACAAGTAATACAAATGCTTGTTATTATTATATTATAACTAGTGGACCCGCCCCGGCTTCGTCTGGATCCAATTTACCACTTTTACTTATATAGGTTCAATTTTCAACATAATATTCGTTACAATCCAAATAAATTTTACCAAATAATTTCTAACAAGAGAGAAATAAAAGTTTTTTTGCCCCTTAGTATATATTTATATATATATAGGTATATATAATATATATATGTAATAAATTTCATTAAAATCGGTTCGGAGATTCTTCTGGCAACCAGCCCTCGCTTCTCTTTGATTTTAATTAGAGCATAAGAATCAACTCTTAGGACTTAGTTTCGGAATAATCAAATAAAATATTTTTTTCATCAATATTTCAAAGAGCTGAAGTTTTCTTCAACTTAGCTTGTAGGTCTTTATCTTTACCATATGACTTAGCATAAAAACATAATAGATATCTTATCTATCCTTCTCTCTAAAATAAAAAAAAATAATGTAATCAATTTCAAAGTATGATTAAGTTTACTATTATGATATGATGAATGATAGTTTTCGTTTTCTCATTAAAAATAGAAAATATTAGGCAGAAGATTTATTTAACATTTTAGATTTAAGATCGGAATGTAGATTGATTTATTTTTTGCTATCCTTCCAAAAGGAACTTAATTTTAACAAAGGTAGACAAATAATAAAAAAAAAATTATGATTTCTTAGGTTTTCACGATTGTTGTAAATTTTGAAATTATTTTATAAAACGGTTTTTATCGTGTATTTGTTCTTTGATTTGTATTCCCGACGTTTCGACTACTTTGTAGTGTTCGTGGTCACAGGACCAGGTTCAGTCACGTTTAAGACAGTCTGTAAAAATACGATAAAAACCGTTTTATAATGTTATTTCAAAATATAAAATGTAAAAAACTTTAAATTGATGTAATATTTATATAAAAGTCTTATCTTAGTAATTAAATCATTAGATATATTATTAAAGTTTTTGTGAAATTGTATTTCTTAGGGTTTGCTCTAAAACATTCATATATAATATTACATAGATACTTTTCAGTTATACTATCTGTTACAATCTTTCAAATTCTGAAAAGTTTTTAAAAAAATATGATTAGGTACAGGTTATTCAGAAACTTAATTTCATTTTGCATGACTAGCTACAACACATTTTGTAGAAGCATGAAACGAGACCGGATCACTGATCATACATATATGTAATAATAATGTAATTTATCGAATTTCTATACATGAAATATGTTTATTATAACGTAATGTAAAGGGCTTTATAACACCAATAAAAGCAAAAACAATCTATAGGTACATATAACTACTTAAATATTAGGAGATATATTTTAAACACAGTTATGGACTCCACCAAAATATAGTGAAAGCGCGCGAGACGTCACAGAAGTCCTTATTGTCCATTAATTTTTTTAACTATTTTCATTATGCCCACTGTTATAGTTTTCTAACTCCATGGTAAATTCATCCTGATACCTACACAATTTGACGGTTTCACCTCGATAGATTTTATTGATTACGAACTACATAAGAAATAGATTTATACTCTATTTTTTTTATGATAGAAGTGGTGGTGGTGGTGCAGACGAGCAGATGGTCCACCTAATGGTAAGTGGCCACCACCAGAGAGTATCTCTTGTTTAGCCGATGTCCATGGGGATGTTGCACCCTCGAAGATAGAGTGGGGAGGGGAGTGAAGAAAAAATGCTGCGGTTTCAGCGGATTCTGAGCAAGAGTCCAGAGTCCACTAGACCGCAGCATTAAAGGGATGGTAGAGGGAGGCTATAAGTCTGGCCCACATGCGGCTCGACCGGACCGCGTCGATGACACTTGGCAGTCGGATTCGCATGTCTCAATTCTTGAAGTGCATTTTTTACATTTGACTGACACCTGTGTCTCATTCCTAACTCGGACTTGGACTCGGACAGCAGTATCTTACGGTACAATCTTTCGATAGTTTTAAAACCCTCGAGATAGATTATAACACAGCTCTACAAAAAGAAACTTTTTTTGTTGCCCTGGATATCATCGCGAATTTTTACGTTTTCAAGTGCCCAGAATACGAATATATTCATGAAAGTTATCAATGTGCTCGTATATTCATGATTTTTGCATATCTTATATTAGGATCGATAGGCTTGTCACATGATGGCAGATTACTGCTGGTCTTTGAAAAGAGATTGTCTCCTCAAAAATAAAAGAAAAGCTCATAAAAAACGTTTTATGGAAATATAAAATATATTTTCGAGATTTTCCTCCTTTTTACTTCGATGTATCCTAATTTCTTAAAACAAAACTGTCATTATAAATATATGTTATTTTGTTTCTCGATTTTTGTAATGTAAAATGAAATTAAACATTAAAAAAAATCAGAGCAAATCTTACAAAATCATTGATAGTTTCATGAATTGTGGGCATAAATAGACCCAAAATCATTTTCATATCTAGAGCAACAAAACCACTGTAGACCAGTGTAATCTAACTGTGTACAGCAAACACATGAAAATTAGCATTACGCACGATCAAGGCTTGTTTCATTTAAATTGGATGTCAGGAATAAAATATTGTTGACTAAAAAGGTCAACCAAATGAAACCAGGGCGGGTCCACTACTAGATATATAAAAAGTAAGTAAGTAAAAGTTTATTGGTTGTGGGAGGTGAAATGTTTGATAAAGGTCAAATGTTCCAGCTACCGGCTACGGGGTAATGGGTAGTGGGCAGTGGCTACTGTATAATCGATATCGGCGTTATGGGTAGTACATGAGCTAATGAAATACGTGAGTAACAGCGTTACGGATCGTGCGCTATCACGATCCTTTACCATCATCATATCAACCTACACATAATGTAACGAATGTCTATAGTTTCACATAGAAGATATTTTTAATTTTGTTAATTTAATAATGTTTTAGCTGGACTAAAAGCAATAGATATTCTGTTAATATAAGCTGTGAGGGGACGAATTGGAATTCAATTCCCTCCTGCGGCTGGAAGAGCATCTCGAAAGTCACGCACTTGGTGGTAGGTGATCTGGTCCGCATGTGTGTCAGCCCTCTCCCCTAACAAACATTAGGTTTTTGCTCTGTAAATTTAAATCGCAGCATTCACTTGCTCATTCAATTTTCTTGGCGGTAACGTATCTGCTAAACAAGAGACACTTCCTTATATTGTTAAGGTCCATGGGCGACTGCGATTGGTGATGTAAAACATTGCAAAACTGAAATGATAACAACATTAGTTCTAGGAAGCTAAGTTACTACTCATAAGATCGTTCAAGATTTTATGTGTAAGTCGGGAAAGGTTTTTAGGTGTACCTAAACGTATTTTAGAGATGTAAATAATCAATTTGTCTTCTAAAAAATGTTGTGCCTTCCAGTAAATGAACTATCATAACACGTTGATTGAAAATAACAGTAACATAAGATTTTCTAGTCTGACACCTTCTTATGAAAAATAATATATAAATATTTGTCTGAAGCGTCAGTAGCTCAGTGGTTCGGGCGTTGGATTCACGATCAACAAGTCGTGGGTTCAAATCCCGGACATTGGACTACTGGCGTGGCCCACTCCTGACACAAGCTATTTATTAGCTTACTAGGAGGGGTAAAGGGAATACTAGTAGTATGTGATCCATACTGCTAGTAATCTTTTTTAAAAAAGAAAAAAGAAAAAAAAAAAAAAAATTTGTGATAAACTTGAGTAGATTAGGTACAAAGCTTGCAGAACAAACAAGGAAAAACCGTATTTTTAGTTGATGTTACTGAGTTAAAGCCGAAATCTTATTTCAATATTCATTTAAACAAAAGATCAACGAACCAACTAAGCTAGTTTGACTACATAAAAGAAAAACAGAAGATAAAAGCATAAGTTAAAGAGAGACAGAGCTAGTCTATTATCATAATTGATGGCTGTAAATCTAGAGGTGTCATGGTTTCCGGTATAGGAAAAAATGGATTTTAAAACGTCAATTTTGATATACGAGCTTGAAGAATGGAGAAACAGCATTTGTATCTGAAATTATTTAACGCGTGTTTCTTTCATTAAGGTCCTGATAATTGTTGTTTCATCTTTGTTAATTTTTAGTTAAACCCGTGAGGGAGAATGATCAAGATTAACAATTATATGAGAAAGAAATTACTAATTAGAAAATATTTTAAGCAAACAGAAACATAGATAATAAAATCTAATATGGATGCAACGGTGGACCTATTGCTGCTAGCAATCTTTACCAAAAAAGAAATAAACATTTAAGAAAAGTTATTGTTATGTAATAAAACCAACAGATACGCGCCGACCTACGCGACTTCGCTCGCGTTACATCAGCTATCTGCTAGTAGAAGTCCCGTCAAAATCGGTCCAGCCATTTCAGAGATTACCCGGAACAAACAGACAAACAAAAATTGTAAAAAATGTTGTTTTGGTATGTGTACCATGTGTACATCCATATGCACTTAGTAAAAAGCGGTTATTTTTATATTACAAACAGACACTCCAATTTTATTTATTTGTATGGATAAACAATTACATTGATTAAAAAAATAATAAAACATCCAAAAATCTCATTTGGTAACATTTTCGTTAAAAAAGAAAAAAAATTTCAGGGATTTTCAAATGTTTATCTGGCAATACTAATCTAACGTCATAAACTCGATTTTATAATTTTATGATATTGTTTACAATAGTATAACTTAATCTTAACGTTTAAGTTTAAATAACTTGATTTGTCATAGTCGTTTTGCGACAAATACATAAAGTTAGTACTTAAAAAATTAAGTATTTTATTAGTTGAACGCATCAGAATATCGATTAAATTATACTATGTTCTATTTACTAACAAGTGGATGTGCATTAAAAAGTAAAAAGTGACATTTTGATCCAAATTTAACTGCGTGCGCATACAAATTAAAAACGACGTGTTTGAAATCCGAAACATTTAAATTGCACGTAACTGCTACCGTGCACGCGGTACCCAATTCTTTTTCCAAATTCCATTCGCGGGTTGTTATTATCTGCGCCGATTTGCTCAATCAGTGTTGCCAAAACAAAAAATTATTCTAATTCGTGAGAGTTCGTATTTTGCTTAGCGTGAGAAAAAAATTTTGGAATTTAGTGGAAATCATAAAGTATAGGATAAACGATGGGATTAGAGGTAATTTGCATAATCTTCAGTTTGAGCTTTCCTCGAATATCCTAGCCAAAAATGGTGGATTAGGTCAATAATAATTAGGTAATTATAATGTAGCAAATTATGGAAAGATGTTTTTATGCTGTAAGGATCCAATATAGATTTTAGGCTTCTACGATCACTAATCAAAGTTATGTTAGTTAAAAAAAATTATTCATATAGAATTGAAACCATAACAAAATATTTAGATTCTAATTGTGACTTCAATTTAACACCACCAGGTACAGACCAACTCCCGTCAAAGGAGTGACTGCACTCAGTTGATTTGCTTTACTTGTTTACTTTATCAACCATATTTTTCGTATTTTAAAAGAATGATAGATAAGGAATAAACGAGCAGACGATCCACCTGATGGACATCGGCAAAATTTAAAGAGTATGTCATATTTTAACGATGCGTTACCGCTTCGAAAGTTGAGTTCCGAGAGTGAGCGAAGAGATCCAGACTTCACTCGAAACCGCAGCAGTAATAGCATGGGAGAGGGGGGGATTGCATTTGGATCTACCCCTGCTTTGTGATCAAAATTAGAGTCTGCTTGACCTGCCTAAATCGCAAATCCACTACGAATGTGAAATCCGCATGCGTCTAATGGACTCCTAATTCTTTTTTTCGCTGCCATGAACCCTCTTAAATCGACGACGAGAAATAAGTACTTGTCGTACGGATTATGTACTGGTTTGCTTCATTATCACATCACATAGCAACAGTGATGTACAGAATGATTTCTAAGGTGAGATGCCACTTTTCACTGGAGTCCCGAGTTATAGGAGCATTATCAACGACTAAAAAAGATTTGGAGACTTGGAAGATAGGCAATCAAGAAATAAGGCAGACGTAAGTAAAGAAATTGATGGTAGGAGAAATAATAGAGACGGAAAACTAATTTACGATTTTATTTATTTCGTTTAAACATAACTATAGAATCTTAATCGTAAAATAGAACTTACGACTACTGATGCATACCTATCTACTATTTATTATAAACATGAGTATAATATTTATAAACGTGAATTTGATGGCACCGGCACCAGCAATATTGAACCTGTACAACTTCAGAAATATCATCAAAATGAGAGCGCAGAAAATAATTAAATTGAGATAATTTAAGACTCAACGGTTGCTCAGCGACCCGCTGCGAGGTCGCACTTCGAAAAAAGAACGCGTCAACCAAACCGTCAGTACCGACCGGGAATGAGAAATGTTGCCAGCACTAAAAAAAATATTCATTCATATACAGACACTCGCATTTAGAAATTAGTTTATTTTAATTACTCGGTGAGCGCATTGTTATATTAATTATCATTTGGTCAGGACAATATATTTTATTGTCTTATGTGATTTATACATCTAGTTAGTAAGTTATTCGAATTTTAATTTAGACGAGTTTTAATGGGATACGGTTGAATGGGGTTCTAATTAGGAAAACAAGCGGACGGGTATGAGTAATGTCAGATATAAATTCCAGTTATGGGTTAGAAAAGCGATATAACTCCTATTGCCGCACAATGGCTTTGTGCTCGTAACAAATTGCTTTTAGAAAGAGTTGGATGTGAAAAATGGCTAAATGTTATATATAATACAAATACAAACACCGTTATCGTAGATAGTAGGGACTAAATTGGAGAAAACAAAAAATGCGTCCTTTGAATTCGAAAAAGGTTTCAAAAATTGTTATACATTAAATAAATAATGAATAGCATATAATAATAAATTAATTCTTAATGGAGTATTAATTTTACCTGTTCCTGTATAATTTGCAATCTTGTTATTTAATGTTCGTATATATTATTCATACTTGATGTTCTCGATGAACTTGGAAACTTTTTCACTGTATAAAATTTGATCCAATTTAAATGATAGCAAAGTTTTATTATCAGTAGATATTTTTCAAAGGACAAAGGGTGGTAATTATCAGTAGGTACGTTTCAAAATTTTAATGCTGGAAGTTAGTCACTAGATTGGATCGACATTCAATAGTTCTAAATTTCTATATTCTGATACAAATTTGAATTATAAATTACACATGTGTGAACCCGGGGTAAGTTGCTAGTACCTTTATAAAGAAATGAAAGGAATCAGACGAGTCTCAGTCATACGATTCATTAACGATCAACGCTTGTAAATCACACTGCAAAACAACGACACGCTCATTTGCCCTTGCCGCTTCTTTATATCATAAGTCATAACATATAACTTAAAATATAAATAGTTTTACTTATTTTTTTATTTTAATTGTATTATTATAAAAATATAACAACGCTACTAGCATTGTGCATCTTATGACATACAAAATATGATAATGCAAAACTTTTAGTTATTTCTATGAGGCATTCCACGGGGCATAAAGCAATAATGTTGTAGTTACAGAATCTTTTACACAAGTAAGAATTCTATAAAAAAAGTCGACAAAAATGTTTTTGGGTGCCTTCTGATTGAATCAAATATTTTTATACCAATAAAGTGAACTAAATATTTAAAAAAAAATTGAATTATTTGAAAAATATGTTTAGCATACAATTTTTTTTAAATAAAGACATTGCTATGACTTTCAGATTACCTATTCTGCTGTTTGTGCTGAGTATGAGATATATATCATATATGCGCTATTATTTTAAATATAGCATTCATGAGCAATAAGAATTAAGTATGAGTTTTAAGCATCAACAAAAGTAGGTATATAATTTATTTATTAAAACAATATATAAAGTAATTTGTCAGCCTTTACCATCTTCTGTTGGAAGTGTCCTTCAAAGAAATGAAGCACAAAAAATGTAGTTTCATTTAAAAATCGAATACCGAAAAAGAATTAAAAGCGCGTTGTTTGAATAATTAAGAATCGATTAGTGGGCGGCGACCGAATGACATGTCGCGTTTATTTTCAACATAATCTATATTACTAATTATTTCTATTATTTATAATAACAGGAAAAAAGGTATTTTTTTAAAATTAATGTATTCTAAAATAGATCACATTTTCAAATAATATTTTATCACAACTAGCAACATTGACAGGATAATTAAATGCTTATTTTAACTTGTACAAAATATAAGGATAAGATAAAATTAATATTTTACCAAAATTACATTAAATAAAAGCGTGTGGTCGTTCGTAATCCGTATAACCCGGCAACACCGCTTCTGTTCCAAATTCAAAATTCGAAATTAATGGCCGATTTGACAGGAGCGTTATTGTGCAGCTAATTTTATTTTTTTAATCTTATCAACGCGATGACAGGACCTTAATGGGATCGCACCGGTTGTTTTAAAATCCTTTTCATTTCGTTTGTGGTATTTTTTTAATTTCCTTTGAGACGCAATGGCCGACAGGTATTATTTCCACAACAATGTAAAGAATTATACAAATTGTATGTGCGGCGTTCATTTGTACACAGATGTATAATTATTTTGTTTGTTATTAGTGCGACATCTTCTGGTAATGCATGTAAATTAACCATCTGGTAATTTAATGATATTTTAAAATTACAATTTATAATATCATTACATTGTTTTTTTTTTAATTGCATATGATACTGGAGGAAATTATACCGGGAGTCAAAAGTGTCGGATGTAGATACCTATAGCTGTTTTTTTTTTTAATTGACGCCTTTTTAATTAAAAATAATCCTCACAGCGTTATGTAAAATATGCATATGTACTTTTAACTGATAACAGCCAATTAAAAAAAAACAATGTTATTCTATTACACCTATTACGCCCAATTTTTTCAAGAGCGACAATTTTGGCATATATGAATAAATAAAATACATATATATGAAATACCACAATATGTTTTATCATTAATTTTTAATCAGATATAATCTGGAATAAAAGTTTTAATCTATTTATTTAAATGAGGAAAAATAAATTGAACTATACTTTCATACAATGTTAAATATGGGCTACACTATAATCGCAGACTAACAGTATAGCAGTTGACTAGAATATTACTCCCGAGGGTTATACTTAATACAGAGCTTCAACGTCACTGCTTGATTACTTGCGATGTCATAACGATTGCTGTCATGGCGTATTTAGTTCGTCGGCACAATACTCAAATCAATGTTGCCAACATAATAACTAACAATACTAACTACATACTACTTTTAATACAATGGAAGAGAAAAATATTGTAATCTATGGTCACACTGTTCTTTAAAAATTTGGGTTATTAACTTATTAGTTTTTAACTTTTTTTATTTTATTGTAGGATAGTATGGAAATAAAAGTTGTTATAAATGAACGTGAATTTGAAAAAATCTGAAGTTGAAAAGTGAAATACAAAAATGAAAACCGGTGGTTAATTACAAGCATGTTAGTGGAAGCTGGCTCGTGCTCGTCACTAACGTGCAATCATTGACCATTACCTTACCAACTGCTGTCTAACACTCTTTTGACTATAAAAGCATCGTATGATCGCTTTTAATTGAGCTTTGAGGCAATTTGTGCAGGACAGCTGTTGTATGATAGAAGTGACTCTAATCATCTACAGGTACTGAACTAAACTTTGGAGATTTCTTTCAAATACAAATAATGTTGACTTAAAACGTAATCTATCTATTCCTTTCTATGTCTACATTAATTGTATTTGAAAGAAAGAGACAAAACACTGCTTAACTAATTTATAAATGCAAGCAATGTATGATGCGTGCGTGGACTATGGCCTAACACCTTCCTCACTCTGAGTAGTAGACCCGACTCAGTGGGACAATGGAGGGACTTTAGACAGTAAATAGTTTCTAGAACTTGCAACACGGAGTTTCTTTATAATGCATTGATTCGTCTTCGCAATTTCTCCATCCGCGACAAATTCTTGCTTAACTTTTGCTACGATTTTGGTGTATTTCAAATAAACATGCTATATTGGTATTAAGGTAGAATTCCTATACCTATCAGTTTTAATCAATTCTCTAATTTTTCAAATTGCATTAGAAAGTTAGGGACATGGAAAAATACCTATAAGTATAATTTCTTATGTTTTAATAGGCTATTAGATTTAATTCAAATAAAATAAATGTTAATGTTTTTGAGCGTAAATAATAATAAAGTAATATATAATGTTTCTAAAAGTTATAAATAATATTACGGTGTAATTTTTTCCAATGTCTCGACTCGAACTGTAAGTATTTAGAAACGCAATTAGATCTCCTTTTGCGTTTTGGAACTCTTTTGTGCCGAACATTTTAGCACTGATTGCGAGTTTATGATATAATTATTATTATTATATAATTGAAGTTAGTCTTAGGTTCGGTACCGATAAGATTTGAAGGGCACAGGGGAAAAACATGCAATGTTACTAAAAGAATGAACTGAAAAATTGTTAAATTAACATTTTGATCCTTGAAAATGATACATTATTAGATACTAGCTGCGCCCCGCGGTTTCATCAGCATAATTTTTTTTTATAATCCTATGTTTCTTCTAATATCCTCAAGAATATGTGTACAAAGTTTCAAGATGATCGGTTAAGTAGTTTTCGCGTGAAAGCGTAACAAACAAACTTACATTCACATTTATAATATTAGTAGGGATAGGGATATATTGCACTGTATCAATATTTTTTTATGAAGATTACTCCGTGACTGCATGTTATTGCAAAGTATGTTTTGGCGTTTCGTTCTACCACATTTGAACTATAGAATGGTATTACCAGTACAAAAAACATAAAAATGTGACTGCATGATTTTCCCCTGTGCCCTTCATTTTTTAATATTGCAGAATAAAAAAAACAAATTTTAACAGTGTTAGTAGTTAGTAGCTAACTTTATAAAAGTTAATTTTAAGAGTAATCTGTGTATATTCGAAGGCGGTCAAGAGGCAGTGATTTTCGGATGTAAAGTTAATTACAACCGTGTTACTCGCGGAGCCGGGGCCGGAGCCCGAGCCGGTCAGCTGGCTCGTGCTTGCTCACTACCGTGCAATCATTGGTCATTATCTTATCAGCTGAGGTATTGTTGCTTCTAATACACTGATTATAATTTATTGTAAACTAGCTGTCCATCCTGGCTTTACATAGTAAATAAAGAATTTTTTTACAGGTTAGGTATGTAAGGACTTTACGGATATTATATTATTGTACTTAGTTCATTGTAATTAATTTAGATTTAGAATATTTCTTTCTTTGTTTTTGTTTTATGGCAGATAAGGTGCAAACGAGCAGATGATCCACCTGATAGTAAGTGGCCACCATCGCCCATGGCCATCGACAAAACAAGAGATACTACTCCCTTGCTTTGTCGATGCGTTACATCCACGAAGATAGAGTGGAGAGGGGGAGTGAAGAAAAAAATGCTGCGGTTTCTGCGGAAAATGAGCAAGAGCCCTGAGTTCACTGGATCCGCAGCATTAATGGGTTGAGACTGATGGCTCGGCTCTTATGAGACGCTCTCCCAGCGCCAGAAGGGAATAGTATTCTAACCCGTCACCTAACGGCTTCATTTGAATATAACGAAAGAATAATTTAATAAATTGAAAGTCGATTTTAAATAAATGAATCGATTTTAGGTCGTAATCCTTAAGATTGACTGATGATCCTAAGATTGAGATTAATAATCAAAATGTTACGTATACAAATTTGAATTTGTAATCTTTTATTTTCAGTCCATAATCCTAAGATGTTGGACTGAGATTGATTGTTAATTTTGTTTGTAAATGTAGGTATACCCTAGGAAAATCCATGGAATAATTCTCTAGGTCAAAAAATTATCCAAATTGGTATGGGATTCATTTCATTATATTTTTATAAATAGATAAGCATCGTCACGCAACCTTCTTTGATGGGACTCTAAAACGATAACCCGGCAGACATTATGCTTGTAATCAAACATTTAGAGACTTTAAAATAACCTATTTTAATTAAGATCAACAACTGCTATCTTTAAAAAATATACAGTCCAACAAAAAACCTCCTCCTCTTTTACGTCATAAGAACAATAGCAGCAAGTTTCATTAGAAATAAATTATTTTAAAATATCCCAAAGTATAAGCGGTTAAATTTAACAAAACCCTCCATGTATTATAGGACTTCCAGGTTTTCCGAAGAATGAATTTTTTTTGGTAAAACATAAGCCGACCAAAGATCGCATGTGGTGAACGTTCTATTGATTCATATAAATAATAATTTTAATGGATGAGCTTCAAGCGACGATTAGAGGTTTTTATACATTTTGTTTTCATATATTAATCACATTAACCTGAATATTATATGCAAAAGAATTTTTAGTAACCGTGTTACGTGTGCGGGACGTGTACTGGCTCGTGCCGCCATTACTCTGCCTTACAATCAAAGATCATTATGTTTAACTGTTACAAGTGTTACGTTAATACATATTTTGAATCTGCCCAACCGTTTTAATATCACTTCTATCACCGAAGTCCGATTTACATTACCTATTCCTTTCTTATTCATTTGAAAAGGGCACAGAATATCAGGTTATACAATCCAAACTATATTGATTTATATACCATAGAATGGATAGCAGCGTGATCACTATGCGAATACACTAATCTCAGGAACTACTTGTCCGATTTGAAAAGTTCTTTCAGTGTTAGATAGCTCATTTATCGAGGAAGGCTATAGGCTATACATCATCACGCTAAGACGAATAGGAGCGGAGCTACACGTGAACAAAGTCGCGTGGGTCAACTAGTAAGGAGATAAAAGACTATTATTAAATCTTTTAATTAATGCGATACATCTTTAGTTTCCTAGTGAATATCTGATAACTCATCAATCAGGATAAGGCGCTGGATGTCAAAAAATGAACGACAGAAAAATATGTGAATTAATGTTTGTGTTTGACTTTTAATGCTGAAAATAAAAATCGGGAAGTTGAAAGGGCTGTGTCCAAATTTTAATCTACATTTATGTTTGGTTAATTCTTACGCTAGTTGGAACTCTAGTTATGACTCACGTGTCTACATTAAAAAGTATAATTATTTTATAAATGTAGAAGTACAAAAAACAGTATTGGTATCACAAACGCATTATGTATCCGTCAACATTCAATCTCAGGCACGAGGCATTCATCATGCAGCCACGCCCTCTACCGTCGCGACTCCACGATGCTAGACGCTTCACGCTAGTCGCTGATTAAAATCTGTACGTTTCTTAATATATTTTTATTTTATACTAACGAACTGCCCCGGCTTCGCACGGATAATAGGAGGAATAGGCAGCGTTTTGGATGCAAGCTCCCATGCTGCTTGACTTTTTCTGACAAAAAAATTGTGGTCGTATTTTAACCAATTTAAAACAAATATTTAAAAAAATTAATACACCTATAACTTTCTTATATACCACTCTGTTTAATGGTGAAAACCTTATGAAAATCAGTGCAATATTTTTTAAGTTTATCCCGAACAAACAGAGACTGTTGGACTTTTTAATATTGCCTACATAGTGACATACGACACTACACTATCGCTTTGTTTATAACTATATTATACGTATATTTCTAAGTAAGTCCCGCCCGTGACTCCGTCTACGGAAATTTCCAAATTGAGTCAAGAGTAAATTGAAATAATTGCACCAACTTCACCCTTTCTGGATAATAAGTATAATTCCAGCTTATAAAATAGTATTATGTTTATTTCTCACAATCATCAATCTTTAAAACGTAGACTATTACTATTAGTTTTACTTCTTTCTATTCGACAACAACGTCTTGCAACGCAATTATCATCAATATTATATTATCCTTTAATTTAAGTGTTGCTATATAGAATTTACACAGTAATAATTAAACAAGCTCACACATAGGTACTTCTAATATTTACTAAATATCAAACAATTAAAATCTCTTACGCTGTTGCTTTAAATTCTAGCCATCAGACATGAATTTTTAATTTACACATATAATAAACAATATTAAGAATAATCAAGGAATTTCCACATTTTAAACATACAAGGAAAATCTTTATTTTAATCATAACAATGGTGGGTAAGTATCGATAATTTGCATTTGTTTTCACAAGAAATTGCTGTTTTAATAATATGGCCGCCTTTTGTACAATTCATTAGTAAAAAGTAAAAACTATAAATATGTTTAATTTTTTTTGCATTTCTTTTTATATTGTGTGAAATATCAAATAAAGAGTTTATTATTATATCTGATTAGTAACTAACGCAGCTAAAGTGTTGCCATACTGCCGTTATTGTTACCTATCTTATACTAATATATAAAGCTGAAGAGTGTGTTTGCTTGAACGCGTTAATCTCAGGAACTACTGGTTCGATTTGAAAAATTCTGTCATTGTTAGATAGCCCATTTATTGAGGAAGGCTATTAGCTATATATCATCACGCTACAACCAATAGGAGCGGAGCTACACGCGGACGAATTCTCGCGGGTCGACTAGTATGTAATATTGGTAACAATGCTATTGAATTTTAATTAGTGAATAGGAGGTGAATTGAAGTGTACCTAATCCATAAGTATAATAATCCAGAATTTTTGTAATTTAGTCTGATCCCACCGCAGTTGAAAAAAAAACAAACTACTGGCAATTTAATACAAGATCCAAAAAACGAGCAGGCGGGAATGGAATGTTGAAATAAACGGGGCTACCAATTTTTAATACGCATTCAAACTTTCTAGCAAAAAATCAACTTTATCTTGGTAATAATAAAATTTACTTTAGTTTAAAGAAATATAAGATTTAAGATGTTTTCATAATAATTAGTAACGCTTATTGACTTCCGTTTTTACATAAATTTTGACTGTAAGCTTAGAGTTGCCATGAGATGGAATGTTTGTAATTACTGCTGGAATTTATTAATGGAGCTTTTTAATTAGAATATTCATAGATAATAAATCACCAATAACTTTACTAAAGGTAAGAGAAAATTGTACGTATTATGTTTATTTCTATACTGAAGGGTATGTGATAGGCAATTTTTTTAAAGAAACCTAACATTGTGACGTGTGCTTTAGGATGAAAAATGTTTAGATTTAATCCTCTACTAATCAACCCGCGCGACGTAGTAAGCACTGACTATTTATAACTTAGATGAACTTTAAAATCAGTAATAAAATAATTTTAAACCACTTTCAAAATATCTAAAAAAACGAAACCGTAAAACTACAGTGCAACATAAAACACTTGTTCGGAGGAACATAAAGTGCAATGTAAAATGAACTTTAAAACAACGGATTAAAGTCAATATTTGTCATGTACATTTTTTGTTGTAAAAAGCTGGCCATCGCGCTCGCCCGAGGCGTGGCACGGGCCGAATGCCTAGAAATCTTGCCATAATCTGTGCTCAGCTTTAAGATAACTGTCAATAAATTTTTATACGATGTTCTCTTTTTAAATTCTCTATCGATTTCAAATTATCGATATTTTAATAGTTTGCATTATTTATATACAAGCCGTTTTTTTATTAGGTTTGACGGGGATATTTTTTTAGGTATTAAAAATAAGTGATCCAGTAGGCTAAAGAGCAGTTTTTCCAATGTCTATTTATTTATAGCCCACCCGATTTTAGGGCAATGTTGTCAAATCTGCTGTCGAGTAAATTGATTAGTTCTAGAGAAAAAAACGGGTAATGCCGGTTTTAATTACTGGCAACATTGCTAAAGAGTATGACTCATACATTCGATTTGTTTTACTTTTACTGTACGCAGCTATTATTATAACCTTACATTCAACAATTAATAATAAAATGTTACATTAATAAAAGCTAAAGAATAGTCTCGTCTCACCACTAAAACTGAAAAATAAATACAAAAAACCCATCGGTCGAGTTGAGACGATAATAAGCTACAATTATCTCGTCTATACGTCTATAAATCATCGCGCACCCCATGCTTACCTTCCAGATCACACTTGAGTCATTTAAATATTTAGACTAATAATATGTCTTGGTTTCATTTTTAAATATTATGACGTTAATTCGACCACATTCCTTGTATTTTTATTTATTTTTTATCATATAATCCGAACCGTTAGATACAAATTTTAATGATACGGTAAAGCTTACCTTTGTAAGAATTAATAAGCTGTGTAAGTTACTGACTCAATTTTTAATATAATTATGAAGTAAAATCGAACACAACCCTATTATATATTATCAGTTATTTAAAAAGCTACTTTTCCAAAACACTAATTATGAATTTTAATAAAACATTAGGACCTAAAACTAAGCTTTATAACTGACTCAAATTGTTACTTATGTTAGTGTTTGGAAAGCTCAAAAACATGTAGATTCACATAAAGCCCGAATTTCACTGAAACAAAATGTTTATATTATTTTCTTTTTTCTAGGTAAGCTGCAAGAAGAAATCTAATTGATGACCGAAATAAGGATAAATAGTGAAGAAAATGACTTTTCGTTGTGTGCCCGCATTTCAAACTGTGTCTAACGACAGTAATGCCACCTGGGTGAGTGAATACGAAGAATATTAAATAAGTACCGCTATCGGCCGCTAGATGGTGCTGTACAAAATATTTATATTAAAGAATAAAAAAATTATAAACTAATAAACATATTGAAATATTTGAGTATAAAAATAATTTAATAATTATTATTTTATATTATTGTTACAATTTCTTAAATATTTAGCGCCATCTGTTTTCTTCAAGTAAACCTCGTATAGCATCAGATTTAAAAAAGTTCGTCTATTTACCGTTAGATGGCAGTAGGCTATTTTGATATTAGCCCTCCTATGTTTATTTATTTTACACTTTCTTTCAGATTTAAGATATTTTAAATTCGTTCCTCATCTGATATTTAATTTTTTACGAATATCGAGCACTGAATTTAATAGTATTTCCAAAAGCATTTCCAACACGTGTTTATATGTTTTAATTCTAAACTAAATATTGGTATACACAGAAAACTATTTAAATAATGTCAAGAACTAGAAAATACGAAAAAATATCGTAGGCGTAAAGTGTTTTTGAGAATGTATTGTTGTTATAACATGCCGTTGACCCTCTAGTAGCTATTGACATTGTGACTGTAGATGACCCCCGCCCACGAATACCAATATTTTCACACATATTATTTTACTGCTAAAAGTATCGCTTGATTGGAAATGAAATTTAAGGTCGCGGATACACTTAAAAAAGAGACGACGATGCGCAATTTCTTTTTCAATTATTTTATTTAGATCATACCAATATCTGCTTGTGACTTTACGAAAGGCAGGTACGCACTAACTTCGCACTTAAATCGCCCTTCCCGATATACTTTGTGACAAAGATAATTCTGTGCCACAGGTAGTTGCTGTGCTTCTTTCCGGGATAAAAGTCCTATATTATACTAACTTATATCTAGACACAGTATTTTATTTAAATGCGTTAACCTATTTTTCTATGAACACCTCACTTACTTATTTACTTTGTTTTTTAGACAAATTTTATATTAAATTCAGCCGCTTGTGTGATTGAGTTATAAAATTAAACATAATTTTAAAAATTTTTACGTCATTATTCATTCCGGTTGTCTTACCCGTAAATAAAGCCTATTAATTATAACAGATATAAATTAATACTTAATAATTATATTTTGTTTGTATAGTCTACATATACTAATAAATATAGTTTGAGAAAAAACTAGAACAATATTTTATTGTAAAAACATCGCAGAGGAAAAGTTTGAGTTCCATACAAAAGAGTTCAACGAAATCTATCGGTCAAATCTCTCACAATAGACTTCGTGATTGCTTTATTTATTTAAATAATTGCAATCATATATCTGTTATTATTTACTTTCAAAAGGATACTTGATTTAGATTTATTTTAGACCAACTTATAATAGAAATAAATGTAAAAAAACACAATAATATTATGGTGTGAATGGCAAATTGATTTTTAAATATTCTTTTAAATTGCCTTTTTTACGTCGAGAAATCGTACATCGCCATTTAATGACACATAAAAATTTAATAAACAAACCAACAAATTGATTTTTGATAAAGACTTTGATTTAAATGAAATAATTTCTAAATTTTTATTTAGACTTCCGTTAATAATAAAAATCTCAAGCTGAGAAAATCGCATTTAATTCTTTGCAGTAGTTTCTGCTTGATTTGTGTATATCTATATAAACGTAGAGAAAACCAAACACAAACTGAAAGGTTTTGCGGATCTGAAGATCTGTAAAATGTGAGCAGCCCATAAAAAGGGCTGTATCTCACTCTACGAACGTTTCATTTCTACATCGTCACATCTCCAGGACATATTGATCTACAAAAGTGTGTAGAAAATCTTTCTATGTGCGTAGAATTAATCTAGAGAATAATAGCGAAGTACTAAACAGTCTTTCAACATGAATTTCTGAACACTATCGAATATACTAAATATTTCTATAGCTAAACTTAAACAAAGCTTTAACCATAAACAATCACTGTCAAAAGTTTTAAAAGTACTTTGTAGACACACGAGTGTAATGTAGTACATTATTACCTGATACTATCTCGCACTCTATTATTAATGAGTGTCCGACAATCGAGAGATAGTTTGACTGGTACTCTCTATAACTAATATCACTATGTAGTACATATTACTTTCAAAATGTCTTAATAAAATATATTATTTAAAAAATCTTGTTTTAATATTTAATAGTAGTTAATATTTAGATTATCCGTCAAAAGTGGTTAACATTTAGAAATTTTTCAAATCAATTTCAAAGCTAATTGTAGAGTTTATTTGGAGTGTAATTCTTAATAGTAATTTGTAAAAATCATTCAGTGAATATAATATTATTAATTAAATTTTATTAATAAAATAAAAACTAAAAAAATTGAGCGGTATTTTTGCTAATAAAATAATGTCGATTTTGTATAAATATTTTTTATCACATTGTTTCTTTAAATAAGCCTTATATCTCTACTAATATATAAAGCTGAAAAGTTAGTTTGCTTGAACGCACTAATCTCAGGAACTACTGGTCCGATTTGACAAATTCTTTCAGTGTAAGATAGCCCATTTATCGAGGAAGGCTATAGGCTATATATCATCACGCTAAGACCAATAGGAGCGGAGCTACACGCGGACGAAGTCGTGCGGGTCGATTAGTTAGGGATATAAACCATTCTGCCAATATAAAAAACAATAAAAAAAAAAACAAATAAAACTGAGTTCCGGTATTATTACCAAATAAAATATTGACAGCATTTTTATTTTGAAATTGAACTAGTCTTTAAATAGCCATTCAACACCATTCTGCTAATCAAAGAAAAATGTAAAGAACGTAAAGAAAAACGTAAAGTTTCTTTTGCCAAAAAAATTTGACAATGCTTATTTTTTTTATTTAATTTAAATTTTTGAATAGGCATACGCAAGAAGCATTCTGCCAATATAACAACGATAAAAAAACACTTAGCGGTATTTTTGCCAAATAATAAATGACAATACATCTTATACTAATATATAAAGCTAAAGAGTTTGTTTGCTTGAACGCGCTAATCTCAGGAACTACTGGTACGATTTGAAAAATTCTTTCATTGTTAGATAGGCCATTTATCGAGGAAGGCTATAGGCTATATATCATAACGCTACGACCAATAGGAGCGGCGCTATATGCGGACGAAGTCGCAAGGGTCGACAAGTATTAAATAAATATGCATAATTGTATTTTATGATATCTCGTTCTGGCACAGTAACATTTAATACATTATGATACTTGTTAAGTTGTTTTGTTAATATCGTACGCAATAAATATAAAAGTTCGTATTTTACGTAAGAGCAACATTTTTACTTAAAATCGTTAAATAACCCATAACCTTTGTACGACCTGTTTTCACTGCACTTAATTTTACGCAAGTTATTCGTACTTTCATTCTTATAATACAACATATACATTCAAATTTCAAATACATGTGTAGTCTTAATTTATTCTCTTGTGAAAACGGGATCCTATTACTAAGACTCCGCTGTCCGTTGGGCCGTCTGTCACCAGGCTGTATCTCATGAATCGTTATAGTTAGACAGTTGAAATTTTCACAAATAATGTAATTCTGTTGCCCCTATAGCAACAAATACTAAAAATATAATAAAATAAATATTTAAGGGAGGCTCCCAAACAACACACGATATAATAACAACAACAGCCAGACACTTGAAATATTCACAGAATATTTAAATGTATATTCACTTTAAGAATAAATAATGAAATTAAAATTAAATATTTAAGGGGAGGCTCTCATACAACAAACGTAATTTTTGTGCCAAATATTGGTCTTTTTTTTATTTGTTAACACGTCATGATATACCTAAATAAAAATTTTAAATATAATGTAACAAAAAAATTAAAATATAAATTAAGTACATTTCTCATTTATAAACTTTTTAAAACATGTAGGAATTGTAACTGCTTTTTCGTTGAAATTATATCTCTATACAGTTATTTTTGGGATAAAAAGTAGCCTTGTTATGTTATTTCATTTTGTAAATATTCTAATCCATATTCCGGATACGGATTCATAATAACAAACTGACATAAATTTTGACATTTTAGAATTTTTAAAAGACATGACATTTATAAAAATCCATTAAAATATTCAATTGTTCGACGTTTATATCAATAGAGAACCCATTCCTATCCACCGTCCTATTTTTAGGACACCATGTTTGAAACTGTCTTTCCACCGTCACGTTTTCTCTTTTCATGTTATCTTATCAAATCCATATTTATTCGAGGACAGGATGATTCAGCAAGAAGGGATGATTTTTTTATGTTATGTGGTTTATCATCCCTAATGTTTTTTTAAAAATAAAAACCTTTGTTACTTTCAGATTGATAAACGATGCAAAAACCGCGTCTATTGGTCTCTCCGTTATTT
The DNA here is from genome assembly GCA_905147385.1 of Limenitis camilla. Classification (NCBI taxonomy): domain Eukaryota; kingdom Metazoa; phylum Arthropoda; class Insecta; order Lepidoptera; family Nymphalidae; genus Limenitis; species Limenitis camilla. The sequence continues at coordinate 4,021,244 of LR990231.1, forward strand.
AGTAGATGGTACTGGCTATCAAAATTTTAAAATGCAATCAAAATATGCACGTATACACGTACACAGACATACACACACATGCGCACATGTAATCACTATCAAACTGGATATGAAAGGAATAATGTTATAGATTCGCGACGTGGTCCGAGGAGGAAGCTTTTAGTATAGTGCAGGTAGAAATTCAGATGAAACTCTACTGAGCTTTTATCATATTTAAATATCTTACTATTTTCAAAAACTTATTATATTATTATTTGCTTTAAAATTTCAGTGCCTTTGTCGAGTTCAGTCGCGATAACTTGAGATTGGGACGACCTGATTGAATGTTAAAAAAAACAGTCGTAAAAATATCGTAAAAATAGTTAAAGTTGCAAGGAAGATATCAGCACCCGGACTTTGAGTATTTAATTTATACTACGTAGTAAATGTCTTATATGGTGAAAACTTTGTGTAACTGAAATGTCCGAATACAAGTATATATTGAATATTATTTTAATAATTAAAAAACTGAATTACTAAATGACTAATCTTATATATATCGAATCTTAAATGAGAATCAACGCTTCACGATAACTTTTAATACAAGTGTATATTTACGAGTCCAAAAACGTTAATAACAACCCGTTCGCCATGTAGCCATGTTGCGTTGTTGCGTATACTACAATCCCCATCTTTATCATGTCTGGCGCGCGCAGCCCACTCCATGTGATAGCCTCGAGCGACGCGCCGCTCACGTGCCGCCAGCGCCACGCGGGAACATTTGAATTTAGAATTATTACTTTTAAAACCAGCCAGTTTTGTGAAAGAAGTGAGTGACATATATAATTTTTTTATATACAAACTTTTTGTGAGTGATGTGCTTATATGTAAAAAAGTTGTTTATTATTTGTGAAACTTATCTTTATTTTTTAAACCGTTATCGTTGTACTGTGTTTTATAATATTGACGTCTAATGATATACTAGACCCCAGTCTAATGTCGAGTAAACAATAACATCATTATTTAGAAAAAGATAGACATACGCAACAGAGAAGGACAAAGAAAATCACTTTGAAAGAAAATAGAATTCTCATACGAAACGTAATGGTACCAATAATCGTGTAAAAGTTCACGATTGCCTAACAATAAACCGTCCAGCTCAATGAGAGCCTGAGCAAACCTTTTCAAGGAGGTATTGTGTTCAAAATCAGAGGTCAGTTTATATTTGGAGTAAATAGCGGTCATCGGTACAGATAATGATCTGTCGATGATTTACGCCGTGTTAAACCGACAATGGCCCGCGATAACCTCCGACGAAACACAATGTGACCAATTAAATTCGTCGTACCGATCAAGATGACCAAAATTATGACCAACCTGCCCGACATGACGGAGCAAAATTTAACAGTCGACGACATTTTCAATGATAATTTAATTTCAAAGAGAAAAAAGGTCGATTATGTTGAAAACGTTATAACAATTGAAGCGAACAAAGTAAATAATAATTGTAAATTGAATGATAAAGCTGGCTTAGGTTTGAAAAGAAAGGCAAAAAATCTTGAATCAAATGAAAATTATGTAATAGATAAGATGGTTCAGCCGAATATAAACATAACTATAGACAAAGATTGTAATAAAACTATTCGATTGGAACTACGACATCCTGATAATAATTGTATAATCAGTGATTACAAAATTAGTGATGACAATGATGATGAAGCTAGAACTGTATTGTCACTTGAAAGTGAAGGTCTTAATGGATATACTTTGAAAGATAATTTGAGTGTTGAGCAAGAGAAAACTAATGATAGTAACTTAAATGTTCAGAATGAAGGAGAATATATGGAGGGATCTAACTCAGAGCATAAGGTGAGGTTGAATTCATTTGATCTACTTTCCAGCATTCGTATTTCAAAACCGCAGTTTTCAATATTAATATAAATAACATTGTAACGAATTGAATACGTAATTTGTAAAACAAATTCAGAAGCTGTAATGGACGTTGAAAGGTCGACTACAGTAAGAGGTCAGGGCTTTGATTTCACTGTAGAGCTTTAAATGAATGTAAAGAACGCTGAATTGTAAACTTTTGTTATGTGATAACTATAGATAAAAAAAATTCTGTAATTGAATTTTAACACATAAATTAAAAATAATTTCCTTATTCTTTTTCTTTATCTGATAATCTAAACTTTCCAAATGTATTACTTTCAACGTGACTTCGTTTATTATATTGAAGTACAAATATTTTTAGATTTCATGCTGATTAAGAATAGATTAGTTTTTATCATAGAACATTACTTCCGCGCTATTTGGTTTATATACAGAGGTCAGATTGCACAGATTCCTGGTAGGTAACGGGTCTTATTATTAATGAAATAGTTTAACATTTTGATCATTTTGATTTCAATAAGCAAATGATACCTGTTATATATTAACAATTCTTAACTACAACATACGTACATGTTAAACAATCATATCATATTCTAAATATATTTATTCTATGTCTAGATACCGATACGAAGTAACGTATTATATAATTTATTATTTATAGACTTCTACAGAATTCTGAAACAAGGAAAAACCATAAGTTTTAATCTGGCAACAATCACTTTCCTTAACGTGCTTTACTCTACACATAAAGGTTGACTGAATAAAATAATTTTATTATGTTTAAATTTATAAACAAACTTTAAACATTCAAAATTTAAGCTAATTATAACACTAAAAAATCAAAATAACTTGAACATAAAAAGTTATTTATTACAGAAATCAAAATTTTGTACTTGTCACAGATAATGAATTGTTATTTTAGTCTGTCAATACATTATAAAAAAATATAAATATTTTCAGTCATAAAAATAAATGATTCTTTTAAAATCATATTATGCTAAAATAATTAATAATTTAATAAGTAATTTAAAACATTTAAATGTATTAGTTCCGCGGCATTTCGCTGTAAACATGAGAGGTCAGATTGCACAGATCCCTATCGCGTAACGGATCTCCTATCATTAGTTACATCTGGACACGATTCGTTATGAAACCTTCACTTGAATTTTATATTATATTTTAAATTAGAAACTTTTTCATTTGCTCTATTGCTTTTCAACAATAGAAATTATTAAATTTTCATTGTATTGTTTAAACTTAATCTCACGATTCGAAATAAAATATTTTATATTCTGTCTGAGTTCAAAAAACTCCCTACAATAGCGCTAGCGTAGCTAAAGGGTATTGTGCAAGATTGAAGTGTGCGGAGTCCAAAAATATGACGAAAATGAAAATTTGACATCGCAATATGAGGTTTGATGATTTTGATTTTGAAGCAAATATTTCAGTTTTGGTTCATTCAAAATAGTAACTTCAAGCTTCGTTACCGTAGCACAATAATTTCTTGCTTTATGATGGACATTTTTTCATACACAAAGATGATTACACCCTCCACAATTTACAAGAAAGTAAACCTTCATTATTACAAATTTATAATTAATTCAAAGTATACCATTATTTATTGTATATTTTTAATTTATTTTCGTATATTAAATGCTTCATATCACTGTAAAATAAAATAAAAATTGTCATGAAAAATATGCAATGTAAAGATTAATTATAGATAATACTTAGTAATTTTTTTATTTAGAAAGTGGTCTAAAACTAGGTTCACCGGAATCCGGATGCATTTCTTAATTAAAAATTATGATATTATTTTAATGAAATAAATTTAAATATTGAAGCTAATGACATGAATATTTCATTAATTTTAAATAAAATATTTAAAAAAGGTTGATATTTCTTTTTATGATGCGAAGTCACAGATAATATCGAACTTTTCTTTCAACTTAGTTAAATGGTATTCCATGTGATTTTCTTTTTATATACAGATAATAAAGGATATTTATATGGATCTGAAGGTTATATAGACTCCTTTTTTTAAATGCTTATCAAATTATATGAACTATTTCAATTAAATTGCCTAAATTAATTAAAATGTAATAAATATTATGCTAGCAACATTATTGATACCGTTTCATTGGCTAGTTATTTCTATTGGCTAATTTTGAAACTGATCTGTATTTGTGTTGGTTAAATGTAAGGTTAGATTAATGGTCAATTCCTGTCGACTTTAAGAGGTGTGTGTTATTTAAACTTATTCTTGGCTCTCAAGCCCCAGGCACTACTTTGATTCCTCTTGAAATTATATTACATTGCCTTTAGAGTGTTACTGCGCAATATAGCTTATATAAACTTTATATGTATTAAAACCTAGTTTGATAACGTATAAAGAATGTAACGTGTTAATTTTTACTGGGTCATTCTATATTTAATTCCGAAAATTTAAAGAATCGTTGCCTAATCTAGATTAAGCTGTAACTTGAAATTAACTTTACGTAACTTTTGTTTTTGGGACTAAACAAAAACCCTTCAAAGTTACATCTAAATCTAAAATGATACGCTTTTCCAATTAGATGATTTCATATGGAATGATACTGATAAACACTACCAGAACTAAAAGGAATCAAAAGGTAACCTTGCTATAATCTGCGGAAATCCGATGATCCGTATAAAGGCGAGAAATACAGATCGTAATCAGAACATACCACATCAATCCACCACACGACAATCAGACTCGTACGGCATAACCCAGAAGAGCAAACCGCCAACAGAAAAGTGAGACGCGCGAACCCGAACCAGGACACACCACACAAGTAGATCGCTCGACAATCGACATTCCTTTCAGTCCGTAACCGAAGCATCTTCAGGAGTAGTTGACTACAAGCGTCACTTGCGAAAAAGATTTCCGCGGATTATAGCAAGTTTGTCTTTTGATTTCTTTTAAATCATGAATTTCCGCAAATTAACACCCGATTCAAGTCAATGCTTTCAGGACTTCTAAAATAGGTATTGGATTTATTTTACCTTATAGAGAATAATTAGGACTTTAAACGTTTATCTAGAAATAATACTAGAAAAGAATTATTATTAAATTTAGCAAATTCTGAGGCGTAGCAACGTTCACGCTTGTTAAACAGTACGCAAGCCAGTTAATATGTCGTGACGTGTTCGGATAAGAGTGATACACTGTCAGAAGTAGTGACGTCATAGAGTGACATGTTACGAAAGCCTATTCGTCAAAGCCTTGTAATCTTGAATTGTTGTTTATTATTTGACTAATGCTATTTATTGATCGATCAATCTAAACGTTTGTATTGCTGTCTTAAAAAACTTAAGTACGACGTTAATAATTATACAATATTTCACGGCCAAAACTAAGATTGATTTTTTTTAATTTGGTAGATCTAATAAAATAAGCAGTAATACCAGTTGTAATTAAATAATTCTATACTTCTTATAAAATAATAAATCATATTGTTAACTTATCATTTTTATATATAAAATCTTAAAATAAGTAGCTCATGTTATTTACTAGCTGCGCCCCGCGGTTTCACCAGCTGTACTTCGGATAATTGACACTATATCATTATAAATTATAGCCTATGTGTTATTCTGATGTGTAAGCTATATTATTGTAAAGTTTCATCAAAATCCATTCAGTAGTTTTTGCGTGAAAGAGTAACAAATATACATTCATACATCTAGACATCCATTCATTCTTACAAACTTTCACGTTCATAATATTAGGAGGATTTAATTTTTATTAGCTCCTTTATTTGTGGAATGATTTTATGGCTGGCAACATTTTTGAAAATATGTCAGAATTCACTGGTGCCAACTTAAGGGTATTTTCCATAAGGTTTTTTAGGGCTATTTTCAGGTAATTATTGTGATTTTAGGCTTTTATATTTTTGACTAAGATTTAGGGAGAAATATTTTTGATTTTGGTAATTCAGAATTACGCCAAACTGAGTGTGTGATATTTTATATTTCGTCTTTACCTTCAAATTGATCCGTAAAGTTCAATAAAAAACTGTTAAAATAAATGACTTAATTCTTACAAACGAGCACACAAATTAATTGCTGCTAACGAACGAGATTTACGACGAAATTAACCTGAATAATTGAAAAAGCATCAGATACGCAATTTCTTTTTTAATTACTCTAAAAGATACTACAAAATATATTTTGTAAAAAATTGACCCAAGTGAGATTTCCGCTACTTTGATTTTACTTTATATATGTTGCTTTTAATCAAATGCATTTCATTTATATTTTTACTGTAAGGTGTGTTTAATCTTAATTATAAATAATTGTGCTCATATTTTAATTATTAATAAACATCTTAATCTAGATTGATTTATTATATTCAATCTTTGGTTTTTAAGTCCTTCATTTTGCAATAAAGCACTATATTATATAAAGAGTTCAGGAAATGGATAAATGCTATAATTAGAATACAAAGATTTTTTTGTATATATTAAGATTCATTATAGTATATCTTAAATCTGTGACACCACATAGGGGACACACGAAAATTTCAAAATCTCAATCTCAATCAATGACAATATGATTTTTTCAACATTAATATATATTTTCAATCTGTTTTAATCATTTTTAAATTTATCCCAATGTAATTTAATGGATAGGTATGTTTCTAAAACCAATTTTTAGAAAAGTACCTACATTTTGAATTGAAGTCAACAAAAAAGGTTTGTTATATGCACATATGTATATAAAGAAATATATACGATAAGACAAGAAGGAAACTTAATTTCTAAATATATAAGAATGATTCATACGTTGCTGCACCTTTCGTATTTAATGCTTCAATAAAAAGTACATAATCAAGATGTAATCTAAATATATTCAAGCTGATTACTTTAAGATAACAATAACTTTTACTTTTATCTCGACATCTTGCTGGTTGCGTATCTTTCGATGCTTTGATATTTGTGCTAAAATAAAATTCATTTTAAAATGAATATATTTTAAAAAAATTCCATATTATTACATACATAAATTAAATCAGAAAGAAGAATATTTTTAAAACTTTTGTAATCTTTCAGATATCTTGCACGAATATACCATAATCTGTACAATATCATATAATTTCCAATCTATCTTCTATCTATCTATATCCATGTATATAAATGAATCACGTGTGAACGACTAGATCGATTTTGCTAATTCTTTTTTGTTCAGTTTGTTATTGTCAATAGAAGGTTTTTACGACCATATTAACTTTTCAAATGTAACTTTATCATTTTTGACAGTACCTATAAGTATCAAGGGCAATGTTTGTCAGGTCAGTTACTGTAATTTTAAAATGCTTGAAACCCTTCTGAAAATATCAAAATCACTATATGTGTGCCAATAAATTTTTGAGGAATTCTATCAATTTCTTAAGAATCCAAACATCAGAATTGGATTTTGAAATAAATGGCACCAATCTGTGAGCATATCCTACAAAATACAAAAAGAAATTACCAATTCGGTTTATAAATGATGGAGTTCTGAGGTAACAAACATATAAAAAGAAACTACAACCGAATTGATAACCTCCTTTTTTCGAAGTCCGTTGAAAATGGCCGAAATCTTACGAGAAAAAGGTACTTGATTTTCTAATTAAAATTTTTAATAACAATTTTTCATTTTCCCGTAACGTATATTTTTTCAAATATATTTCTATAATTAAAAGTAATTAATAATTTGAATACAGTTATATAATTTATGTGTAATAAAAGTGTTAAGTTGTCAACTGCTAATTAATGACTCACCTATGAATAAGTTAGCCGAGCCTATAAATATTATCTGTGTACGCACATAGTACATTTGTTAATTACTCATAAAGATAGTTAATTTTTATATACTGATAAGCTTGAATGATTAATGTTTTGTTTATATCTATATATAAATTCCGTTATTAATCTAGATTCTAAACCATTCATCCGATTGAAGTAAAACTTTAGTGAGATTTTCAAAAGTTTCTGGAACTTTTCAAATCAATTCGATTTGAAAAACGTCTTCCAGTAGAAAATCTATTAGGTTAACTATAACTAGTATTAAATATTACAAGTTACAACATAATAATACTTAATGAAAATTTAACAAGCTAGAACTATCGTAAATCCAACAATTTCTTAAAAAGCGTAATATTTACAAACACAACACTAAATGGTAAAAGTATGGAATGTTTAGTTCTTAGCGAGTTTTAACTACAATCATTTAATTGTTATGTTTTACTCAGAGAAACGGTAAAGGTAAAAAAAACATTTTTGTTAAATATGGCAAGTTTCTCGTGATCAAAAGTAATTTATAAAAACTAAATAATGATTATTACTAACCGATTTGAGAGGCTCCTCTTACTTTCCAGACAGAATTCTTTTTCATAATGTTACCAGACGAATCTAAATACTATTATAGCTTCGCACAGATGTGCAATACTATCGATGATAGCCCCCAGGCAACATGACTATTTCCGTTATTTTCAACAATTTTCGTCGTATTTTAAACAATTTACAAAAAACCTTATGAAGTTATACACTAAATTTCCTCATGAATCGCTCTGTCTATTGGTGAAAACCGCATGGAAATTCGCTTATCGCATTCCATGACGTGGGTTTCTCATTCATTCTTTATAGATGGAATGGATACTAATTACGAAAATACAATTAAATTATTATTTTCAACAGAGTCCACAAAGAACTTTACGTAAATTTTCCTTATTTGAAAGGAAAAAAGTGAGTTTCGGTCAGGGTTCGACAACCTTGGTCATGTAAATGTGTCAAGCGTAAGTTGACGGGACAGTTTTTGCTCTCGTAAAACCAGTATGTTTGAGCTACGGTTACGCATATGCGTTGTGTTATCTGTACTATTATAAAACTGTTACTTATGTCTGTCATACTTAGATATCGTCATATGCTATTTCTTTGCCTATTTTTGATTAAAAAAATGAAGAAGAACATGTATGTATGATATGGACTATCCTTTTGGCTTGCAAAAGGATGGTCCATATCCAAAACTAAAGGATTCTTTCAATTTTTAAAGTCGTAGTTACTTAACATCTAAATCCTTACTAATATTATAAATGCTACACTAACTGTGTCTGTCGCGCTTTCACGCTAAAGCTACTGAACAGATTAAAATGAAATTTGGTATACCTACAGATAGTCTAGAGCCTGAGAAAGGACATAGGCTACTTTTTAATGCGAGAAAAGGTTTGTAAGGGGGGGATGAAAAGTTGTATGGAAGTATCGTCATTCCACGCGGACGAAGTTGCGGGCACAGCTAATATCTCAAACACTCACATGATCTTCGAGCTGGGAGACTTAAACAATAAAGTTCAGACAATGATCACTCTATAAAAATGCCTTGTCAGACTACCCTGTCCGGAAAATCCTTATAGTCGAGAATCTATATCTACTACTAACCAATTATAGGTTATCCAATATACCTATGAGGATATAATGAGAGTTGCATGCAGTGTTGCCATTAACCTAACTTTCGCTCTACTTTTTAAAGTAATCCTTATGGTAAGGTTATATATAGTAAAGCTAATGATATAACATTTGAGTTATCATTTTTAAAATAAAGTTTTGTATTACTTTAGGCTTTGAAATCGTTATATAAAACTTTTTTAATAAATTTAGATAAACCTTTATACATATAAATAGTTAGCAAGTAAAGTCATAGGACAGAATAATCATTAATAACAATTATTCAAATTTTATCACGAGCCGCTCTTATCAAGCTATTAATATTTGTGATGAATCGGTTCGGCAAAAAGTTTATAAATCATTGAATTATTTCGCCGTTATATAGACAGGCTATATTTTAGGATACTAAATACGATTAAGGTAAAAAAACGACCAGATAATATTGTTTTTGAATAACATTGACTATTAAATATAAAAAAAACTAATTAAAAAAAGGGGTAGAATTAGGTATATTAAGAAGACAACATCAAGCTTCCTGATGAGATCCTTGTCCTTCATTCCCTTTTAAATCTTTGCTCTTTGATGTTATAGCGCCATCTCGTAGATTTTTGACGTAACTATTAAAATATTATCGTTTGCGATGAATGAAATACCACAAAGATTTTAAGAACGGATATTTTTTATTACTATTATTATTTTTTTTTTAACATGACATGGCAATACTAAACGAATATGTAGCCTGTAATTGGTTTGTAGTTTCATTTGATTTATTTAAGAAAATCACCATTGGTTCGACATTTCATAACCTCTATCCTGACAGAGCAAACTTCCTTTTTGATAAGTGATTTCATAGAGTGAACACTGTCAAGTTTGAGTTTAGCTGATTATTATTTGGCTCTGAAAACCTAGTTTAGTTGAAATCGAACTTCTCTCATAAGTAAAGTTGTATTCATTTTTAGAAAAATGAAGATGTAAAATGAATACAATAGGTAAATAAATCTTCCAACTTTTTTACACCAAAAAGTCTAAAAAACTCGTTTGTATATTTTCCACTAGCAACACTGAGTATCGAGTAGTAAGTTCTTTTGTAACGGCAAGCGGCCAGATGAGATACTGTCAGACTATTTATCAAATACGTGCCTACTATGTGTAAAAAATACAATGGGTGTGTATACTAAATGAACTGGCCATATATTATTGTTGCTCGTTTGATACTCTATTACATGTTGGTCTACTACTTTCAGTTCTCGATTAAATTTCACCTTTAAATCACATATTTGTGATTGGGGATATACGAAAAAGACTCATTTAAGAACAGAAAATCGTCATTCGATTTTACTGCGACAATTATTATAAAAATATTTACAGGGTGAATCCCTGAGGCTGAAATAACGGGAAAGGAATGACAGATTTTACTCATAATATATTCACTTATACCCTGATACACTCACTTGTCTTCCCATTTATCCATTCACTTACCAAAAATATAGTTTTATTTTAAAGATAGTATTAGATGCGCTTAGCAGCACACATTTTATAAATAAATAAATAAATTCTAATATGATTGTGGTATTGATATTGGCCGCATAACGCATTAGCTATTCGTCTCGTTTAGCCAACCCTTGCGACTTCGTCCGCGTGTAGTTCCGCTCCTATTGGTCTTAGCGTGATGATATATAATAGCCTTCCTCGATAAATGGGCTATGTAACACTGAAAGAATTATTCAAATCGGACCAGTAGATTAGCGCGTGCAAGCAAACAAACTCTTCAGCTTTAAATGTTAAATATAAATAATCTATCTCAGCGAAGAGAGACCGAAGCTACTTATAATTATAATTTCTCACTCAACTAGTAGAGTCTGAGTATAGAACAGATGATAGTAGCATTATAACTGTTTTGAAAGGTATTACAAAGTATAGGCGTGCACGCGTGGGTGGCGACCAGCGTAACCTGACCTTTGACTAATGGTACGTACAACATCACACATGATCTACAATTCCATTGTTACGAAATAGATACGCGAATTTTGTTATAGATTTGATCGCAATTGTACTACTTGTACTTAATCTTAACTTATCTACTATACATAATACTATGATATAAATTTTACTTTATAGTATGTCTGTATATAGAAGATATTTAAGATAACGTCAGGGGTCTTTATAACACTAGTAGAAGCCAAAACAATCATTTTTTGTCTGTCTATATGTTTGTAAGCGCTGGTAAGAATTACTGCACTAAATTCGATACGATATCAAATCAAAATTATTGCCAAATAAAAATATTTTAGCCGAGCGAAGCTATAGTAGTCGATAGTAAAATAGGCTCAATTAGTTTTTATCCCGGAAAAATCTATATTTTCTGTTATACTCCATTGTTTTAATCATGCTAAATATAAAGCAATTCTTCAATATTGTGACGTAACTTCAAAAAAAAATTTCGTATAATGACCATTTTATTTACACAGGTAAACATTAAAACTATGTAACTACCTATACATAAGGCTTATATCTAAAAAAATATATCAAAAATACTTATTTTGCTACTGTGGAAGATTAACAAAAATTATAAAACTTTTGTAAGCATATTTACAATACTATTGTCACTCCCTCTTGCTTCGCTATTCGTTTTTCTCCTTTAAAGACTAAGGGACGATTACAAGTACCTATAGCAAAATATTGAAACTTAAAACATTATGTAAACTTTTGTAGACTTTTACACAGCTAATAACTAAACACAATTAGCATATTATTCACCGTAGACAGTTCGGAGACATAGTTACGAATGCAGACTGACGGTCGACATTCAGTGTCACATGCCTTGCTCCTTTTTCTCTTGCCTCAATGACCATTCACTTATGAATCAGTTACCTACTTAGCCTAACTGTCCACTGTTTGCTATGAATTTGCTCATAAATTAGGTAATTAGTCCCAATTATGATTTATTTTTGGAAAAAAAAAACATGAAATAAGGACACTTGTTATTTAACTAATAATTTTAAAACCCACCTTTAAACTATACAACATTGATTATTATTATTATGTTGAAAATTTGCTATTTAGATCCTTTTGTTAATTCTTATATTGTATATGGCGCACTCTGAGTGAAATATAGTTAATTATTATTTTAAAATACAGTTTTGCTGTAAAGTGAAAAACTTATATTATGTTATAATGTCCCAGAGTAAACAGAGTAGAAAAAAAGAAAAAAAAAACAAGCGAGTTAAAGAAAAGGAAGTTTTCAGTTATAAACCATTCAATCGGATGATTCAAACCAGTGCCGGATTAAGGGGAGAACAAACGGGCGACTGCCCCGGGCCTCCACAAAAGAGGAGCTCCCACAATAGACTACAGAAGATTTTTTTTTAAATTCCGACTAGTAAACATTAGTATGCATACTACCTTCTTGTGGGAGTATCCCAATGGCTCAATGACTAAGTGGGGTGGTACTTGTCGGCAGCCTCGGAGGTTGGGCAATAGATTCCGCGTTTCGGCTATTTTCTTGTAAATTATATATGTATACCAGACGAGTGTATCAAAGCTTTCTCTCCTGAGCATTGAAATAGATTTACTTCGGGAACTGGAAATTTAATTATTAATTATTTACTGAAAAACTCGTCTGATTTTTTTTTTCATTTGGGGCCAGGGGGCCTCCACTCTTTTGTTGCCCCGAGGCCTCCACACCTAAATCCGGCTCTGATTTAAACGAAACAACCTGATGTGCAAATTATCATAAATCGAATTAAAACAAATTTAAGTAGTTATGATTATTGTAATAATTACTTTTTATATGGATCTTTTCAGTATACAGCGCTTTATCGCGCTATGAAGTCAGTGTTGCCAACATTTAATGCAATAATTCGTAACTCCATTGTGTCTGTTCGAGTCGTGTCGCACAATTTTATCTCTTAATTGGATAGATGTTGTAACAATTAACATCGGATTGAAATAGTCGAATTGATTCAATCTACATCCTTTATTATGACTTTCTTAATTATTTTTTGATTTTTTGCCCGAAGCGCTCGTTAAATGAACAATATTACTTATAAAGATCTAAGTCAAATGAATATTGTTTTTTTTATTTACCAAAAGTTTTAGTAGCCTAAATAGTTTAACGGTAGTGTCAGTAGATGACTTGAATGATCTAGATGTCTTGGTAAATCTATATTTAGTAATATAGAATATATACAAAATAGTTGTTCACGTCTGTATTTTATCCGATTTTTTCTAACCAAAAAAGAATGGTTTTTTTTTTATATATTTCGTAGAACATAGCAAAATTTTGTAGTTCGAATAAAACAAAGAATATTTTTATTCAGGAATAAAGCATAACCATAGATGTATAAGAATAAAAAAGAATTAAAACATGCAAAAATTACTTTTTTTGTCATATTTTCAACCCACCCAAAATAAAAAAAGGAAGGTTATCAATTCAGTTGTATTTTTTTATGTTTGTTACCTAAGAATTCCTTAATTTATGAATTGAATTGAAAATTTCTTTTAGTATTTGGAAGGATATGCTTTATGATTGTTCCCATTTTTTTCAAAATCCAGTTCTGATAATGGGTGGTATAGTGATTTTGATATTTCTAGAAGAGTTTCAAGCATTTTCTTACTTTTGAATTCGGTTATATTTTTTATTTACAATGTTTTATCTTATGATTTGAATGAGAAAGTAAATTAATAAATGAGTGAAAAGAATGAATTTTCATCCCGTACAGTGTCGTCTAACTTTTTTCTCATCATTTTTTTATCTCTGAAAAATATATATAATTCCTATGTAAATTAAATTTTTAATTATAAATCACTAAAAATTCTACAATCATCGAAATTTTAAAATCGACCTGGTTAATCTTAAATTTGCGTAATTGTTTTTTTAGGTTAAGCATTTTAGTAACAATTTTTTTATGAAATTTAATGCGAAAATACTTTATAAACTCGCTGATTTACTTTCGCTTCGCTGGTGTAAAATTGATCTTTGTTCAAAAATTATTTATCAAAAAAATTATATATCAAATAGTAATTACGAATTTCGCTATAATCAGTTACCAGTTATAGATATCATTTATCTGACTATTTACGCGTTAAAAAAGTGTTGCTAGTGTTTCAGAGTTGTAATTTCAGAAAATAATTTGAGTAATTTTGTGTACTCTAGTTTTTTAATTCTTTTCTGTAAATGTATTTTTTTTCTACATAATTTTGAAATATTTAAATACAAGTAATAAAAATGTATTTTAAATCACAAAATATATCTTCACTGTCCAGTAATTGAATTAATTGTGACATATTTCATCGTAAATGGTGTAAGTATGTCTCTTGCAATAACTTTCTCAAGTACTTTTCAATTCAAATCGGAAGTAATTTTATTGAAAGAATTCGCATTAATGTCAAAAATAATCACACATCAAAATTTATGGAACTTGTTTTTATGAATTTCGTAAGACATTGCGTATCCAATGTATTATCCTTAACTAATATACAAGCGATTATAACGTCTATTAGTATTGAGATAGGATATAAAATAATATTAAGTGATTGATATGTATGTATGTACAATTGTATAGAAAGTTGCTCTAAAAACATGCATGTCAACGTTACTCAATACAAAACTAGAATTTTAATTTAGGCCAATATGACCTTTGATGTTGATGATTTAAATGTTATTTAATTTTTGTTAATTTAGAATATTAGAATGAGATATAAGTAGACGACGTACAGACATAATTACAATTACAATATTTCACAACATAATTCTCGAAAATTAACCAATGAATATATGGTATGACTTCGTCCACGTCATGCTCTGCTCCTATTGGTCTTAGCGTGATGATAATGATAATTTATTTGGTAAATAATCTTGGCAGGTTAGATACATAATTTTTGGAAAATATTATAATATTTAAAAATATAAGAAGAATCAATTAAATATCAAATTTTATATAATGTCAATATTTAAAAATTATAACTGTAGAAGGACTACTCGACTAACCACGCTTTGATATATAGCCCATAGGCTTCCTCGATAAATGGGCTATCCGACACTAAAAGATTTTTTTTAATCGGCCCAGTAGTTCCTGAGATTAGTCCGATCAAGCACACAAACAGATAATATAGATTAGCAAAGGACCTTTATTATTTAACAATTTTACTTATGATATTAAAAGTTACCACGATTTAGTTGCAATCAGCGCCATCTAGTATTTTTTTATGAATTATTAAATACTATTACTATAGTTAGAAAGAAACAGTTAGTCATTGAAGATAGAGAAGATGGCCGACATACAAAACGTATACAAAAGGCTTTACATTAAATTAAATTCAATTTCCCTACCAATCAATGATACGTGTGATTTTATAAAATATAATAATTTTATTCATATTTGTATAATATTAGCTTGTGGTTAGCTTAATGTAGGAACAAACAGAGGTAATCAACGAGAGGGGCATAAACTAATGGTACTCTTATATATAAGGATATAAGAATAAAATTCATTCGCTTGGTCATCATGTAGAGTTCTTCGTAATGGTACATCTGACCACAATGGCTTTAGACTTACTCTTCACAGATACGCTATAAATAGCATAGTATCGCTTTTATTCAAAAATATATGTGGTTTAGCGTATTGCAATCAAAAGATATAAAAAGCACTAGCATACATGAAGTTACTGACCATTTTAGGATGAAAAATTGTTTTTATAATAAAATAGAAATTATCTTATTCGTTGTTTATTGTGAAATCAAATAAAAATAATTAAGCAAAAGCAAAGTAGAAACCAAAAATAAAACTTTAATAAAGAAACTAATAAAGCAAAAGCAAATAAAGTAGGCAGTCAGCAAAGCTGCAAATAACATACTCAAAAATAGTAAAAAAATAAAAATGCTATCCAATTGGAAGATATAAAAAGTCTCCCGTGTCATTTGGGGGAACCTGCAACATAATATACTAAAAAAAATACCAGTCTGCAGCCTTAACTTCCATTTGGTAAACCCTATTTAGGCATTAGCTTCATCATTCAAGTCCTGCTTATTTAAAAAATACCGGCTTAAGGTAAACAGCACCAGCAGCAGAAGTGGCCCTGTATCAAAATTAGATGAAAGACCCCGGTTATTGCGGGATTCTTTCGTTTAAGTGAATGACTTAAACGGGGGAATCCCGCTATAATAGATGAGATGATAAGATGTTGCCAACTTTTGCGCTTAATCAGGAAAAAAAGTGAAATTCCCTTTTTTTGACTTGTAATTTCTGAAGTGAAAACTCGATAGGTACACATCACCATGTTTATATATTTATTTTCCCGGGAAGCACGAGATTAAGTGACATTGTAGATAACATTTTATTAATTTTTGTTTAGACACGTTAGAGGCCTTTGTAGGCTTGCAAATCTTCCATAAGTAGATAGTAAACAGTAGGCAGTAAACTTTACAGAATCAATCACATACTTCCACGAAGATAACGGTCCGCACCGGCGTCTTTTGTACTTTCTTTTTTATTTTATAATTAAGCAGTTTTATTGCAAACAGTATTATCGTAGCATGTGCCGTTTGGAAATATCATTGAACACGTTAATTACTCTTTCTGCTTTGGAAAATACCCATATATTGAACTAGCGATCAGCCCAGGCTTTGCACGCGTTGTAGAGCATATTACCTACACAACACTTCATATATTGGTTTGTTATATCTCAAGTTCAAGATGAAAGCTTCCAGGCGGCTTGACTTATTTCTGACATTTTTAACAATTATCGTCATAATACACCTAAACCTTCCTCATAAATATAAATAATTCTGTCTATGGGTGAAAACCGCATGAAAATCCGTTTAGTAGTTCTTGAGTTTACCGTTTTGTAGAGCATATTACCTACATATATCGCTTCATATATTGGTTTGTTATATCTCAAGTTCAAGATGAAAGAGTCCAGGCGGCTTGACTATTTCTGACGTTTTTAACAATTATCGTCATAATACACCTCGTGAAAAATTGGTAGTTTTTGAGTTTATCGCCAAGAGATAGACAGACACGGTATAGGAGTTTGTTTTATAATATGTATTGATGATATTATTTTAACATTTATTTCTCATTAGTCATACTATTCATATTAGTAACAGTTTGAATCATCTTGCGAAGTTTTAGCACATGCTATTGCTTTATTTAAGTTATAAAAAACTATAATTGAATTATGTTATTTAACTGTATAAAAAAGTCTTCCTATTGCCCATCTCATATCCATTAGAATTAGAGTTCGATTAATCTTTATTATTTTCATACACTTATAGATTTCATCCTATGGCTTACAATGATTTAGTTAAGAAATAATTTTACAAATATACTAGACAACAAATAATTGAAAATCATAATTAAATTTCCTAAAACATATTCAATACTAAAACAATATAAATATGTACAACTAAGTATTATTGTTAGATTTTTAAAATTTAATATAATATCTGTATTTAAATGCAAAAATGCCACCAACTAACAACAATTTAAAATTTATTTAACAAAATTGACGAAGATTGTAAATTATTCAGCATTCAAATTGTATAAAGTTTATGGAATAATGCTATAAATAGGTTTTAGTTAATAAATAAAGAAAAGGAAGTATATTAAAAATCTATTTAATTAAAAAAAACAAACAAAATCATAAAGGTTATGTTAGTAAGATTGTTTAATAGATTTTCTTTTTTTAACTAAAGTGCCAGAAATTATAAATTAATCGGCATATTTAATTAGATATTTAGATAGATATATTAAACCTCTTTTCTGTTGTTCACAAATAAATGAAAGATAAAAAATAAAAGATCCAGTAGCATGTTATAATACTGAGATTGAACTATGAACTCACTTCAGCTGTCAGTATCATTATACGAAGTAGCAGTTGTCTGTCAGCGATTCGTTGAGTGGAAAAATTTTATAAAATTTATTTTTTTATTAATATATCCAAATCTGTGAGATATAAGTATCATCTTAAGTCTATTAATAATTCTCTAAAATTTATGAACTTTTATAAGAAATTTAGTTTTAGCAGACGCAAGAATTATTTACTCTTTATTTGCCCATAATATTTAAATAACCCAACAAGACAATGGTTACTGTAAAACATTAGGATTGTTGCAGTCTATACGCAGACTAACAGTACGGCTTGGGGTTATACTTTACACTCTCAGAGCTTCAGAGTTATTGCTAGAATACTCGCGATGTAATCAATAATTATTCTGTCGTGACGGCGTATTTATTTTGCAATGCCCACTTCCTTGATTTGTGTTTATCAGTTGGCCAACATTCAAGAAAGTGAAAATGTTACTCATATCAGCCCTACCAACCTCAAATATGTTATTTGTAGCATCCAGTAGCATCCTGTTGGATGCTACTCAAATTATACCAGTGTTGCCATCGTCATAATTAACAGGATTTATTTTATTTTTCACTTAATAGGTGTTCCATAGCGGCCATCTTGGAAAATGCCTTTTGTTGTATTATCTCCTAAAACTTGATTTCATTTATCATCTTGTACAATGATTTCCAAAGTGGTCGATGTAGTTACATGATGTAAAAAGGTGTTTACGATCCTAGTATACAGTTTAAGAATGTAATAATAATTTTATTGCTCCGTTTTTCTGTTTATAGAAATTATAAATACGAGAAAGGAGACATGCTAAGTTGTCTACAGATCAATGTGTAAATACTTTTTATAATCCAATACAATAATTCTCTATATCGGAATCAGATACTAAAGTAAAGGTAAAATGTAATTTAAATAGACAAATAAGTTCTATTGGCTGTTTGTGCACGTGCGCACACGATTATCCCAGTGAGTGAATAATAGTGTAAATACTTTTTATAATCCAATACAATAATTCTCTATATCGGAATCAGATACTAAAGTAAAGGTAAAATGTAATTTAAATAGACAAATAAGTTCTATTGGCTGTTTGTGCACGTGCGCACACGATTATCCCAGTGACCCGAGGACCCGCTACCTAATGTCGACTGTCCACTCACTGCTCTGCTCACTACTCATACATGTATATTATTGCCTTTCTCTTTACTTACATATATATGTTTTTGATAACTTTGACTGTTTTTATATCAAATAATCATACGTATTGCACTAGGTGTAAGGGGGAGTCCATTAATTACGGGATCAAGCTAAATCTTTCCAAATTCTACTTAGGGGGGAAAAAATTATTTCTAGAATAAAATATGGCTAAATTTGACTCCATGGACTGAATTAGAATAAATCTTTTTCTAAATTTTTATTTTATTTTGTGATTGTGATTTTAAATTACGGTAATATTCACAATATACAGTCTTTGCTAATGAATAAAAGTAATAGACCAAGTTGTGTTTTTTTTCTTTTCTGAAAAATCCAACACTTTTACAACCAAAACATAAATTTTGAAGAAACTCGCGTAAGATTAGGTGAGATGCTTAAAGGCCTGTGAGCCCTGTTAAACAGGACCTTGCCAGATTGCTTTAGATCTACAGATTCCGACGGATAAAGTATATTTCTTCCCAGTGATTGTCTGATTAAAGAACTCTACTCTACTTCAGAGTTTGGTTTAAAATAGTATTGTTAATTATGATCCTGGCAACATTGATTTGAGTTGCATCTTACAGTTGACTGAATCATTTAGCTGTGCCAACAAAAAGTAAGAGGTAAACAAATAAATACGCTGCCATGTCAGATCTCTGAATAGCATTCTAATCAAGCCGTGATACTGTTTACGTGAATTTTAAAAATTGATTGTGTTCTGATCTTCCATGAAGGCATTGTAATTTTAACATCATCCTATTGAAGCCTTACCTTTCTAGTAATAATTTATATGTAATATTAAACGTTAGGTTTATAACAGAAAATTATTGATCTGTAATAAACTTATAAACCATTAAATTAAATCTATTCGATTTTTATTACTCGCAACTGATTGCACATGTCGTAAACACATTATTATCTTTTATTCTATAGATACTTAAACGATAACAGTAAATAAAATAATAGATTTTCTTAATTTATGTTCTTTTTTTGAAACCACAGATTAAATATTATACAAAAATTGGGATGTATCAAGTGTCTGTTTAATTGTATAAGCTGTATGCGTAAAAAATGGTAATGTCTGAAATGTCAAAAAATATCGATATATTTTTTTTATATATTTATCGATTTTCCAATTCGTAGTTTTCCGCGTTTCGCTATTTTCGACTATTTAAGTATCGTGATTCTTAAATAGTCATGAAAGGTAACCGAGCAGTGCCTGCCAGAGCTTGTGACTCATATGAATGATCTCCGCTGAACTGCCACTGATCTTTCGGTGCAGAGCTTATAAGTCGAACCAGTGCTCATCTTAAAAATAAAACTTTTTAACAAATATATGCATATATTTGTAAAAATTTTTCATAAGACAATATAGCTTTTCAGAAGATAGTTTATAAATGCAAATACTTTTTGTATTTTTTATTTTATATACAAAATGCAAAATAGTTTTTCATTTAAAATACTAAATGCAAAATACATTTTTTCAAAATACTTTATTCAAATAAAATACTTTTATGGGTTTAAGAGATTTACCCTTATTTTGTTACTAGGTTTTTTTTGACACAATCAGGTTCATTTTACGTCATATGAAGTATTATTATTATTCACGTAATTAATGGACGCCTCCAATTAAACAGAATTAGGAGAGCCGATAACTTATGATTATGTCAATGTAATTATGAAAATAAATGAAACACTGAGATTAGTCCTAATTCTACAATTTGTTTGTACCTTTTCATCATCATCATTAATGGTTCCACTACTATATTTGTACGTACAAAAAACAAAGATCACTTGTGTTGTCAAACGAAAGCACCATAGAAGCTGGTTAAGAGATATCATCCGTATCAAGCTATTTTAGACGGACTATATAAACATTTTTTTAAATTATCTGCACATTTATTACCATTCAAACCAGTATTGCCATAGTGAGAATAATTTGTCACATTCATTTTTGATGATGACAAAATGTATTGTTGTCAAAATGTATTTTGCATTTTGCAAATACAAAATATGTCTTAAAAAGTAAAATACAAAATTAGTTTTTAAAATAAAACTATTTAAATACAAAATGGAAATAGACATTTTGTATTTCAAATACTAGTATTTGAAAAATGTCACATCTCTGAAAATAAGTATTATTATGAACTTACAATTATACAAGCATTCGACATTATATTTTTATAAAATACTCTTTCAATAACTCCTGAACTCGATTAGACAAAATAAATTCATATTTCCAGACGAAGTGGCAATATGTAGGCACCCCGCCATCTTGCCGCGGGCTATTCGAGCAATTGGCGCGCGTTCTTTATTCCAAATTCAAAAACTTCTGTTATAATTATTTTTCTACTCATTTATTTGTTACGTTGTATTTATTCAGCCAGTTATTTTCTAAAAGAAAAGCTTTTGTCAGCGACTTTGTATTAATTTCTATCTAAGACATTTTCTCCTGTAGAAAAAACTGTTTAACTACTTTGGTTTTTAGGACTTATTATTTACAGATTTTTTTTATAACGTGACTATTTAAATATAGGGCACCTTACTTTTGATTTATCATTATAGAGCTTGACAACACGTTTATTATTTTATATATCTTAGATAAAACGTTCGATAAATCTATACTTAATATATGAAACTGAAAAGTTTGTTTTTTTTTTGCTTATAAACGCGCTAATCTTAGGAAGTACTGGTCCGATTTGAAAAATTTTTTCACTGTTAGATAGCCCATTTATCGAGGAAGGCTGATGTATACATCATCACGCTAAGACCAATTGGAGCGAAGCTACACGTGAACAAAGTTGCGTGGGTCGACTAGTCTTATATATAAAATTCTCGTGTCGCGGTGTTTGTTATCAAACTCCTCCGAATCGGCTCGACCGATTTTTATGAAATTTTGTGTGCATATCGGGTAGGTCTAAGAATCGGTCAACATCTATTTTTTATACTCGTATGTGATAAGGGTGGCCCGTCCTAAATTTTTAAATTTATATACCAAAACAACGTTTGCCGGGTCAGCTAGTTTTAATATAAAAAGTTGAAATATACTTATTTATTAACAAAATGTAAATCAATAGGTTTTCGTCCTTATCCTAATACAAATAATGTTATATTTATATACAAGATGGAATAGCCCGAGGCAGTACAGAAGGGTGACTAAATAACGGATATTGAACAAAACTGAACAAATTAGGAAACGTTTCCATATCTAAGCAATTTTATTACATATTAGATGTATATGTATTTTTCAATAATATTAAACTTTTTTACATTACATTTAAAGCTAATTCCCATTGTGTTGCAAATTGCAATTGCCACTTAGTTACATTATTAAATTTTCTGCTTGGTCAACTACACACGTATATTTATGCAATGTACAGTCTAACACATGTCCTTATTACTAGAACAATAAAGAAGATATTGGTTTAAATTATTTTATTGCTAAGTGGTTGACTGTACGTAAAGTTAGTTGCACACTTGAGTGATCGCCAATAGCAGTACGTCTGCAGTACCTACTAATTAGTAATTGCCTCGGGGTGGAGTTTAGAAGTAATAGAAGTTCTCGATTATATTTCACGCAAAAGTTTACTTACAGTATTTTTTTTTTTTTAAAAGATTAGCAGTATAGATCACATACTACTAGTATTCCCTTTATCCCTCCAACTAAGCTAAATGCTTGTGTTGGGAGTGGAATGTCCGGGATTTGAACCCGCGCCCGAACCATTGAGCTACTGACGCTTCGAATTAAATATATCATGGAATTTCTTTGTCAAAGACTCAAAAATTCTCTTTGGAATCTTGGCCAATGATCCTGATCAGCAAATAATTTAGTGATTTATATTTATACCTTAGTTACAATATTAATAAAACCTACTATTAATACCTACAATTGGAGTCACTGTAGAACATTTTTTGGAGCACGAAGCCTCGAAGGCCTATATATTGATCTAAGCTTGTGTAGAACAAGAGATGTTCTTACCTATATTGTGTTGGGGCGTATTTCTGAACCAAATTCAGCTATATTACAATTTAAAGCCAAACTTGTCAAAACATTTTTTTAGTTTGAGTCTTATCATCTTTTCTTTAGTTAATAAAAACTCTCATTAATTTTCTAAACCAAAGATGAGAATTATATCTTCGACTTTTTCATATTGGTAAAACAATGGTAGTGTCGCGAAAAGGGTCAATTATCGAGTATCGATAGTAAGTACCCCGAGGGAGCACCGCCCTCGGCAGTCTTTGGCGGGCACGCGACGCGCGCGATCGTAAACATTACGCAAGGTCGACTGAAATATTGTAAACATGACATTGCGATTTGTTATGAATTAATACCGTTTTACTAATTATATTATTAGATATTTTTTATATATCTCATTCGTCTTTATTATTTGCGAAATTTAATCGCTCTGAAGTGTAAATTATTATCATAAAAAAATAATGTGTGAAAATAATCAGTGATATGAAAATTTTTGGCTATCGTTAAGTCTACAGTCTTGTATATTTTTTAATTTATTTTATTTGTAAGTCAATTTTGAGATTAATCAGAAATATATATGTACTTATTAAGTATAAAAATAAAATACAAACTTGTGTTTCCAATCTATATTAAACTCGGTTTTCAACCGGTCCATGAATCTTAAAATAACATTTTAAACAAGTAACGTAACGGTATACTAATTATATTCAATAACTTAAACGCAAAAAGTCAATTACACATAATATGCAAAGATTCATCATAAAAAATATTCCGTTACAAAAGACATAGTAAACCAACGCCTAAACGATTTTGATATCAATTATTTTTACTCTTGAAGAGCATTCGTTGTAATCGCCGTACAAAATCGATTTTATCACGTTATTTGCATACAAAATTTTAATAAACATTAGAGATGCTCCTCGTTGTTTAATTGCTTTTATGAACGAAGTTATCGATGTTGATTTTGACTACTGATCAAAAGATTTTAGATTTAAAGCTAGTTCGTTAGCAATTGTTTCTCTTACGTTTTAATTAAACTTCTTTTATTTTTCTTTGCATAACACCGAAAAAATAGACTCTTTAGCTAAGGCTAAGCTGAACGTGTTAAAGTCTAGAATTTGCATGTCGTTATTCCATAAATTACTTATTATTTCCATGAATACACATATAGAGTATAATGTGTTAAAATCGATATAATTTCATTGATTAAACAACACGAGAGTAAATTGTTGTTAGTTAACATCGCAGCCGGTAGTCAGTAGGTCGACGCGAGCTTCGTTCGAAAGGTGGTAATTTAAGAAGGAATCACTTACTGATCGTTGCCGGAATCGTCCGCCTTTTTAGGGGGCTAGTAATTATCGAATATTCGGATTCAAAATTTACATATTTTTAGACGCTTTCACGGTGTATGTTTGAGCTTCAATAAATGTATGGACAGTAATTGATAAATAAAGTGATCAGTTTATGGTGTGCTAAAAGTTTTGTGTTGTTAGTAAACTGAAGATATTATTTTTTGTGAAGAGGGACTGAAAAACTGGCGGTGGCGTACGTGGATTTATCCAGCGTGATTGAGGTGCAGGTAATTAAGCAAAAAATAATACCATGTTTTAAAACATCTATACATTAGTACAGATGTTTCAGATAATGGTTAAATTATACACAAAACTTATATTAATATAAGCGTGGTTATAAATACAATTATTTTGGATCTGAAAACTAGATTGTATGTTTTACGTAGCTCTGCTTTTCCTGGATTTTTTAAATGTAAATTAAGTTAAAAATAATTTATTTAAACATGGAAATTGAGAAAGTATTTCAGCATTTGTTTTTTTATTATATTTTTCTTTCCTGTGTAGATGTAATTACTAGACCATTTTATCTAAAATTAGCCGATCTGCCCTTGCTTCGCTCAGGTATATAGTGATCCTTTACTTAAAAACTCCCACTAACCCACTTTCATTCATTAAATCCTTTTATCGGATAATTATTTATTATATTTATTTATAACTTTATTGTACACCACATAAAAATAATACAATATAATAAAAACTAAATATAATGTGAAGTACAACGGGCAGTTTTGTGACTAGTTAGCCATCTCTTCCAGACAACCCTGTCTTAATTATTATAAATAACAAGATATTGTGATATTATCGCATTTGCATCTAAAACGCTACATAAGATATATTATAAATTGTTATGTTATGCAGCGTTTCCAATGAAAGTTCCCAGGTAGGCTGTCTGACTTTTTCCGTCATTTTCAACAGTTATTATTATATTTCTAACAATTTAATCAAAACCTTAACAAATTATACACCTAAACCTTCCTCATAAATCACTCTGTTGATTAGTGAAAATCGCTTTAAAATTCGTTAAGTAATTTTTGAGTATATCAGGCATCAAACAAATTCGTGGCGGCGTGGAACTTTATTGTGTAATATGTAGTGATATGCATATCAAACTCAAACTCAAAATATTTTACTCAAATGTACTTTTTACAAAGTAATTTTGACACGTCAAAATATCTCTCTATAAATAAGGAAATTAGTTTTTTTCACTCTGTGTATTTGAATTGAGGGCTACATCATATCACGTCGAAATATGAAACAGTATTATAAGTAATTAAACTTCTAAAACATAATAAAGCTTTAAAACTGTCAAAACATTTTAATTTATCATGCGATAATCTGCTAATTAAAAACTGGTGGCGTTTGTTTTTTATTCAACTATTTCTGTAAAACCATCATCAACTCTAAAAATTCCTATATAAAATTGATGAATTGATCCAATCAAGTGTAAATGAGTTTTTATAAATCATCAGACTCTTTAACAGTATGAAATAAACGCCTTTTAATTGCCAATTTATATTCGTATCTAACGTAGGGAAATCATTTATATCAATTAAATTCTTCAAACAGGCCTTATTGAATTTAAATCCATGAAATTATTTTGTACGACAATAATCTATATGGATCTTTTGTATAAATATACTTATTTACAAAAGATCCATATTCTTGTCTGTATTTTTAATGCGTTGAAAAACGTGTTACTGTTAAAAAATTAAAAAATATAATTTTTTTTCTTCTCTATAACCCCTAATCGCCATTTGTCATATAATTTTTTCCATTCTTATACAAACACATACGTAAATTTTTTCTTGCAATCTTTCTTACTAGACATTAAATTTAAAATAATAATAAATTAATAAAAACAACCTATAATTTTCCCCTTATAATACAATCAAGATACTAATTATAATAAAGATAGTAGAATGTATCCTAACCCTGAGATAACTTGTAACGTATGTGTTACTTGTTTTTTATTTCACAAGTAATAAGCTATTACATATTAAATGCAGACATCATTATTTTATCACAGAACACCGATTGACGCGCTAACGAATAGTCTTGGCCCATTTCGTATGTTAATGAGACTTACATACTTCAATTTATATTGCATTGTAATAGAGCTATTACACATTCCGCTGGTGATTGATTAATTTAGATGTATAACAGTAAATTAAATGACGTATCGATATCGATAGAAATTTACTTATTGACAGCACTATAATAACGTAGTGTCTACGCATTTTTTGTTAAGAGAAAATTACATTAGATTCTTGTTACCAAAAAATAAATCACTATTC
Organism: Limenitis camilla; assembly: GCA_905147385.1. Taxonomy (NCBI): domain Eukaryota; kingdom Metazoa; phylum Arthropoda; class Insecta; order Lepidoptera; family Nymphalidae; genus Limenitis; species Limenitis camilla. Next base: position 4,048,215 of record LR990231.1, read on the forward strand.
TTACAAGTAGGTATACCTACTCAGAACGTTTTTTTTTCTAAAACTTTTTTGATCCAAACCTCAATAAATATATTTAATTTAAATAAAAAAACTCAAAGCTCGAAAATTAATCCATTGAATAAAAAAATTAAATATTTGTCGTTTGTTTAAACAAACAAAATATGTCAACAACCCACGGAGCTTCGATAAGTCATATCACGAGTGTTAGATTGTGTCCCAATTTTCCCACAAAAACGGGAAATTAATAATAAGAAAATTATGAGTTCCAAATATAAAAGACTCAGCGAAGCGAGGGCGGGTGTATCTAATAGTAATTATGTAACACATCATTAGTAACTTAAATTCGCTGTGCAAACATTAAAGAAAAAAAATTAGTCATTATTGTCCATAAAAAGGCAAATGCGAAATTTCCAATAATATTAAAACTGTATAAATTAGTAATTAAGTACAACACAATCATTAATGTTATTTAAAATCTATAATTTGTTTTAAAAAGACGATAAATAATTGTTTAAAGTTCACATTAATAGAAGTGAACCTCGATTGAAAACCCGTATTTTGTTACAAATATCATTTAATGTTTCGTAATTTGCTCTGATTTTCATGATTTATTTTATAGCCATCTAAGTAATGACTGCTTGACATATTCACATTGACACACTTTAAATAATTAATAGTAAGATTAATATCATTGCAAAAATTAAAACGAGGTGAGGTAATGTCATTTGATTTTGCGTAGTAGAAATTAAATTAGAAATAACTGAATAATATTTATTTCACAAAAACCGTCATGGCTCTCCTAAATAACAACTTGATAAATTTCGTGACACGGTATAGCGATTTAGGATCGATTAATTCGAAGAATCGATTCTTGAAACAATATTTTGTATTTCAATCATTGTTTCTATTCGAAACATGTCTGTATGATTCATTTCCTAAGCCTCTCCTTAATCTATAAAAAAATGTTTAACATTTTGAAATAATTTGATATAGTTTATCAGAAACGATTATTAAACATTTTATTAATAAATAATATGTAAGATAAAGAAAATTTTTATTCATGTAAAAAAAAGATAAAGCTGAAAATTTTTTAATGTTGGCAATATTGGATTCATCATAATTTACAATGATATGTTTAAATATCTCAATATTTGCTACTTTTTGTTAAATTATGAAGATTAGGGGCATAAAATAAAATTGTAATCATTCCTGTTAAGCAGATGTGACAGAAATCTATTTAGTGAAAGAAAAATCAACCTCAAGTTCATTTAGATTTGTATAACAAGTTTAATGCTACTCGTTTTAATTTTCACCACACATCCGGCGCACATAGCATATAATATTTAAAGTAGACCGAGTTCTAAAAATATTAAGGCACCTAGACATACGACACATTTACAAATTACATCAAATCTTTATTGCACACAGATTATACAGAAAAGTATTAAAAATAAATATAGATTACAGGAAGTATACAAAGGCGGTCTTATTGCTAAAAGTAATCTCTCCCAGACAATTCTTGGCGATAGTAATCATTGAGCAACGTGAAATTACTTGAAATAAGTAAAAATAAAAAAATTTAATTCTGTATTAATAGATCTGCAGAAATCTTTTACCCGTGAGGGGACGGGTTAGAATACAATTCCCCTCTGCCGCTGGGAGAGCATCTCGTAAGAGCCAAGTAACTCAGCATCCCCAATGGTGGTAGGGGATCTGTTCCCCGACTGGCTTGCATGCGAATCCGACCGCCAAGTGTCTCTGACGCGCTCCGGCCGGGCCGCATGTGGGCTAGATCTAACCCTCCCTCTCCCATCCCATTTCTGCTGGGATTCCAATGAACACCGAGTTCTTGCTCAGGGTCCATTGGTACCGCAGCAGTCTTCTCTTCGCTTCCCCTCCTCACTTTATCTTCGAAGCGGCAACGCATCGACAAAATAAGAGATACCCTCTAGTTTTGTCGATGTCCATGGGCGACGGTGCCTACTTTCCGTCAGGTGGACCGTCTGCTCGTTTGTCACTTGTCTATCATAAATAAATATATATATATATATATATATATATATATATATATATATTCTGATCAACACAACCTTCTAAAAAGTTTAATTGTTAAGTTGAGTTATATATTCAAAAACTTATTCGTAGAATATCAGGTTTGACTGACTTTCCTACTTTGACTTTTCCTGAATTTCCTGACGCATTTCAATCCAAAAACATCAATTTTCAAGTCAAAACTGTCGTACGACAGCAAAATCTTATGTCTACTTTATTCCAAAATCCGAAACTCGATATTTGGCAATCGATCTAAATTCGACACCACTATTACACTTAATGTTACCTCTAATAAAAATAATTGAGGCGTTGATGATTGAACACATAAATCTTGTATCAAATTGCTACATTGCTACTTATTCAATAAAGATGAAAAGTAAACTGAATAACGGTTTCTAATTAACCGTAGACAAGTATCAGTTAATTGTAAGAAAGTTGAATTGTTATTGATACTTGCCGGCTATAATCTAATATAATAAGATAAACGCTTAGATCTGAAAATATGTTAAGTATAACTAGCCGATTGCCCTCTCTTCGCTGAGGTTATTCAAACCGTTTACTCACACACTATCTCATATTATATTGGATTTGCCACTTCCCCACTATTTCCGTTGAATTTCTTTTATATAATGCGTAGTATGTCGTTTGCAGTAAACACCGTCATCTCAATGAATCTCTTCTGTCTCATTATATTTTTTTTAATAAAAAAACTTGTTTTTAATAAGTAACTCACACAGCAAAAAAAGAATAATCCGAATTGGTGCAGTAGTTCTAAATGAGTCCAAGTCGTTATGAACTTACATACTGTTAATTATGATGTTGGCAACACTTATAGTTTGAGTAACATCCTGTTATTTGATCTTGGTAGGATTGATATGAGTAGGTAGCATTTTTCTTTCTTGAAAGTTGGACAGCTGATAAACAAATTAAGAAGTGGGCATTATAAAATAAATACGCCGTCACGACAGAATAATAAATTAATTACATCACGAGTATTCTAGCAGTAACTCTGATGGTCTCGAGTCTAAAGTATAACTCCCAGGAGGATATTCTAGTCAAGCCGTCATACTGTAAGTCTGCGTATAGACTACAACTCTCTTTCTCTTTATTATTTAACAATACATAGAGGCAATTCATTTTAGGCGATTTTTACCAAAAAATACCAATATGTAATTAGTAAAAAACAATATAGCAAGTATACAGTTTAATTGTACAATTGTTGATTAATATGAGGAAAAAATATTATCGTTAAATGTATCTTAAAATTGCCTTGTATAATTATTTAAATCCAAAATGAATATTCGTATATATTACAATCATAAAACACAATTTAAATAATCTGAAAAGTTAACAAGTCTTGAAACTAATAAAATTATAATTTGGGTATCGCGTGCATTCGTAATTACATTGTATTACGAATCCATCATAATTTACTTATTAAATTACCTGTATGATATAAATCAAAATAATGTACTCTCTACTTCATTATCCTTTCTTTTTAAATATCTTATTATTGTTATTGGGTTCTTAAATAAAGATTAGATGGGTAGCAAAACTCTCAAATGAAACTTTGAAAGCTTGCTGAACTAATTTTTGTATTAGTAATTTTAAGAAGCTATATATATATATATGTCGGAGGTGTGAGTTAGGTTTAGGTTAGGTTAGCCTTAGGTTAGGTTAGCCTTGTGTTAGTTTAGGTTAATGTTAGTCTAATCTTAGGTTTAGACGGTGAAACTAAGCAGTGGAGGTGAGTGTTATGATCATTTAAAGGATATCCTTAAGCCTACACCTTGGTCACAAGTCCAAGGCACTGCTTGGGTTCCTGTCATAATAGTTCCTGTCATAATAGTAAGAGATCGTAACGTTTAGTCATGTCCTGACCGTGTTGCGCCCGTATAGCTTTTGTGATAGGCCATCCATTCCATTCCTTTCTTTTATTAGTTTCCGACATCAGAAGTCGGATAGACCTTCGCTTCACATGGGGTCTATCAGCATTCGCGTTATTAGATTATGACGTTGAAAGATTTTTAGAAAATGTAAACCCTTGCGAATAAAAAAAGAATGATTGTAGATCATGTACCAGTTACCAAATTAAGTTGAAGTTAATGGTGATCATGATAAGTAAAATGGATTTTGGTTTCTTGAGTGATAGAATCTATCGACCGTATTGAAATTTGTTGCAGTCCATGTGATGGATGTGCGTGAGAGTTGCGATCCACGAGGTGGATGCGCGTGTGATGGTAGTTGCGATTACCGGGTGGTTGTGAGAGTCGTGGTGATGGAGGGTATCACTCAAGGATTTGTAGAAGTAGTTAGTGTGTAGCTTTTGAAAGTTGGAATAAACAGTTCTGGTACATGGCTCTACTTGATGATGTTGTTTTCGTGTAGTAGAAAATTGTCATTATCTTAATTTGATAGCAGTCCGGCCAAAGACACAGTGTTAGTTTCGCCAGAATTAGTTCCTTTAGTACCTTGACAGGAATCGGTGCGAAGTAAAGACTAGAGAGTATAACGTGTGCGTTCGGTACGTTGAAGATACAGACTTGCTTTAAATCTTGATTAATCGTTTAAATTAACGTTTAGCCAGCTCATCGGTTAAGATGAAGACGATATTACTTCGATTGTGATACTTTGAAATAAGTTCCTTTAATGTCGTTCGATGTAGACTAATGACTAGTTAATTATCCAGTTCAGTTAGTACGTTTACCAATTTTAATTCTTGTGACTTCGCGTTGAATAAAGTATTGTCAGGAAAGACGAACGGATTTCCTTGTGATAGTTGGTTTAGAAATTCAGTATCACCCGAGGACGGTCGTGCGTCAGAATGGCCGTGTCGGAGGTGTGAGTTAGGTTTAGGTTAGGTTAGCCTTAGGTTAGGTTAGCCTTGTGTTAGTTTAGGTTAATGTTAGTCTAATCTTAGGTTTAGACGGTGAAACTAAGCAGTGGAGGTGAGTGTTATGATCATTTAAAGGATATCCTTAAGCCTACACCTTGGTCACAAGTCCAAGGCACTGCTTGGGTTCCTGTCATAATAGTTCCTGTCATAATAGTAAGAGATCGTAACGTTTAGTCATGTCCTGACCGTGTTGCGCCCGTATAGCTTTTGTGATAGGCCATCCATTCCATTCCTTTCTTTTATTAGTTTCCGACATATATATATTATAAAATAAAATGAACGTTACAGTCTAGTTTTTTTTTTCAATATTATTTTATTTTCCTTGTTCCAAAAAAACATCACAATATTTCGATGTAGATACGTAGATAGCAAATGTTTTCATAGGCCAAAAGAATATTTCCTAATCAGATATGAATTATTGTTGCCGTTAAAAAAAATATTAAATCGCGGATGTGATACCAGACAAAAAATAATTTATGAATTTTATTAAACTTAATATTTTAAGACATTAAATTATTATAAAAATAAATGAATCCACAATATAATTCTACAACCCACACCAAAACGATATTCGAAATTCGAATCAAAATGGGAAATCAATGGGCGGGAAAACAAAATAAAACATCTCATATTTTAAAATATGTCATAGCCAGTGCACTCATAGGTTAGTTTAAATTTCGAATTCTGTGTAGAATTAAAAATATTAATCTTTTTACTAGCCAGCATTAAAACGTTAAAATTTGACAGAAGGTTATTAGATTTAAAAATGACAATAAATTGTTATTTTAACTTTTCAAACATTAACACAGGTGAAGTCATAGTAAATTTAAAAATATCCAATCAATATTATAAAATGATGACTTAAAATTCTTTACAACGCATGTAACTTAATGTCAATCCCATTTCACGGTGAAATAAAAATGAATCAATGGCGATGCTAATTAGTGGCTGACATTAACAAGCAATTAGTTAGTAATTAACTGATTATCTAAGTCTGGTCCGATAATTAGTCGAATCTTCATGGTTTAGCTTTTGTGTTGCACAAATTAAATGTCGAATTAAAAATAGTAGACTGCTTTTGATAGTATTAATTATGACTGAAATTAATCTGTCACATGTTTTAGTAATATCCATTAGTAAAAGTGAAAAACACACTTGTATATCTCTAAATTGCCAATATCATTAGCAATTTGGTCTAGAAATTACTAGTTGACCATATTCTTTAATCTCCTCCGACTAAGTCGTATCAGTATAACATGAAAGATAATAATACTTTAGACCGTACGAGTTTAAGGAGCTCCTTTACCTTAATTTTAACATAGCGGCGCCTACTGCTTAACTTCGCTGCCTAACATGTAAATAAACTAAGCAACTAAATTAATTCATGAACGGGATTAACCTGACCGAGCAGCAGATTATTAGAAGTTGTTAATATAGCGAACATTATTTTAAATGTAATACTTTTATTAAAAGCTGTTTTCTTGATCCAGGAGCGCCTCGGCGGTGGCGGGCTGGGGCTCAGCGGCGGAGGGTTCCGCGGCGCACAGCCCTCGCTCGCCGACTTCCAGCCGCCGTACTTCCCGCCGCCCTTTGCCCCCTCTGCACATCCTGCTAGCCCACACCACCAACAACAGGTAAATAAATCAACATATTAAATCTATTTATGTATCTATTTATTGTTAATTAAAAAGAGAGTTGTAGTCTATACGCAGACTAACAGTATGACGGCTGGACTAGAATATCCTCCTCGCGTTATACTTTAGATACAGAGCTTCAGAGTTACTGCTAGAATACTCGATAATAATTATTCTGTCGTGACGGCGATTTTATTTTTCAATTCCTACTTCTTTGATTGATGTTTATTCAAGAAAGTAAAAATGCTACTCATATCAATCCTACGAACATCAAAGAACAGGATGCTACTCAAATTATAAGTGTTGCCAACATCATAATTAACACTATATTTAAAAGAATAACTTTTAAATATAGTGTTTATTAAACACAGCCCAGACTCCTTATATATATTGTGGTAGAAAAGAAGATGAAACTGTCATGCTAACCAAGCGTGTATGAATGTGGAATGACCTGCGTTTCCTAAGAGGTACCATGTTGATGTTTTCAAATTAAGAGTAAGAAGGCCCAACGCTGACATGCTGCTCTTAACTGTCTTACAATTTAACTCTTTCTGAAAAATCTATAAAAAATATTGCGACATAATAATACTAGTATAAAATAAAATTGTCACAAACAGTAGTTAAAACGGCAAGAGACTAATATTCAACATTTTCAGAGCCATGGCATGGAATACACAGGAGGCGGGGGCGGAGGCCCGGACTACGCACAGCACTATGCCCCACAACAACTGCTACCTCGACACCATGGACACCACGAGCCTCACGCGCACTTACGCCACCATCGGGATCACCATGACGCCATTCATTCACACCATGTAAGTTTCACATATATTTTATTTAATATTAGCGACCCGCTTCCGGCTTCGCATAGTTTCTTTCTCCACTATAATATGTATGTATTAAAGATATTACCTTCCTCTTGAATCACTCTATCTATTAAAAAACCGCATCAAAATCCGTTGCGTAGTTTTAAAGATCTAAGCATATATATAAGGATATAAGGACAGCGGGAAACGACTGTTTTAAACACGGATATCAATGGTTTTATACTGTGTAGGTTTGATAGTAAATATTGTGTCCGCTTAAGAATAAAAATTCCACAAAATCCACAGATTAATTAAAAATATTTTTACTAATCTGTGGTACTTTAAACACAGATGAACAAGTGGGTAAATAGAGAATACCAGTTATTACTAGCTTCATTACAGTAAAATGGATTTTTCTGAATTCCTGTGATACTTATGATATAAATCAATATTTTTAAAAATTTCATCAACATATTTGTTCAGTAGATTTTGTATGAAAAGGTGACAAAATATCTATTCTGTACTAAAAACTTTCGTGTTTAAAATAATACTAGGATTATATTAGGATTACAACACGACCTGGTATTCAACGCCTGCAGTATGACAATCCAACTTGGAAGTAAGCTTGTTATGTTATTTAGAAGCCCATAAACTAGTGATATAACGGTATACTACCAAAAACACTTTGGAATTTATAATTTTAGAATGGCTAATATGGATTGATGTTACTATTAAAAAGTGTCTTAATACCAATCAACGATTAAATGATCAATAACGATATTAAATAGACCCAAAAATTTAGTTTATGATACTAATTACAGAATTTTGGTATAATAATTTTGAATTGGGATATTTAAATAACATAAGAATTCGAGGGTAAGGGCTCGGTATGCCAAGATTTTAGGGAAGGCATGCGGTAGGGCGAATAGTTTCTCAAGACCGGTGCATCGATTTACAAGGATGTAAATTATTATAAATATATTATTATCTTATTACAAACGTTATTTTATAATAATATGTAGTCGATAAACAAGTCGTTTCTAAAAGAGGGTTTCAAAAAACTAAGCACGTTTTTGATGATTATTCGGTATGAAATTCAGTCTGTCGTAACCAAAAAGGTAAACAAAGAAAATGACAAATATAACCTAAATTATTTTTAGCAAGCCCTTTCATTTGATAGCCATATTGCTGGAGAGCATTAAAAATAATTAGTCTACCATCTTGAATGTTCGCCAAAAAAAAATCTAGATAAATTCGCCACAATGGTTTGAAAATCTAGTTGGTATTAGGTTATCATACTTTAAATCAATTTATCAATAAAGTAATATATCTAATGTGTTCTATGAAAATATTTTCAATAAACAACTCAATACCGAAATATGTCGAAGTAGAAATGTGCAGGAAGTTCCTTCCTCGTATTATATCCAAAGTGAACACTTTAGTAGATTAGCCCTAATGTCCTGGCCCCGGCCTCCGCCCCCCGTGCCTTACAATGTAGTGAATGTGATCCAACATTATTTGTGTTGAATAGACCGACTTTGATATGTTTACAAACTGACATTCTGGAGGATTAGTTACTGATATACTTTTGTGATAACTGATAACTGATTTCATTTTATTTTTTAAATAATCTTAGTTTTTAATAATATAACCGTAGAATCCCTACTACTAAATAAATTTTATTTAAAAAAAATTGATATCTTCAACTTTAACACTTAACAATTGTAACAAAAGCAATATTGTCAGATAAGGAGCTATACAAAAAACTTATATCGATAGACTAAAATTCAAAAAAAATTCGAATCGATTCTAACCTTTTAATTCTGATCGAATAAAATCGGTACTTTTGCGCTAAAATTGTTTCACTTCAAATTTCGAACATAATTGTCTGTAAAAAAAATGATTATTAGATTTTATTGTTCGCATTGTTTTTACTCAATAGTAATGTTAATTTGTTTTCTCTTAGTTATCACACGGTGGGTTTAGCTATGGCGGAGACAGGAGGGCGGAGTACGGGGCGCGGGAGCAACACGAGCTCGCGTTACACCACGCGCTACATTCTACAGATGAAACACAGGTAAACAATAGACATACTTACTATTCACTAATAAAAATAATAGTTTAAAAAAACTAAAAACACGCTTTTTATTATAGAAAACCAAACTAAAAAAGGTGTCAATAGTTATAAATATTTTATTGACAGATATGAGTAGAGTGATTATCATTTTGATAATATCTTAAAAAGCACCCCACGCTTTTTTTTAAATAAAATACATTTTTTTTATTTACACTATTATTAATTTATATTTATTGAAATTTTTAACACTATTCTTATTTTAAATTTATTAAAATTTATTTTCTATTTTTTAGTTTGGTTTTCTATAATAAAAAGCGTGTTTTTAGTTTTTTTAAACTATTATTTATTTTTTACTTTTTAGTTTGATTTATTTATAAAAGCGTGATTTTTTTTTAGTTTTTTTTTTAAACTAAAAAAAATCACGCTTGAGAAACGGCTACCAGAACCAAGGAAGGCCGCAGGCGCGCAAATTACCCACGGAGAGTTACATACTGACATACTGACATACAAGTGAAGCTAATAAAAAGCGTGTAAAAATAATCATAGACTATAGAATATATGTCAATTACGTAATAATCTTTAATTCTGTATACAGGATTAGGAGACTATTTCATATCATAATTTGAGAGTATTTGCAAAGACAGTTTTATATCAAAACAATTTAACTACGTTTAAAATAAACATCAAAATTTTAATAAAAATCTGATTACATTTCGAATTCCTTGGTTTTTGTTGATAAAATAGTAAATTGGTACCTTTCTTACTTCCTAGTTCATTAAAAAGAAATAACTATTTAAAAGTCATTTAAAATAGTTTTATTATTTTCTCAAAGACTGTTGAAACCTTTTTATCCATATTATACTACAAATATGTCCGTCCGCCAATAGGAATTTAATAAAGTTAATAAGTTAAAACGATCCCTTATTTCGAACCCGTCGAGAAAATTCCTTCAACTTTTCTTTAATATACAAGATGTGGAAAGAATTTGTAGCCATATTGAAAATGCATTTTTTTTCAGAATGCAGGCATGGACGATACTTCCGGGTTTATGACAGATCTGCCATTACTAAAAAGTAAGTATTTAGTCTTTTTAAATATTTATACTTTTAGCAAAAAAATAACATTTCACTTAAGTTTTTGTACCATTGAAATACAATTCAAAAAATTCAGTTAATTAAAAAAATGTTTATGGCCCATTTAAATACAGAAAAATATTTAATTTTATTTTTGAAGTTGTTTTATATGCTTTAAACACGAACCTCTTGATAAGGTTTCTTGTCACTTGAAATAATTTTGAAAATAAAAAAAAAATATCAGATCGGGAATTATAATCGGAACATTACATTCTAAGCATATTCTGGTTTCTTAAGAATATATATTTTTAACAATGACTATTTCTTTATTATATGCCTACAACTTATTAATTTTTCTTATTTTTATATACTGTTAGTTAACAGCTGACTTATAAGTAACAAGGCGATGATTTCTATACAAAAAAACTAACTACATATCATAACTAGACAGACAAAATAAAAAGTAGCAGTAAATACACGCAATTATAATTAAAGGTATCCCGCCGCGTACACATACATACAGACAAAGACAATCAGAACAAGTGCCTCTTATTAACTTAACATTACATCGATGACCTGGTAGATAACCAGTAATTAGCCATACAGTTATATATCTATACAAATCGATGCGCCCCGGCTACATTTAAAAGCCATTTTAATTTTCAATATATTGCTGTATAAAATTATTCATTCTTAAAGAATAATATTTTATTACTATCCCTCAGGAACTATGATTTTTTGGGGATAAATAGTAGCCTGTGTTAATCCAGGCTATAAAGTTTATGTATAACAAATTTCATTGAAATCCGTTTAAGCTCTTTTTGTGTATATGAGTAACAAACATCCAAATATCCATACAATCTCACACAAACTATCACATTTTTAATATTATTAAGATAAAAATAGTCAGGCATTCAAAAAGCATATTTTATCCCTCAGATACTTTAAATTTTTCATAAAGTTTGCCAAATTTTATTGAAACCATTGCTGTTTTGTATGATTGAGTATCCAAACATTAGTCGAACGCTAGTAGACTTCGTGTTCGTGATGCTCCGCTTCTTTGATCTTAGCGTGATGATATATAGCCTTCCTCCATAAATGGGCTATCTAACACTGAAAGAATTTTTAAAATCGGACCAGTAGTTCCTGAGGTTAGCGCGTCCAAGCAAACTAACAAACAAACTCGTCAGCTTTATATATTAGAATAGATGCGAACATTTAAACACCCAAATATCCAAACATCCAACCATTCACATTTATATTAGTTAAATAGTAAGATCGATTTTCAAATAAAAAACTCGATCTCATTCAACCGAATAATCGATTCAGAGAAATAGAAGTATCGATCAATCATCCGATATAAATAGCGTAGGTCGGATACGGAAATGAAACGCGACTTGTTTAGATAGTAGCTTTTTGTTGATTAATTGAGTGGTGTTATTTTTTATCTTTTCGTTGAATTTATTATATCTTAGAACTGATATGTTGTAAAACTGGGTGAGGCATCCGACATCGCTTATTTAGGATAAATTAGTTATCTATACTAATATGTAAAGCTGAAGAGTTTGTTTGTTTTCTTTAACGCGCTAATCTCAGGAACTACTGGTCCGATTTGAAAAATTCTTTCAGTGTTAGATAACCCATTTATCGAGGAAGGCTATAGGCTATATATCATCAAGCTACAACCAATAGGAGCGGAGATACACGTAGACGTAGTCACGAGGGTCGACAAGTTTGAAAATAAAATATTGATGTTAAGATAGCTTGACAAACTTTATCCCTCGGTTAAGAAAGTATATATGAAAAGCCATTTTGTAGTAGAATTTTTTCTATTATATAAAATTCCGATACATATAACTATCCCTCGGTTAAGAAAGTATATATGAAAAGCCATTTTGTAGTAGAATTTTTTCTATTATATAAAATTCCGATACATATAACCGAGTTTGAAATTGTAGTCAATACAGTATTTCGAAATGGCCTAAGTATCAATTCGCATTAAGATTGTAAAGTATAACAGATATTTTTTACTTGATGACATTTTAATACTAAATCTGAATTATATTAAGAATAATTCTCAAACTTTTCCTGTCAAAATGTTTTTTTTTAACCTAAAATAGTAGACTAAGGTATGTTGTTTCTTTTTTTATGATCACTATTGTAAATACATTTTCTTATGTTATTTTATAAAAAATCAAATCTACTTTACAATATGTATAATATAATTATTCCAACACGCATTTAATACCCTTGACAAAAGTTTTTCAACAAACAAAAAAGTAACCGAAGTTGCCATGGCCGATAATAGATTTTTTTTAAATGCCAATTTTCAGTGTTAACTAGCCAGCATGGTGCAGAACTAATGACACAGTAATACTTATTGTATTAGGGTTGCCATAGAAAAATAATGGTAATAGATTTCACGCTGGGCGCATGTTTGGGGCGTGGCACTAATTGTTGCCAGCTATTGTTGGTATTTGACACGGAGAATTTAAAATACCCGTATTTTTACACGCCTTTTAATGTAGTACTTTTTTGGTATATTTAAATAAAATTATATATTTGACGAAATAAAATTTATAAGTACAAAAATGTTAATCCAAAGGGTGCACAATTCAAATATGAAACATATGCCTGTAAGAAAATATAATCTTTTTCTTCACTCTATCTTCGAGGATGCAACGCATCGGCAAAACAAAAGATATCTGTTCTGTTGCCGATGTCCATGAGCGATGGTGGCCACTTACTATCAGGTGGACCATTTGCTCGTTTGCACCATATCCTCATTTGGAGATTATTTATCACGTGATACAAATTTAGTTTAACTGTTTAACATATTAACATAGTAGGATTAGGTGATTCATGACATGAGACAGTTTCCTCCAAATAGGTATGAGCTAGGATGTCTTTGTTAAGAAACAATAGAATTGCTTCAATTGAAGAAATGAAGTGATTCTCTGGTGGAAACGCGGCCTAAATCCTACGAATATTATAAACGCGAATTTGTAAGAATGCATGGATATACGGATGGATGTATGTTTGTTAGTCTTTCACGCTAAAACTGCCAAATGGATTTTGATGAAACTTTACAATAATATAGCTTACACATCAGAATAACATATAGGCTATAAATTATAATGATATAGTGTGAATTATCCAAAATATAGCGAGTGAAACCGCGGAGCGCTAACTCTCGAGCTGTGTGAGCCTCTTAGTGCAAAAATAAAACAGTCATTTTTTTCTAATTAGATAATTTTTTGTTTAGCAATGAAAGGTCGCGACGGTCTCGGCGGTACTGGTACGTGTGCCCCAAACGACGTGTTCTGCTCAGTACCGGGCCGGCTGTCCCTTCTGTCGTCCACTAGCAAGTACAAAGTGACTGTAGCTGAAGTACAAAGAAGATTATCACCACCGGAGTGCTTAAATGCATCCTTATTGGGTGGTGTTTTACGGAGGTAAGTAAAAATATTAAAGCCAGCCTATTTAAGAATCTTATATGTATAAAAATTCTAAATAATATTTTATAAAACAATTTTAATATATTACATTGTGTTAACTGAGATTCTTTGGGAGAATCTGAGTGAGTTTATGAAAATGTCTTTGGCTCGTGTGTAAAATGATGGATGAGATGTCCAACTAACCAACCCTGTTAAATGCTCTCTCAAATGGTAGTAATAGTAGCAAATATAATAACTAGTTATTTTTTATCAATTGTATTGAAATGGTAGCAACAGTATTATTAACAGACATTGATCTACGTATATTAATGTATATATTTTTATTAAATTTCACTGTACAACGCAGTAGCCATAACTTTGTAAGCTTGATAAGAGCTAGGGTTGGCATTACAGCAACTAATTACACTTTAAAATTCATCCAAATTTATTTTTACTGACGATAAATTCTTCAATTAGGTTAAAAAATGTTTGACCACCAACATCTAGAACCACTAAATAATTTGATTTGGTTCAATTTCTAATTATCCAAAGCTGAAAACTTCCCCACAATATCGTGCAAAAAACAAAACGAATAATTGCAACTTTTTATAGTACTTTTTAAATGCCAATTTATTTTATATCGGATCTCGTATAAAAAACCAATTATGTCACAAAAGAGTCTGTAATGACTAACATATGAAGCTATTTAAAATTTTAACTATTCCTTGATTTGAATTATAGTAGAGAAAACATCGTTCTTATTCTCTAGACAATAGAGGTGCTTTTAGTTTGACAACTTTTATTGGTTAAAATGCACGTTAGAGTAATAAGATGTCTTATATACTAATGAGTTAGCGGATATATTACTTGTAGCAAAATTATTTAAACTACAAAAAAATGGTCTAGAGTCTAGACAGAACAGAGTCTGACATAATTTCTGTAGATCTTATTAATCACATGGCAATAATTATAAGAAATTTTACTCGCGAAATCTTAAGGAATTTTAGAGAATTGATTAAGGCTCAGGTTAGCAGTTAAAAAAACCAATTCTAGTGATGCCAATGCGCTTTGAACCCATGACATGAATCCGAATGGATTGGATAAAATTCATTGACTACAAATAAGGTCTCAGAAATAAAAAAAAATGTTTACATGAAATATGACCTCAGTTGTTGACCCTCACTGCTTTTGTTCCTACTTTGGTTTCATTCCATTTTTGCCTTTTGATTTAATCTTTAGATATTGTGTCTTTTTAACTTATATAAAACTTAAGTAACATAAATAAAATATGGCAACCCTAACACAGAAGCGAACAATGTTACATTAAGCACCTGTTTGACGTATTTTTCCAGATATTACTACCTTATTCAGAAATTGCAACGATATTTCACGAGTTGTGGGCGGACATTGAAATATTATTGTTTTATGTCAAATAGTAGAAACCTGTATTCTATTACTTTAAGATATTATCTGTGGAAACGTGTAATAATGTTATATAGAACCTGACTATTGAGTAATATTAAAAAAATCCTATAATATCGATCAGAATTTTAACTGAATATATTTCTGCAAAATGTTAAAAATAAAATATTAACAATGTAGTCATATCCCTTTTATTTATACAAGTTTATATAAGAGGTAATTTGATTTCTGTTCACTTTGAATCGCCATTTCTGCTAATTCCGTTCCAATAGAAAAGTATAGCCACCCTAATCACATAACTAAATAAAATAAACATAACATGTTCATGAAAGTAAATTTAATGTAATTTGAATGAATTATTTTTATGACACAATTTCCCCAAAATCAAGCAATTTTAAACTGTGATAACACTATTGGTACGACTTCGACTCCGTCCATACACTTACGAATCTCCTGTTTGTAAAAAGCTACTTAAATGGTAATTGTGATTTTGCTTTAAAAAAATCAAACTGTTACATGGTCAAGCAGCCAGCTGACGTATAATCCACCATTATGGTCAGCTGACTTATCTTTCCTTCAAGATACTAGGTAAACTATTATCCGACAAATTTTCAAATGGGAAGAAATGCCTGAAAAAAATGTTTGGAAGGCTGCCACTGCTTTACTACTGGACCGATTTGAAAAATCTTTCAGTGTTAGATAGGTCGTCAAGGAAGGCTATAGGCTATTTATCTTCACGCTAAGACCAATAGGAGCAGAGCATCATGGGCACGAAGTCGCAAAGATCGGCTAGTGCTTTATATAGAGTTTCAGAATTACGGCTCTGTATGTGTGTGTCTCTCGCGATGATATTATATTTGTAATGGCAGCGTATTATTTTAATTTATTAGCTTTTATCTTTACATTTGCAAAACTGATTGATATTCAGCTTGTGGTTCAAATTCTAAAATTAAATATTTCTTAGAATAATGTTACCGACATCATAACTAACAAGACTGCCATTCAAATCAATGTTGCCAACATCGTAACTAACAGGATGCTACTCAAATTAGTATTGCCAACATCATAATTAACAATAATTATGTCAGTATTACGTAAACATTATGTTGCCATATATGTATAGCATAACAAGTTAATTATAAATTAATTTTCTGGTTAAATAATGTTTAGAGAAAAAATACTAATAAAGTAAATAACAATTCACTTTTTAAATTTTTTTAAAATAAATTCTTTTTAAATACTGTTTATTTAACAATGTTTAAATATATATTAATACATAATTAATTTGGAGTCTCTGAGGACTTTTAGGATCAAAACTATTTTCTGTTTATTATATTATTGCATATGTTATATTTATTTATTATCTAATGATGTTTCTACATCATAGTAATTTATTTTATATTTTTTTCTTATGACTTCTTTGTCATAGGTTTTTATTTCCTATTATTTGTCATGACAATGTCAGTACAATTAATCTTCTTCTAAATTATAAAATTATAAAAACTTATTTCTTCTCGTTGGAGTTTTAACAGCATAAATAAAATAAAAGTTGTGTTTGTCTATGAAAGATTTTATTCGCAGCACTTAAAAAAAACAAAACAACAAAGTTTTGAATTTAAACATATTAATTTAGTTTATGACATCAGATTGGATAGTGATATCGCAATCCAACTTTCATACTAGACTAATGAACCGCATGTTATTGATGGATCGATCTTCTGTTACACTATGCAGTGATACCCAAACCACTTGGCTTTAGGGCCGGAGCTTTTTATTGTAACACTAGTGGCCGCCACATTCTTTGTTCAGTCGTAATTTCTAATTTCTTGAGCGAAGTTTATATAGAGAATACCTACTAGTTTCGTTGCTATGGTTACCATGTTTAACTGACAGCTATGAAATATTATTATAGATAAACTATTTCATAAATAGAATTTATAAAAATGATATTAATGATTACTTTTTTCGATATTTTTTTTTGAAAAATTTTGTCTGTTCATTTTTTTTATTTCAGATTATTTTTTATTTATATAATATTCTAAGTATATAATATAATATTTATGATTTGGCAACTCTAAATACGATAATAAACAAAAAAAAAGTTTCTCTATAAACGTAAACTTTTCTTTAATAAAAAAATAAAAATGAAAATCAGAAATAAAAATCAGTATTACAATTTTTAATAATGTTTATCAAAAGTTGGAAAAGTCTGTACGTTTGGTTCGATAAAAATTTACCACTGACTGTTGTAGAGTCTACATCTCCTGAGGATGCTGCGGTGTCGGATCGAAACGTACGTTGAGTTTTGTGTTGTGTATTTGTGCGGTTTTCTTTGGTCCAGGCTACTAGCTTTTACAGTTGGCACCTCGGCCCCAAGTCACATTATACAAATTCACGTGTTCTCCGCGGATTATAGCAAAGTAATCAACATGGCTAAAAATTTCTGTTTAATAATCTTAATAGATGGAAAAAAAATTAAAGACCATTTTTTAATAGTCGGTGTAATTAAGGTTGTTCATGGCCACAACTTGAAAACCTCTGTTTAAGTATAAGATACATTAATTTTCAATCAATAAGTATTTGATTCGGGTAATTGAACATAGATCGATCGTATTCATATATTGTATTAATATTTTAAATGATAAACAACCAAATTGTACAGCTTTACCATTAAACATAGATTGGGCAATAGAGTTTTTTGTAATAATGTATAACAAAATTGGGCAATTTTATTGTAATCTTTAACTAAACTGTTAGTTTTAATCACATTTATTATTCTCGAAATAATTCCTATGTGTACTTATAGTATACTAGTTGACCAGCTCCAGCTTCGTCCGGATCGTCCCAGATGTGTTTTGATTTATTTTTATATTATAAATTTCCAACATAATATTTCTATATATATGGATGTAGCGAATAGTCGCATCCGCATCCGCATATGCGGAATATCCGCATCAATTTTGACATCCTCATCTGCATCCGCATCCGCGGATGTGAGCCTCTTAAAATCTGCGGATTACTATACGTACCTTTGCGAAACAGACTGGAGTCCGAAAAGGCGGCCATTCTACTTTTCATTAAATATAATGCTCCAATATTTAAATTGAATTATTAAAATAATTAATTAGTAATAGTAGTTCATTCACTACTTTATTATTAAATAAAATTTACTCTACTAAACCAACACAAGTTTTTTTATACAGATCCGCATCTGGATACGCGTCCGCGGATTTGAGCCTCTTAAAATCCGCATCCGCGGATGTGGAAAATAATGGATCCGCAACATCCCTAATGTATATTATGACGAACTTCCATACAAACTTTCATCCACTATTGTATGTCGCTATATTTTAAATTTTAATTTTTAACATCAACATAATTTATGTAATATTAAATGTGCCCGCGACTTCGTCCGCGTGGAATAGTGTCTTTCCCTATTGTTATTTTACACCTTTGAGGGTAAAACTTATACAAACTTTGAATGTCATACTTATTTATATCGAATCAACAGCCTAAGAAATAAGTTTCTAGCTCTAAAAATTACGATACTTCCATACAATTTTTTACCCTGCCTTTCAACCCCCTACAACCCTTTTTTCGCATTAAAAAGTAGCATATGTCAAATCTCAAGCTCTAGACTATCTGTATATCAAATTTCATTTAATTCGGTTCAGTAGTTTTGGCATCAAAGCACTACAGACATACAGAGTTACTCTTGCATTTACATATAATATTAGTAAGGATGCCTAATTCCCAAAGACATCAATGATCACAAAGCTTGACATGCACTTCATCCCCTATTTCAACCCCTCCAAGCGATATAACGTAGCTCATGTCCTTTCTCAAGCTCTAGTCTATCTCTCTATCAAGTTTCATCAAAATGGGTTCAGTGGTTTAAGCGTGAAGGCGTAACAGACAGATACGCATATATAATTCCTATAGATTATATATTATTATTACTATTAAAATTCATTACTATTAAAATTTATTGTAGTATTAATAGAAGAGGTTATACGTGACACTGGCAGAATGCTTTGTGCATAAGCACATTCAAAGCCATATAATTAAAAAAAAAAAAAAAAAAAATAGAAGAGGTTTCAACATGTTTAGAAAAATAAAAACCATTCCCATGAACTTTACTAACACTTAACTGCTTTGTATTTGTTTGTTTGTCTCAACGTGGTCTCAGCAAACAAAAACCTTGTTATATAATCTGTAGAAATTTCAACTTTATGGTTCCAAAAATAGAGCCATTTAAAAATGAACACTTTCGGTTCTGACTTCTAAATTTCAATTTAAAAAAGGAAAACCGTTTTTGCTTAAAGTTTACTTTTCCAGCAATTCTTGACGACATGTTGTGACTTAGTGACACACAATTAAATTCGCTACAGTCATACACTCTCTACAATACGATATTTGTTACGCCGCCATTTTGTTTCAAATTACGACCAACAATTCGAAATTCGAAACCTTCTTATATTGACTTATATTGTATTATTTTTAGAGAAAATCACCACCTTATAAAATGGCCATATCTTTTTAATTATAATATTTATGGTAACACCACATAGCCTATGTTACCCGGAAAGGATGTAGCTTTCGATAGTCGAAAGAATTATCAAAATCGGTTCAGTTTTTATAGTATATTCGTTACATACAAAAATACAAATATTTCCTCTTTATAATATTAGTGCAGATAAAAGAGAACAAAAAAAACAAAGACAAAATTTTTTTTTTCATTTATGTACTTAATATAATATAGAGTAAACTGTATAGATGATTAAAGTAAAGTAAACGGTACATTCGTAATTAAGTTGCCCAATTCAAACACGTTGATACGTGATTGATAATCTTTTTAATCGTAGTACTCGATACCCGATATTTCTTGCCCATTAGTTTCCAATCTGTCGATTCATCCGATTTAGTTTTCAAATTCAAATCATTGTTTGGCTCGTTAGCCGCCATTGCGCATGATTCTCAATTCTTTTGTCGATGGTCAACGTGTGAAAATACAGAGAACAAAAGTGACCAGAGACAAGATAAGATTTCGTGGGATTATTCGCGAGAGTATAAAGTAAATGTTAAGCATTGGTTATGGTGTGATGACTTTTTGATTTGTTTGTATTTTTAAGCTTCATTTAAGCTTTTATGTACGTGATGTTGTTATTGAATGCTTATTGAAGCTAGTAATGAGCTTAATTCTTGTACGGTTTTCCTTAAACGAAAAAGTATTTAATGTTTATTTAATCTATTTGAATAGGACGTTTTTTATCTGTTTGTTTTTTTAAAGAATTTAATCAACTACTTAAAATATATTTTAATATTAATGCAATATACATTTTATTAAAAATACAAATAAAATATTAGTGTTATCGTTGTTTTAATAATTTTCTCGCATTCTATTAAAAGGGGAGTCTGTAACCAGACGTTGGTTTATAAAATTGAGCCTATTATGAATAAACCACGCCTAACTTTAATAGGGAACAAGTTTACAAATTTTTAATGACCTTTTTTCACTATCAAAAAAAAATAATAAGTAGGTATCTATTGTTTTTATTTAGGTATAGTCTATATATATATTTTCATATTTATAGTTTTTTTTTATCTTATATCTTATACTAATATATGAAGCTGAAGAGTTTGTTTGTTTGCTTGAAGGCGCTAATCTCAGTAACTACTGGTCCGATTTGAAAAATTCTTTCAGTGTTAGATAGCCCATTTATTGAGGAAAACTATAGGCTATATATCATCACGCTAAGATCAATAGGAGCGGAGCATCATGCGGACGAAGTCGCGCAATAATTAATAGTAGGCTTTATACGTAACCAAGGAGCTACGAACATAAAATGAAATGCAGATTTTAATCAGTTCTTAAATATGAAATATTTGGATCATATGACTATGAAATACTTTAAAGTTAGTTCAACATGATACACGATTTCCTATCTATTTACAAAGTAGTTTAACCCGATGTATCAACTAACAGATAGGATCAGTTAACAAAAACAATTTCATTAACGGGCCTTTATTTAAGATTTAATACTGGTAGCGGGCTAGGCACGATAACAGAGCAATCTCTATTTACTATGCAATTATTTTATTTGAGACCTTATTTGTATTAAGATAAAGGTGCAGTCTATTTATTTAAGATTTTCAAAACTTTCTAAGCGTCAATCATGAGTTTGACGGTAATCGATAAGTTATCGGAGCTCGATCTAGCGGTCGGTAGCAGCACTATGCGCGCTGTCTGTTTGGCATTTAGGTTTTTTACTTTTTTACATTCACATGACGTTTTGTTTTAACAAATTATATCCAAGGAATAAGGGGATTGCATCTCTTTCTACTAGTATGACTATGCTTTTAGGAATACAGAAAAATTAAATATGTGTTAGTTATAACATTAACTTCTGTCTACTTAACTGGTTAAAATTATTTGTATGGCATATTGTCACAAACACCCTAAAAAAAACACCATAAGAAAGAGACAAAATGCCCTTTAGTCCGGTTCTGCTCGAAACGATTTTAAATGGAAGAAATCTTGATTGTAATTGTTAAAAATTAAATTGTTTATATTTCATTTGAAGTAAAAAAAACAATCAACTTTGAACTATTAATGAATAGCAAGCAAATATTAAAAAAATAAAAACCTTAATTGACGATGGAATAAGTGTATTATCGAGTTGATTTTTCATTCAACTATTTTTATGTAAAAATTATTATTTAACTTGTAAGAAAAATGTAGGTAAGTGGCAACACTACATTGCACTGCGTATAGATACAAAAAAAGAACTAATTTTTGTATCTATACGCAGTGGAGTTGTAGTTTAATACGCAAATCAACCTTATGATAGCTTGACTGCAATATCCTCAGAGCTTCAGCATTACTGCTAGAATACTCGCGATGTAATCAATAATTATTCTGTCGTGACGGCGTATTTATTTTCTTTGATTAATGTTTATCAGTTGTCCAACATTCAAGAAAGCAAAAATGCCACTCAAATCAGTGCTACCAACATCATAAATAACAGGATGTTACTCAAATTAGTGTTGCTAACTTAAAAAAACGTACATTGTTTATCATTTTTAAATTAACTATTGTCCACATAAAATTCTTTGCTCGTTAAGCGTTAACCGATTGTCAAAATATAGCGGTTCTATTTATTTCCCAATATCTAATTGACACATCTATATATTTTTGTAATGGGCAACACCAACAATAGTTTATTATTGTTTGAGTGATCGGTAAAAAGTGTTGAATAATGAGGGCAAATTAATTACATTGTTAGGATGGCGACCGCAAACCGGTGTTTGGTGCTGCTTTTGTATATTAGGCTGAATACCCGTTAGCTGGACAAAGTTATGCAAATGAATTAGATTTTTCTAAGTACTTTAAATTCTTCCATTAATACACATATAATAGGCTGGTGTCCACTGATAACAAATTTCTTGGTTTATAGTTTCTATATATAATTGAAGAGACGTAGATAAGAAAAAATCAGTTTATATCTCATAAAAGTTTATTAATATTTTTAGAAAATAAATTCGTAAATTTATTTTCTAAAAATATTATTAAGTCAAGTGACAGCGAATAGCAATCAGAAAATGTTACGTCACGACACGCAAAACATAATTGTTGTTGTTAACGTTTTCGTAGACCGTGACGTCATTCAAGACGCCATGACATTCAGCGTTTTCGCGCGAAATCTAAATTGCTTTTTTTTAATAGAAAATACGTAATGTAGATATTGCTTTTTTTTTAAATATAGGTTTTTTGAGATATAATAGATTAAAGTATTATAATTAACCTTAAGCTTTCAAAGTTTTCTTGAAATAAACAACTAATTTAATTATTCGTTGTTACAAAAATACTAACTATATATTTTAAAGGTAACGTAGTTTCTAGTTTTCTATTCTGAATCTGGACCAATAACCTTACAACACATGTGTAGTTTTTCTGATTAAATAACTTGGTTCTGGATAAATATAATTATCGTTAGTTTATGATATCATGATGGTATGATATGTTTTGTACTATATAATGGCCGTTTCATCATTAACATACTTAATCAAGTCAAGAGAAATCACTTGTCAAGAAGAAAAGAAGCGTATATAATAGACAACAACATATAAATTGAATACAAATTATTGAATGTCCATAGAGTAAAAAAAAATTAAGGCTTTTTCTGATATTTATAGTTTATAAAGTATTACTGTGATAGCATTGATATGAATTTATAATTGATAAAGGTCTTATTATTCTTTTCAGAGCAAAAAGCAAAAATGGTGGGAGATTATTACGGGAGAAATTAGAAAAAATTGGTCTGAACCTTCCCGCGGGAAGACGGAAAGCCGCCAACGTTACGTTACTCACATCATTAGTAGAAGGTAAATAATTTTTGGACGTTCTGAGTAAATTGAGAATAAATGAAAATTAATTCCGTGACACCTTAAAGAGAATTTATTTTTCTTAGGGGCTTTTTGGTCATGTTGTAGATTAAATATGGTTGACTTTTTTTATTATGTAATTTAAGAATAATAGATAGGTTATGGTTGAATGATAGGTCAACTGAAAGATTTTAATTTTCGACGCAATATTTTATTAGCATTTGAAAACAGAGAGATAAGAGCTATAGAAAAGTAAAAAGAGAAAAAGTATTTTGTATCTTTGATAAATAATACAGTAGTGCAGATAACTCATCTTTCTCCAATATCGACAACCTTGCAATCTTACATAGTTGAATGTATTTCTCTACTTTGTCTATGACGTCAATTCAATGCTCCACCTACGTACCTCTTTCAAAAAATAACGAAAATATTTTGTTTTCCATATAAAGCTGAAGCAGTACATTTAGCACGCGATTTTGGGTACGTTTGTGAAACGGAGTTCCCCGCGCGCGCGCTCGCTGAGTACCTCGCGCGGCAGTACGCCGAACATGATGCGAGACGCCGACGGGATTTATTACAAGCTACTAAACAGGTAAAGTATTTATATTATAATATTAAATTTAAAAATAATTAATCATAAATTTAGATACAGACAAAATAATAATTCGCGGCACATACAGACATTAAAATCAGTACGTAGGTATGTCCGACGACCGAGCAATAATCAAATCATAGGTAATTAAACATTTTGCATTTTTACCTTTTTTGTAGTAACATTTTAAAATGTATAGAATTTCTTTCTAATTTGAATTTGGAATTATGTTCTTTAAAATTTAAACTATCAATGATACCAAAATCAGCCAGATACAGATAGTATAGCCAAAGAGATTTTATTACAAGTTCATACATACTATAATGCGAAAAGACTTTTTCCCCAACCTATTATAATCATATTACTTTAATATATGCATTTTATAGGCTTTTATAGACTGTTTTAAAATTTAATTCCTTAATAACATACAACTCTTAAATATAAAATCAACCAAATATACAAATAATAGAAGGGCTGCTTAACCCTTGAACACCCTTCTACAATAATCTTGCCTTAAATTGACTGTAATACCCTTTTCTGTGTCTTTTAGTAAACTCATTTTTAAAACAGTTTCCTACTAATAATTGTTACAAAATATAAAAAAATATAAACAGATAATTAAAAAAAAATACATAATCTATTTAAGTGTGTCAATAAAATAATCTTCATAATCTGGGGGCATGGTAGTGCTCCGCCAAGACGAGCCAAGCGAGGCGCAAGAGCACTACTAACCTTTAAACAAAATTCTGTGGATATAATGTCAATAGTGTTTCGTCACTGACTCACTGACGATAAACAAAATAAAAGCCACTGTCTTATATATCTTATTATATTTAATTTATTCTTTCCTTTCTGTTTTTAATAATACATCACTTTTCTGTTATACATCAGTTCTTGTAGCAATGAAAAGGCTAAGCCACATATATTGAGTAAGGTGTAGAGTTTGTGAAGTTAGGGCGCGTAGAGGTAGGGCGTGTAGAGTTAGAAGCTTGGCTCTACATGAGATCTAATTACTTTGACAGGGCGAAGTCTCGTCTTGCTTACATTTTACATGAAAATGTTGTTTTGGGATATAATTGACAGTTTTATCGTTCACCCTCATTGCAAATTGTAACGGACGCAAAGCAAATTTACGTGTAGGAGAGAAGGAAGAGATTGTAATGTTAAAATTCCCTATTTTTTTCTTTAGGTGGTAAAAGAGGTAATGGATCTCTTAAATCAAGACAGATCTCCGCTCTGCAACACGCGGCCGCCGCACCTCTTAGAGCCCGCCATACAACGTCACTTAACACACTTCTCCCTCATCTCTCATGGGTTCGGTGGACCCGCTATTGTTGCAGCACTCACTGCTATACAGGTAACTATAAAATTAATAACTACCCGACAATTTGTATGTGCGATGTGATGACAGCTTGTCACTTTGACATAACTAGACCTGAGGATATGGTCGATATAAATTAATCGATATTCCAACTAATGTTACTGAATGTTTCAAATACATCAAACAAAAGGAAATTGTAACACGTCTTTATTCTCAATCATCAAAGTCTGATTCGGACTCGCTGGAGCAGTCTTGTAGATTTATAATCAGTTCCCAATCTTCTTTCATAATTTTTCTTTTTTCTTATAGACTCGATTAAATTAGTCGAACCATTAGTGGTCATTATTTTGCAATAAAGTGTTATAATTGTCGCTATACATTTCAATGTCGCAAAATACGATCGTTCATAGGCGTGTCTTGCGATGACAGCTGTCATCGATCAAGCTATATTGTTTTGTTTAATTTTATATTTCTTGTTACAGAATTTCCTCAATGAATCTCTAAAGCATTTAGACAAATTATACCCCCAAAGTGGTATGGTGTCCTCAACTATGGAGAAAACAAAAATGGATCCCGATATTAAAAAGTAACACAACACTACCTCTGCGACGACTCGCAAGATAAGAGAGTAATTATATGAAATTGTAATTTTTATAATGGCAACACTCGATGTAAGGTTCCCTATCAGTTTCAGTTAATTTTAATAATCAAAGTCACAGTATTTTGATAAATTTCTGTGAATAAGTCTGCGTTTCCACCAGAGATGTGCGAGGCTAGGTAAATGAAGCGATTCTATTGTTTATTAACAAACACATCTGCAACCATCCTCGCACATCTCTGGTATATATGTCGGTAAAGTGTGTTAAAGTTTTATATCTCTATGTCTATTCATGTACTTTCAATTTACCATTTTAATGTATATTCTGATTTTTTTTTAATTTGATTTTAAACATGACAAGATGAATGAGGATCAAATTATATTATATATAATTCTATTAATGCAATTTAAGAATAATTCTTACAATTATTGATACGACTGACTGCAGAAGTTGTCTAATAGAAGTCGTCACGTAAGGAAAAAGCGTTATGACTCCTGTCGAGTCCCGAGATATAACAATTTTAGTAAAAGACTAGTCGACCCGCGCAACTTTGTTCACGTGTAGCTCCGCTCCTATTCGTCTTAGTGTGATGATATATAGCCTATAGCCTTCCTCGATAAATGGGCTATCTTACACTGAAAGAATTTTTCGAATCGGAACCAGGAGTTCCTAAGATTAGCCCGTTCAAGCAAACACACAAACTCTTTAGATTTATATATTAGTAAGTATAAGATTTTACTGTTTTTTTTTATCTTAGAAAGAGACAGAAAGTTGTATGAAGGTGAGACATAACGCTTTTTCCTTAAATCACGACAATATTATCAAAATAATTTGATATACTCGTAGATATAAATTACATTTGGAGTTGAAAAAAAGGAGTAAACTTCGTTCCTGCCGTTCTGTTGTTTATTTTTAGTTCATAAATCATTCACAGATTCTCTTAATATACCAATACTGCCACACAATAATTATTTTTACCGCATCAAAAAAGTGCAATTATGAAATACTCAAGATTGTGAGAATTTTGTAAATATAGAATTTATAAATAGATAAATTAAGCATACTTGCCGCGTGGTTGTAGCTCATTTTGTATTAATAGTGAACAGAATTTATTTCAAAAATAGTATTTTTAATAACAGAGTCAGTGATCCACCGCAATAAAGACACATATCAAATTGTATATAGTTAATGTAGAATTTGAGAGCCTTTTCACGCTATATCTTAATTTTAAAGGTGTCTGCTCACTATACCACGTATCAGGATCTGAACACAGCACGTTCCTATTACGGTCATAGTATGGTAAGTAGTGATAGCTCTGTGGTTTAGACGTTGATGTCTACTCGGGAGGTCAGAGTTCGATCCCCCACACAGGCACACACCTCTGACTTTTCTGAGTTATGTGTGTTTTAAGCAATTAAATATCACTTGCTTTAACGGCGAAGGAAAACATCGTGAGGAAACCTGCACTCCTGAGAGTTCTCCATGTTCTCAAAGGTGTGTGAAGTTCTGAGGAGAAGACCTCAGGAGTGGGTCATTAATGGGTTGTGATGATGATGATGGTACGTTGTAGTGGGCAGAGTCCTTATGGAACCTCTTTAGTTTGTAATTTTGTATTAGTAATAGTTTTGCTAGTGATTCATTGTGAAAGTGTGCCAATTAGTTTTAAAAGCCGTCAACTTAACGGTCGTTTAAGTATTTAATATCTTTAATTATTGTGGAATTTTCAATAATAAATTAATGAAAACGTTTACGTTTTTGTTTTAAAGTTGTATAGTTTTTTAATTGTATTTATAAATAAATGTGGATTAATGTAACTTTGACTAATACCTATTTTTAATAATAAAGCACTCCATCCTTTTCGAACACTTGTCAAATTGTGAATAATATTTAATTAATAATTTTAAAAATGTAATATACAAACCTTAATTTATCGTTAACTTTTCGTGTGATGCACAGATTATATTAAAGAAATATATATCCTTTACCACCAAAATCTTAATAAGACTAAACTGTCGACAAGATTAACTTAAGAGTTGAGACTTATATTTTGTACTTAAAGACATCAGTTAACAAAGTTATATTAATCTATAATTAATTATTGTAAACTATGTTGTATTTTTTCAATGTATTCTTCAAGCAGTTTCTGTTCTTCAATACTAATTTAAATTATTACAAATCTGAACTAAATAAAAAAAAATATAAATAAATATAAAAATGACTTTACAGTCACATGAGTGATGGCGAAGGTAAACTGATTTAACGTTTGTTTTTAAATTGCACAACTGATTTTTAAATTATTTTTTTTGTAAATATGTACGTTATTGAAGATTATTAAAATATAATATTTAACATGTATTGTTTTCATTTTAATATCCTCGCTATTTTATTACAAAGAATAATTTCTAAGAAATTAAATATCATAGTCTTTATTTTGTTGGCGGGGTTAAGGAAGGTGCAGTAGCAGAG
This sequence comes from Limenitis camilla, assembly GCA_905147385.1. Classification (NCBI taxonomy): domain Eukaryota; kingdom Metazoa; phylum Arthropoda; class Insecta; order Lepidoptera; family Nymphalidae; genus Limenitis; species Limenitis camilla. The sequence goes on from LR990231.1 coordinate 4,076,975, forward strand.
GGTCCATCATCTGGTAAGAGAAATTTGATAAAGTTGCTTATATTGCAATCAAACTGGGCTGGTGTTGAAAAGGACTCGAATTCTCGAGAGACTTGAATCACAAGACTCGGCTGATTACAACACGACTCCAAGAATAAACGTAAAAAATCGCTAAGAACTCTCGAGCACTTCATTAGAACTCGCGTCGAAATAGAGACCAGAGATATGCAAAATAGTTTATAAAAGGTATCCAAATACTAAATGCAAATACTTTTTCAATTTTTTATTTTAAATACAAAATGCAAAATCGTTTGTTCATTTTGTATTTAAAATACTAAATGCAAAATACATATTTTTAAAATACTTTATTCAAATAAAATACTTTTATGGGCTTAAAAGAATTGGCCCGTATTTTTTACTAAGTTTTCTTGGACACAATCACAAAGATTTTATGTCATATATGTAGTATCAAGTATATTATTCACGTAATTAATGGACGCCTCCAATTAAACAGAATTAGGGGGTCGACAACTTATGATTATGTGAAAATAAATTAAACACTGACATTAGTTCTAATTCTACAATTTGTTAGTTCCTTGTCCATCACTGGTTCCACTACTATATTTGTACGTACGAAAAACAAAAATCACTTGTGTTGTCAAACGTAAGCACCATACAAGCGGGTTAAAGATATCATCGAATTTTCTATTAGCTGACATCTGTGTCAAGCTGTTTTATACGGACTATAAAATATTAAATTAACGGACATTTGTTACCATTCAATTCAGTATTGCCATAGTAAAAATAGTTTTGTATTTTGTATTCTTCTATTTCTTGCATTTTGAAAATACAAAATATGTCATAAAAGGTATTTCAAATAAAATACAAAATGGTTTTAAAACAAAAGTATTTAAATACAAAATGGAAATAGGTATTTTGTATTTAGTATTTTGTATTTCAAATACTAGTATTTGAAAAATGTCACATCTCTTATAAGAGACTCGAGTCTTATTTCTTACACTATCAAATTTTTGTTAAAATTCGGTATAAGTTGTTTATTATAATTCATAATATACGAGTACTTATTAATTATATAATGAAAATAACAATAAAGTAAGAAAATATCAATATATTTTTGTAATTAAAACTAGCTGACTCTTCAAACATTATTTATCCACATAAATTCAAAAAAATTGGGGTGGGCTACAGTTATCACTGAGGGGTATAAAAAATAAATATTGACCGATTCTCAGATCCACCCGATATGCACACAAAATTTCATAAAAATCGGCCGAGCCGTTTCGGAGGAGATTTGTAACAAACACCGCGCACGATAATTTTATATATATGATTAACAATTTTGTAAAATATAGAATTAGATACATAGACATTAAATTAAAGTAGAAAAAACGGGTGCCGTCCCTCAACACGAAAAAAGATCCTCACAAGATTTATTATTGTCGAGCAAAATAAACATCCCTCGCTCCGCTTTGATCATTGAACTAAAATGAATATAGGGCCTACATACAAATATAACACAAGTCCGCACATTTTTGATAACATAACGTTATAAGAAGTGTCGTATGTCATTAGTAGAGATCGTTTTATTTTATCTCTTATATTATGATATCCTGGTACCTCCAATTATAATTTATACAATAGTATAATAAGCTTTTCATTAAATAAAAATTTATGTGCGAAACCAGAAACTATTACCGAAAGCCGCGTTGCTTTCCTCGAGAACTCGAGTTTTTTATTAATAAGCTAAAATCTTATTTTCGCGTTCCGAGTTTTCTTAGACTCCGAGTCTTTTTAAGGTTCGAGTCGTTATCAAAGGATTCCGACTCTTCTTGATTTTAGACTCCGAGGGTTTTAACTCGACGAGTCTCGAATATAGTCGAGTCTTTACAATTAAAACTCAAAGGACCCGAGTTCTTTGAAACACTACTGGGCTGACCTCAGCCATTTGCACTCCGAAGTCATATATCTTGCACGCTGGTACGACGAAATAAGTCACCTAACAATAAACGAATTTTATAATTAATCGATAGGTATTAAAATTTTGTCTCGCCACGACGATGAATGGCTATGTAACCCATTCACAGCGCCCTTGACAGCCGATACCTTCGCACACCCTTAAATTCACTGCAGCCACCAAACTATCATCATCATCGTCACCCGTTAATAGCCCACTGCTCCTCCTCAGATTATGCCATAACTCACGCTGGTCACGTGCGGGTTGGGAGAGTTCTCTATGTTGGAGGACTGCAGGTTTCCTTACAATGTTTGCCTTCAACGCTAAAGCAAGTGATATTTAATTTCTTAAAACACACATAAGTCAGAAAAGTCAGAGGTGTGTGTTCAGTAGACAATTAGACATAAAGTTCTTAAGCATTTTGCCACCACCAAAATATATTATAATCAACGATCATAGATAAAAAGTAGATACAGTACTTCAAACTAAACGTTCATCAAATGCGACGTTGCGTCTTACGTAATAGTTGACGTTTCTGCCCGGCTCAAAAGTATGGATAGTGGCTTCTTATTTTTTTTAAATTAAATTTTATTGCGTGTAAATAATATTCTTACTAACATTAAGTATAATACAAAAAAAAATTGTGCGCGTCTATATCACTAACCGAAAATTCTGTAATAATTGTAATTGTAATGATTCTATAATGAAATGACATTTGTTTGCTAAACATGGTACAGATTAGATTTTACAATTTATATGTTCCTCATGTTCTACCATATTAAGGCATGCAAATATTATATACACACAAAAAACCATTTTAATAATAAGTAGATTTAATGTGGTAGTACAAAAATTTTGAATTTAGGATTTTAAAATAATTATTATAATATGTCGTTGTTAAATCGAGTTAAATATTTAAATAAAAATTTATAAAGGATCAATTCAATAGGATATTTTCTAGTTATATTTACTGATAGATTTTTTTCTCCTAACCATGTTATCATTCAAAGATTTTTTTATGTCAAATTCATATGTCATATTAGTTTTATATGGTATAATGACAGTAGTGTCATCGGCAAATAATAATTATTGATTTTTTAAACACATTACACACACATTAGTATGCTTCCTTGTGGCACGCCAAAATCATTATTCCTATAGCCTGGTTAATACGTGTTATTTGTGTTTAATTGCTAACAGGCCACTGTTTTTTGTTTCCTATTAGTAAGATATGATTTTAATCAATTAATTTTTTTCATGACTCGTGAGTTTGCGCCTCGACTGTAATTTTCATCATGCCGTACTTTTATTAGGTTAGCCTTGTATTGGGTTAGCCTTTTGTCAGAAAGATGATGATTTTGGTATAAATGTGTATATGTTCCACTGAACCAATTTTAATTAATGAGGTGTCAATAGATTCATAACTGGGTGACTAAACCCAGGGTGACATAGGCTATATAAATTTTATGATTTTTATGACGGAATTTAACGTTTTCCACCCTGATGACGATGATGATGATACCATTCAAAGCAATACTGATGATGATGGAGAAAGCGACATTGGTCAAATAAGGTCCTTAAGAGATAGATCTAAAATAGCAGCTCCTACTCGTTACGATGACTTTTTTCTAGCAGCTGCTGCAGAAATCGAAAATCTGTATAAACCTAAAGAACCTCAGACATTTAAAGAAGCTATGGACTCTCCTGATCAAGACAAATGGCATGAAGCCATGTTAAATGAAATTACCTCATTAAACGAGAATCAAACCTGGGAACTGGTGGACCTACCTAAAGGTCGTAAAGCCCTACCTAGTAGATGGGTTTATAAAATTAAAATGAACCCTGACGGTTCCGTTGAAAGGTACAAAGCCAGACTAGTCATAAAAGGTTACTCCCAAGAGCCTGGAGTAGACTACGACAAGACATTTAGCCCAGTGGTTCGTATGAGCACTATAAGAACTCTTCTGGCTGTTGCTGCACGTGAAAATTTGAAATTACTTCAGTTTGATGAATCAACAGCTTTCCTTTATGGTACAGTTAAGGAACAACTTTATATGATGCAACCTCAAGGTTTTCACGATGGCACCAGACGAGTTTGTAAATTAAAACGCAGCCTGTATGGACTTAAACAAGCACCGCGCTGTTGGAATTCTCGCATTGCAGAATTTTTACAGAAATCAGGTTTCCGACAGAGTGAAGCGGATCCATGCTTGTACATTAGAATTAAAGGACAATCCAAAGTCTATATTGGTCTATATGTAGATGATGGACTTGTAGCGTACAACACAACCGCAGCAGGACACGAATTCATTCATGAACTAAATACAAGATTTAAAATTACAACTAAAACTGCAGCTTATTTTCTTGGAATGGAGATAAATATAAGCAAAGACAAGTCCATTAATTTATGTCAGAAGGCTTACACAAAGAAAGTCTTAGAAAAATATGCCATGACTAATTGTAAACCTGCATCAACACCTATTACAAAAGAAAATGATACAAGAGAGGACAAAGCAAACAATGCGAACTTCCCGTATAGACAGGCCGTAGGTGCAAATATGCCATTTATCAGTAGCAACGAGACCAGACATATCTTATGCTGTTAGTGTTGCTTCGAGGAACCTTGAGTCACCTACCAGAAAAGATGTAATATGAGTGAAACGCATCTTTAGATACTTGAAGGGAACTCAAACCAAAGGTTTAAATTTTACAAATAAGTCTCCTTCTTACTTAATCTGCTACAGTGACGCAGACCATGCAGGAGATCAGGCAACTGGAAAATCTACATCTGGGTTTATTTGTTTATTCTCTGGAGCTGCAATTAGCTGGAGAAGTCAGAAACAAGCAACCGTTTCCATTTCTTCAACTGAAGCAGAAATAATAGCAGCAAGTGAGTCCGCGAAAGAAATCTTATGGCTAAACCGATTACTCAAAGAATTGATTCAGGTTGAGAAACCGGTGCTGAACATCGACAACGAATCCGCAATTAAGCTTGCTCTTAATCCACAATACGAATATCATAGACGTACCAAACACATCAAGCTTAAGCATTTCTTCGTGTAAGAATGTGTCAGCAATGGAGATTTCACTTTGAAACAAGTTCCCTCGGAACTACAATTGGCCGACATGCTTACAAAACCATTGTTCAGACCACGTTTGCAAGACCTCAGTTCACGTATTGGAATTAAAAATGTATTACATAAAATTCTAAAAACTTCCGAGGATGTGAAGAATATATACTATATCATAGACATTGGTCTTATAGATTACCATTGTCATACTGGTTGCCTCAGCAATACTTTGATTGGTTTTCTTAGATGTCACTAAAATATATTCTTGTATTTATAACTTAAATAATTGTTTCTATATTTCTTTGTAAATAAAACTACAATAGCTTCAGTTTATATATTTATTATTACCCTTCTCGATTATTTATCACAAAAACTTAATAGTAATGATAAATTTCTGTTAAATATCTGTGGTGAATTCCAGTTCACACACACGGGCACTCAGTTTGCTTTACGCATAAGTGTAATAATGTATAATATACGTATGTATGTACAGAGGGAAGCGCTTTATTTATTTTAATATAACGATATTATGAACCACACAATATTGGTATTAATTTTAAAAGTGCAGCCAATATCGGTTAAATAAAATAAATGAAAGTTAGAAATGAAAGCAAAAGTACAACTTAGATAATTGTGCACATTAAACATGGTATTTGATATCGTAGGATTAAGAGAAATTCATAAAATTTCGACCTTTTATCTTCAATATCGTAATATCAATATTCCTTTTTGTTCTTTGTTTTAAGTCCATAATGGAAAAGGCAAAGGTATTACGCCGTACAGCCTTGTCTTTAACTGGTTAATTCTTGTCTTTCTTATTTTTGACGTTCGATATTTGAATTTGAGTTTTGACCAACCAAAACAGTAACAGCAAGTTAAGTAACAATAAGGCCCGAAAGCCGAAATGAAAAATTATCTTGTGCAACAATGAATATAAAACCGTACTTCGAATTCCCGTACAAACTAATAGACAATGTGAACATAGCCCATAATAATTTAAAAACTATTATTGCGTATTGGAATAAGTACCAAATATTTTTATGTGAAGATTCAAAACATCCTGGAAACGTTCGCGAATTAACTTTTGCGGAATCCGTTATCGCGCATTTAATTGTAACTACAAACTATTTACTCTGCTTGGATTACGCTGGAACTATTTACCTCACTTCTTTAAAACTTAAAAATCTAGCCCCCAAACATGTTAAAACCAGTTTTGATCAACGAATAAACGATATTTTTGTTATAGATCACAATGAAGACATTGCTTATAGTTTAAAAAAAGAATCAAATGATATTTTCTTTTGTATCAACAAAATAAATGCTGAATTTGAATTGTGCAAAAAGTTTATTATATCCGAACATTTTACAATACTAACTAATCATAGAAATAGGAAAAAATATATATTTAACATCTATATGTTATCTGAAACAGAATATACACATGTTAAAGGAATATTTAATAGCGATAAAGATTGGAGTAGGCAAATCCTTGCAATTGTAAGTTTTGATGGACTAACTTTATATGCTTTATTAGTAGATGTAAAGTCGGCTAGTTTAACATTAAATCCTATAGAACTGTTTAAAAGCCCGTCTCTAATCAGTAATATTAATATTATTAATGATTCTTCTCTTCATTTAATTGTAAGTGTAATGTCCGGTACATTGATAAAAATTAATTTAAACAATTTACTTCAAACACCACTCACTGTACATTTAAATGCAGCAATTAGTAAGCTTGTGGTTGTTGAAGATTATTTCATTTACACTGATGGAGTAACTTTATGGAAAGCTGAAAATGCATTTTCAGAAACTGAAATTGTATTTAAAAATTTTAATGTGAAGAATGTAAAGGATTTCATGAGAAATGGTGATCAAATAATTTGTACTACATACTCAAAGTTGATATATGTTATAAATATTGATGATGATATGAGTTATGTAGATGCAAAACCAACAGAGTATTACCCAGCAGAACATTTATTAAGCAATTGTGATATATTAAATAAAATAATGAAGGAAATTGAAATAAATAATGAAGCCATTAAAAATGTGAAGAAAGAAGAAAACTATCTTGCTGCTCTAGCGTTATCCAATAGACATGATATAATGGATGATATAATTCAATACAAAATAATAATATTTGAACAATATGAAGATATTTTGAAAGAAGAAGCAGACTTAACACTTTCTAACAACATTGAAGAGTACTTTAAAAATGATTCTGTTTACTTTCTAATAAAAATAAATGCTACAATGCATTCAAAATTTAATGATATACTGACATATCTTTTTGGAAATGTAACTTTGCACATTATATTTATGTCAAACAAAAAGATCTTAAAGACAGTCAATGTAAAGATTTCAGAAAGGTTAAAGAATTTAAATATAGTTCTACCACAGAAAATAAAGGATGTAGAAAATGATATAACAATTAATTTAAAGTTAGTGACAAATATACCTGGAGCTCTAAATGAAAAGGAAACTCTGTGGGCAGCAATGCACAATAAAGTATTTGTTATCGGTGCAGAACAATTCATGAAAAAAAATCAAGGAAGAAATGTCAATTTTCTTAAAAGGCCTAAAGAACCTATTGAGGAATTAATTTGTCTCACAGCTAAACATCATCACGGAAAACTCTTTCATATTAGTCAACTGGAAAATGAAGCAATTAAATGGATGTTTCATATACAATTACCAAATAATTATATAGACTTATTTAATGAGTTGCAGTTTAAAAAATATTTTAACTCCACAAAAGCGGATTATTTATTCAAAGAATTATCATCAAGTAGATTTTTAAAATCAAGTAAAAGTATATTATTGGAGATATTGAATGAAGTAATAGAAGTTACTGTTACAAATGATGGGTTTTCCGAACCATATCTAAAGATATCTAGTTCCAATCCTATAATAGCATTCCATATGAGAAACTTCTTTTCAAATCTAATATATAAAGATTTTGATATAAAGAATAATCAATACTTTATAAATATGGAAACATTTCCTAAGAGACTTGAGGTAAATTAATTGAATATTATTATTCAAACAACCTACTCTATAAATTTTTATCTATTCCCTATAAAAAAATATCTTTATTAAATTATAAACTAATGGCTTATTCTACCTTTAAAAACATTATTTTGGACTTTATTTATTCACAATATTAATTATAATTTTTTTTGGGTGGCCGGGTAATTGAGGCTTTTATTGTGGGCATTTCAATAGTAAATATTAGTTTTTTAGGTTCAAAAGGGCTAGTACCTAAAGCATTAATTTTTTATTAATGTTTCATCTCAATCTACATACATCTTTACACTTACTCTATACTATCAATGGCGAAAATAATTCATTTTTGTCAAATTGTTTTATTGTTACAGAATGTGGAGAAAGAAATGTCAAGTTTGTTGACTGAACAAAATTCCACAGAAGACTTCCTTGCCTATTTTAAACATTATCAAAATATACTTGGTGATTTAATGATTTAAATATATTTGTTTCAATTTTATTACTCATGCCTTTAGCCTCAACGTTTTTCCTATTCTGGACTTTACTCATGATCTTTTCACATGTTTAACTCTACTAGCCGCGCCGGGTCTCCTCCTCTGTATAAGGAGGGATTAGGTAGGAGGGATACTCCACCATGATGGCTAATTACACGTAACCAGACTTCACACACCTTTGAGAATATAGAGAACTCTTGTTTCCTCATGATATTTTCCTTCACCGTTAAAGCAAGTGATATTTAATTGCCTAAAACACATACCTCAAAGTGGGACCTCACGGGTAGACATCGACGTCTTAACCAATAGGCTATTACTATCACTGCACTGCAGTATACTACCTACTTTACTAAATAAAGTCATATTCATTTTCAAAATCCAATATTAATAGGAATTTATTCAGGTCAGTAGTGAAGTGAGTCAGGGTTAAACTCAAAAGTATTCAAGTTTTTTAGATAATATTTAATATTAGTAAATAAAAGTCAGATATAAAATAATTATAATCTATTTATTTAGACCATCCTTCTGAGGAGCTCGTTGATCTTGTCCTCTCGGTTACCGAAGTCTCCACCGTCGACATAATGGATGGTCTTCTTGCGCCAGCCTCCGGTTGGGTTGTTGAGCTTGAATGGCCATAGGAAATTGCTGGCGTACTGGAAAACAGATAACAAATCATTAATCTGTTTACATATTAAAAAAGAAACTTGGAAAAAGAGTCACAGATTCACTACAAATTGAATTAGCCTCCCATAAACATTCATGTTCAGTTAGGTATAACATAAGACCTATCACCAAATGAATATAGAAAAACTAAGCTGAATTGGCCCAAATAATTTGCTAATCTACATGACTAGTAGTTATTTATATTAGCATATTATACTTAAATTTTGTTTAGATTCCAAAATAGGCCTCTGAAAATATGAGCCTTTAATGTTTCTGCATCACACTTAATTTTTTTATTATTATTGTAACTAATGAATCATAAATTGCTCTGCAATTTCTATCAATTATTTTTGAGAATTGAACACTACAAAAAATAATATTTCTTTTTGCTAACCCAAATTAGATATCACAGCTTACATTATGTGCTAAAAACAAATTATTATTTATATAAATACCTTGAACTTATCTCCCACAGTGAAGATCTCGTGAATGAGGTCCTCAACACAGATGATATTGCTCTTGCCGAGTTTCTCTTCAATGATTTTGTTGGAGGTGATGGCGACGCGTTGTCCCTTCACTTTAGCGAACCCGCGCTTGTAGATGAGCTGCAAAAATATATAAATATTAATTTCAATTACTTGATAGGACAATAGAATACAATATTTTTGTTAAAGGGTATTGTTTCTAATGAACAAGCAAATAGATAAACTTTACACTTTGCCCATTATCAAGGAATCAATTTTTTGAACAAAAAATAGGGATCAAGAAAATCAATTTCTTAGATCCCTATTCAACACTGAATCAATCTAGCTTTATTGGAAAATCACTAGAACATAGTCTTCAAAAACTTATCAAGATTCCATTTAATTAAATTTAGACAATGTTGTGATAGACAAGAGAAACAGAATGGGTTAATGCAAAAATATAAACTGTATTTTTCTATTTGAATAAATAAAATAAAAACTAGAGAAGGTTGTTTAATTTTTTGTTTTACTGAAGAATATACATGAATATATAGCCTCGTCTAAGAGAGGTGTACCTCTTTATATATGTTTTAAACATTCAGTTTTTTTGTCGACTATGAACAGGAGGGTCACAAGGAAGTTTTGATATGTGTAATACAGGACTTTCCTAGTATGTGCATCTTAGCTCTCCTTTCCCTTAGCTCTAAGATAGCATGTTTATAACTCATGTTTTTTTGATGTACAAGGAGATAATTCGATCATTAAAGAATTTATTAGTATTATTTTATAAAAAAACGTGTTTAAATATTTTATTTATTACAATTTGTTCTGTAAAATGGATCCAAAAATTTTTTAGAGTTATTTGAAGTCAAAATATAAATTACTAAACCATGTATTACAATTTAAGAAAAATTTAATTAAAAAATGTAAATTACTAATACGCCACCTGTCAACAACAAATTAAGTTTAATATTGAGTTTCAAGTAAAGAAATATGTCAACTTACCTCACGCACACTCTTCAGGTTAGGGTATCCCCATGTGATGTAGGGCTCAGCGATACGGAGCATGTTGACTGTGGCCTTGTTCAGCTTGATGAAGACACCATTGTTGATTTGTCTCAGTCTGAATAGCTTGAGGACTTTGCGTACCTAAAATATGAACTTAGTATCTTAAGAAAAGATTTTACATCAGAGACAGTAGACCCCAATGAGAATTTGCAGTAAAATCTTAATGACTTTATTTTAATATAACCTTCATGCATAATCATGAAGGAGAAGAGAAAAAAACTTATAAATGTGGGTACTCTCAAGCAACATCCTTCTATGAATAACAAATTGAGGGTAGATACAGAAATTTAACTACAAGGAATAAAATATATTAAACATGTCAATTTATAAGTTTTACATACCTTTGGTGAAACTTGGTTGATACCACGAATACGGATGACAAAGGCAAGCTTGGCTTCTCCGGGTACATAGTAGTTGCCACGGTTACGTGCCTGGTTAAAATAAATTATAATAATATTTATAAATATGTAATAATAAGTTACAAACAAAACACTTATATTTTTAAATTATTAATTAATTAATATTTTTGTAAAATAATTACCTGTCTAACTAGCCTAATCTCATCACGCTCCTTGATGCGGTATTCCTTAACATACTGTTCAGCCCTCTTGAAGATTTCCTTCTTCTTCTTGATTGCAGCTGAACGCCTTTTGATTGTTACCTGATTTGAAAAAATATATAATTACAGTTTTGGACAAAACTTATAGTTCATGCAAAATTTGAAGTAATAAGTCAGTTGAGAATGATTAACAGCATAACATATCAGATGAACTATGCCTTGTAAATTAGGATCATCATATATTACCATTAGAATAGACAAACATATTTTCAATTTTGAGCTGTATGAGTTTATATAGATACCTGAATGCGGCGAGTTCTTAGGGCATCTCTACGTTTGCGGTGCTTGAGTACTGACTCGGGAACAGCAGGCAGCTTCTTGCTGTCCTCTTTCCCTTTTACAACTTTCTTCTCCGCTGGAGCCTTCTTATCGGCCGGAGCCTTTTTGTCCGTTGTAGCCACCATTGTGCTATTGTTATAAAAATATATTAATATATGAAAAAAGGGTCCTTATTAAGGTACAAAGAATCTGGAAGGAAGATGTAAAGGTCTGTGCAAGTGGAGTGAATTCTGACTTTCTATTCATGGTTCAAGTCTAAAAGAAATAAGATTTTTTTTGTCTTCAATTTGTTTTAATGAAAGCTAATGATCTGGTCAATAAAAGTTATGAATTTCTGATATTTATTATGACAGCGCCATCTTATTACTTCTAATTTGGGTAAAATGTGTTGTTGAAAATAAGGTGAGTATAATTATTTAATTACTATATACTTAAAATTACAAACTGTTAATATTAAATTCAACGATCCATCAAGATAAATGATATTTCTTATTCATGTTTACGCAAACATGCTTCTCAGCAAGTCGTATAGGTTAGAATTTTTTGTCAATAAAGAAACTTATAAAAAAGTTACATTATATTACAATACTGCTGAATAAATATAATACTAGAATTAAAATCAGATTATTAATAAGAATTAGCAGTAAATTTAAAATATTAAATTAATACATGATGAATGCGGTGACAACTGATGCACCAAATAGCCACTTGTATTAGAAACACTTTGCACCGAATTTATAATATTTCTAAACGATATTTTCACTATAACTAAATTTCTTAATAAAATATGATCTATTTAGCACCAATTTATTAGTAAATATTTAAAAATTCAGCAACCTGCGAGGCAAAACTCCACGCGGCACGTGTGTCAAAGTATAGAAAGAAAGACAGATATCTTAGACTTCCGGTAGTCGCCATACTTTTTGTATTTTTGATATAGCAACACTATTTTTTTTTTTAAATCTTATAAAATATTTTATATTAATGAAAATTATTTACAGTATACTTACATATATTAACAGAAATAATAATCAAAAATTATTCTTTAATAGATTTTAACTTTACGACTTACCGTATAGTCGATAACCTATGTCAAAACTTGGCGAAGACTTCCCTTCTACCTGACATAAATCAATCAATATTATATAATAATAGCTCGGTAAATGAGTATGTACATTTTACTAAACAGGTTATACTAATTTCATAAATATAGGTAGTTAACTAGATTTATTAATCATCAATAGATCTGTAATAAAAAAATAAAACAAATTTTACTGATAGTGATGCACTGTATCCGGAAACCGGAAAGTTTACCAGCCATATGGTTACTATAACAACAATAAATAATAAATCGACTTGGATTTTCCAACAATTTTTCTTCATTAAGGTTAAAATAAACTTTTAAATTTAAAAAAAATAACATGGTGGAAAAAGATACTCAACTTAGTGCATTAGACATAGGGGAGCTGGATATGTTCGTTCAAAGCATTGAACCTTGGCAAATAGAAAGCATTGCCAATTTAGCGTAAGATTTTTTAAACGAAACTCTTTAAATAAATATTAAGACATTATTGGATTAATAATATTTTCTTGTTTAGTCTATGTCGTATAGAATAATTATTCGTTTTCTTACAGTTGGATCGACTGGCACGTACGCCTGCAAAAGCTTAACCAACAAGCTGTTTTAGAAGCTTCTTCTATGCAAGAAGAGTTAACTAAAGAAACTCTAATTTCTTATGGAAAAGTAAACTTATTTTATTAACTATGTTTCACAATTAACTATTTACTTTACTAAAATATCTGATTTTTCAGCTTCCGATACTAGTACATGAAGCAATCTGTATTCAAATTTGGCGCTTGAAAATTTACCCGCAAATTATGAAACTGGATCCAGCACCTGCTAATACTTTTGGTATCTATATGGTGGTAAGTGTAATTTTAGGAAAAAAATTGTTTAATTTGTGTTTTATATGTAGGAATTAAAATATTATTTTATATTATAGTTGTATCATGAAGCAGCAGCAGTGGGATTACTTGAGACGGTTCTGTTTCATGAAGATGGTGCGCAATGTATTAGGGAAGTAGCCATTGATTTACTCCACTACAGTGTTGATCAACTTACTGCTCTTGTAGCATTGATTAAGTAAGAAAAATATTTCATCATCATCAGCCGATAATTGATGAGCTTCAATAGATATTTAGGTATAACTAACTCTAAAAATTCACATTATTTTAGCAATGGATATTTAAAACCACTATCTGCTAAGGAATTAGAATCTGAAACTACAGCTGAAGAATTAGAACGCCAAAAGAAAGATCTACAGTTTGATATTAGCATGAGATGTATCTCCATTGTTCGGTGAGTTTAAAGAAACTCCACCATAGCTTATAGTTATGTTTGATTTTTAGTACTAATTATATTTTAATCTATTTAGTTATATAGCAGAACATATGGAAGTAGCTGGAATAGGCGCATCAATTTCCACCAATCTATACAAAACATACGACGTGCCTTCTGTCTTGGCACATCTCATACAGTTGCAGCCTTGGCGAAAAGTGAATGATAATGGCGATCTACAAATATTTAACTGTAAGTTATACTTTATATTTGTTATTTAAATTTCTAGACTAATGTGATTTTAACATCTTTTTCTAGTTGGACGTTGGTCCAAGGCTACACCAGAGGATTTATCCCAGCTCCACCGCAGCGAGGCACAACTTTGGCTCTGCCTTCGCCAGTTACTACTTGAGCCGCGCTTATCACACAACTATACGATCAACGAAAGCCGTCGTTCAGCATTTTGTATGGTACCTAACGAATATTTTTTATTATAATCTTAATTCACACAAATATTGACTATATGCACGTTTCCATATTGGTGAATAATCGATGTATTGTGGACAATAATCGAACTAGTTACAACTTGTTCACGCACTGAGTATATTTTGCACATTTTTTATTTTATTATGATTAATAATTACTTGTACCTTAATATCTTTTAATTTATAAAAGCTTCAAGCAAAGATGACGGATCAAATGTTAGATCAAGTTCCACCATTGATCGATTTGAAGATGTTTCTTTGCCAACTTGCCGTAGGAGATTATTCTAGCCTCCACAATAAAACTAACGGAGTAAAGAATCCAGGATGTACGCTAATTGAAGTTGTGCCACATGTTAGTATGTCCTTTTTATAAGTCTAATTTTATATTTATTGCAAACGATTTGATTCGTTTATTTCGGAGCAACGGTGGCAGACATAATCGATTTTTATATATCTTCAAAAATGGTCACACTGCAATCATCGCTACCACTTCCTCTTGAGAAAAAAAAATAATAGAATAAAAAACACAGTATGTTGGTTACAAAATTTGTAATTAATTTAAATTGAAAATTGTAAATATGTAAACACTTCCTATATAATACAATTTTTACAAAGAAAGACCCGACAGACGTTGTCCTGTCTTAACTACGAATATTGAATTCGAATTGGCTGCCAAAAGCTTACATTAGAAAAGTTATCATGGTCGTTAAGTTTTCTTAGATTTTTTAAATTTCAGCACAATTTTTTTATTTTTTTCTTCCATAAGAACCTGACAGTAAAAAATACAACAAAAAAGAATTAGCGAAATCGGTCCAGCCGTTACGCGTGATGCCGTGACCAAGAGATATAGATATTCATTTTTATATTATATAAGATAATTTACAACTTTGTTGGGAATTTTGAGGGTAGAGTAAAATGCCATAGGTACTGAAAATACAGACAATAATTTCTAAATATAGTAATTATTATTTTAGATCAAAGATGCGTATCTCAAAGAAGTACATAAACGTACTAAAGCACTGGCTAAGGCTCAGTTGCAACATTTCCAAATGGATGGATCGGATTCATCTCGAATCATGGCGAAGAAACTTCTAGAATCTTATACCAGCGACGCCGCATTGGCGATGGACAGCGGTGGCGCGAAGTGTGCTAAATGTGGTGATAAAGCCAGTAAGAAATGCTCCAGGTGCAAGACTGAATGGTATTGTGGAAGGTAATTTAGTTAATAAACATCTTAATTTAATTTTGATTTTAAGTTACTGTTACACTTTAATATAAAGTATGTGATTATTAAACTATTTTATTAGTTGAAATGCAGTAACTAGGGATGGAAATCTTATATTGATTATTAGAAATTGACAAATCGATTTTTTATGACAATAATCGTACCTAAATATTATAATATGCGATAATAACTGTCTGTTATGATTTCACGCTCAAACCACTTAAACATTTTTGATGAAATTTGATACAGAGATAGATTAGAGCTTGAAAAAGATCGTAGGATGTTTTATTGCAATAAAAAATTTGAAGGCGTAAAAATAGAGGACGAACTTAAACCCAAACTCTTGGTAAACTGCCAGGGCAGGTCAACTATTTAAAAACTAAGAAATCTATAGCTCTTTTTAGCATTTAAAGTAAATGTGTGTTAGATGGATGAGCAAGAATACAATACAATACAATAGCATTGTTTGTAAGATTTATTTTGAAAAACTAAACAATTGTATGAATTTGGTTGTTTTCAGGGAATGTCAAGTCCAACAATGGCCAAAGCACAAGGAAATTTGTGACCAATTTGCAAAACTGTGTGTTTAATTTTTCATTTATTTGTAAGTTTATAATTAAATAAAACAAAATGTAATTTTTTTGGATTTTTATTGATTATTTAGACATTACACCTAAGGATTAGCTCGAAGTTTTCAAGTAGTCTTTGAGCACATCCAGCGCTGGTGTCTCCTCACCAAAGTCCTGTAAAAAATCAAGTAAAACTTGAAGATCTTCACATGTAACTCTTTTTCTTCTTTATATTTGGAAAAGCAGAAAAATTAGATATTTTGTATGAGTGATAGGAAAGTTGCTTGTGCATGTTGCACGGCACCATAGGGTCACTCACGTTATTGTTGCGCCGTTATATTTCTCACTATCAACCTAAAAGACTGATAGTGTTCGTGCAAGCGCAATATGTAAAAAAATCCAGATAAAATTTAACTACTTTTGAGTTATATCAATCAAAAAGATCTCCTAAAAAATGTTCAAATCATCTATACTTAATTTATAAAGCTAAAGAGTTTGTTTGTTTGCTTGAACATGCTAATCTCATGAGCTACTGG
This sequence comes from Limenitis camilla, assembly GCA_905147385.1. Classification (NCBI taxonomy): domain Eukaryota; kingdom Metazoa; phylum Arthropoda; class Insecta; order Lepidoptera; family Nymphalidae; genus Limenitis; species Limenitis camilla. Next base: position 4,093,746 of record LR990231.1, read on the forward strand.
TCCGGTTTAAAAAATTCTTTCAGTGTTAGATAGCCCATTTATACCAATAGGAGCGGAGATACACGCCAACAAAGTCGCTCTGGTCGACTAGTATATAATAAATCATATATTTAATTTAAAAATTTAACTTACTTTGATAACTACGCAAGAGCATCCAACAATCTTCCTAGCTTTGCCATCTTTGTCGATTTTACATAAGCCAGCCCATTCACCGAGCTTCTTATTGTTGTCCACCTAAACAACAGTGTACTACAGATTAAAAATGGCTACAATTGGTACATAACTATAACCAACATCTATTAGAGATGTTCAGCATGTTCTTTAAATCCTGTGATTATTATAAATGTTTGAATGCTAGGAAAGTTGACTCACCAGGGTGGGAGTCACCATAGGGGCACACATTTACTATTTGCTTCTTTGGCCACCTTTGCTACAGAAACAGAGGGGCTCGTGCGAAGCAGTTACCATGCAATTGTTTGCTATAAGTTTTATTCAGTGCACATAAATTCATTGATATACAAAGACTGTTTATATACCCCCCAACTACAATTTGCTTTTAAACATAAACAAAGAATATTCTAAAAAAGGGTGGGTTTACCGATAATAAAAAAACTTAACCAACCTTTACGAGTGGAATCTGGTGCTCATTGCAGAGAGCTTGCACTAACTTTTTGTATGCAGCCTCATCACAGTTCTCAGCCAATACGCAGAGTACAGCCTGTCTCCTGTTAAACAATGATACATTTCAATAAATAAATTCACACACAAAATCTTTAAATGGCTAATATTAATTACACAGCATTGAGCATGAACATGTAAAAGAATCAGAGGTCAGGTTTTGGTTTGGCATGATCGGGTTTTTGATAAGATAATTGATATGTAGACTGAAGAAGAATGATATATCACTGGCATAAATGCCAAATGGAGGTTCTGTTAAAATATTCCTCCTAAAAGAAGAATCTGTCTGTTTCAAATTCAATAAAGTTGTAGTAAAGTTTATAGAATTTTAAAGGTTCCTTTCGGCCACCTATTTTACAATAGTATAATAACTATAAATATTCTAATTAGTCATAATGGCTAGTTAAAGATATACATTTTCCAAAAAAATATTTTTTTTAATATAAACAAAAAAATGTGTAAATTATACAAAAAGTTCATAGTTTGTTGAAATTTGTACTTGTTGCACACTTGGGAGGCCACACTATTGTAAATCAAGCAATGTGGTACTATGTGTATGCATTTATATTGGCTATGGGAGGAATCAAACAGCTTCAATACTACTATCTGATATTTCCACAAAACACATGGCTAGAACAGTCACATGTTGAGTGAATATTTGACTAGACCCACAGCCTTTGAGATTGATTGATCAAAAATGATTAAAAAAAGCTTTAAACAAGACAGAACTAAAGCATGAAATTTTATAGTTTCTGTTAACTTAGACTTACTTGTCAAGTGCTTTAGCAGCTTCATGGAGTCCATGCACAAGACCGCCGTGGATGAGGGCAGTCTTCAACACTTCCTGGAGAGCTGTGTTCACATCCATTGCCCCTCCGCTCAGGACGGGGTTGTTGGGAATTTCACTACACATATGTTAGGTTATATTAAGAATACTTGCGGTACCAGTAGGGATGCAAACGATACATCGATGTTTTTCAAACATCGATTTATCGTTCATAAACATCGATGTTTTAACATACAGATATTTTACAGGAGCAGAAAGATTCAATTGATAAAGTAACAGCTACAGTAACTGATAATGACAGCACGGTGATGAAAGTAAATCGAGAGATGTTAGGCGAAAAAAAAATTATACCTTGTTTTGCTCATACAGTGACTTGTCACAAATTCATTGGATAAATCTAAAGTTGCATCTACCATCATAAGTAAAGTACGTTAAATTGTAAAATTCATAAAACGTAGTGTCAATGCCAATAACGAATTGCACAAAAAGCAAAGAGAGAATGGAATGAAAGAAAGCCAGACAAAAAAAACTAATAATAGATGTTATTAGTATATAAGCTGTTTACGAAACATGCTAGATAAATATTCACATTATATTTGAATGCACCCTGTCATTAAAAGTAGAAATTGACAAGGAAGTTTCAAAGAGATTTCACAAACTAGAGCAATGTTCATTGTTGGCAATTGCTACCGCCTTGGATCTTTGTTTCAAGCTAATGCATTTTAAAGATTGCAAAGGGAAAAGTCATAAATTTCATAAACAATTACTTAATGAGTAATGAAACAAGCGGAAATGAGTCTTCTGACAAATCAGAAAAGGTGATAACAATGAAAGTGACTTATGTAGCTACCATTAAATATTGACACAGTATAATATGAAAAAAAAAATACGAAAGATAATCCTAAAGCAGAATCAGAATTTAGAAGGACTTTCCAAGTGCTGACATCATGAATTGAAAAGAGGGGGGGTGGAGGGGGAGGGGGGGGATCCCCCTCTATCGAACCCCCTATTTTTTTCTTGCCGCTGACGCATATTTTGGGAATTATGGGGGGAGAAAGAAAAATTGTACCTGACCTTTCCAAGTGCTGACGCAGTGGTTTCGCTCTAAAATTTTATTAGAGATAGATGTAGGCCCACTAGAATCACTCACTCACAAAATTTTGAACTGCAGAAATCAGTATTTTCCGAAATATAACACTTTAAAATCCACATACAACAAACATTGTTCACAATAATAAAATGACACTGATTTAATCCATAGAGTATATTCAATATAGTAATATGATAAAAGTATGGCCTAATATGATAAAATTTAATTGTAATAATTTTATTATTGGTAATGAATAAATATTTGATACTAAACTATTTTTTTTATTTGATTTAACTTGCACAAAAAATAGGATTTTTCTGAACCCAGTCTACGTCGCCCCGCTTTCGCGGGGCCCCTCCTTCTGGGTGCATTAACCTATCCAAACCTAACCTAACCAACTAAGGGGGGAGAAGGAGGAAAAGTTATTCCGAAACCTAACCTATCTTTGAATCAGAATCAATTAGGAGCTGCAATTACTCATTTTTTAAAATAAAACACCATTTTATTATTAATTTCCTCTTTAACTTTTTTAAGTATTAATTTCCTCTTAATTTTATTGTTCTGTTAGAAATTTTATTAGAATGACTAAAAAATATTTAAATATATTATTTAAGATTGGTTTAAAAGTCTCGTTGCCAAGCTGACAATTCAACACTATATTGAATATACTCTATGGATTAAATCAGTGTGACATTTTATTATTGTGAACAATGTTTGTTGTATGTGGATTTTAAAGTGTTATATTTCAGAAAATATTGATTTCTGCAGTTCAAAATTTTGTGAGTGAGTGATTCTAGTGAGCCTACACCTATCTCTAATAAAATTTTAGAGCGAAACCACTGCGTCAGCACTTGGAAAGGTCAGGTACAATTTTTCTTTCTCCCCCCATAATTCCTAAAATATGCGTCAGCGGCAAGAAAAAAATAGGGGGATCGATAGAGGGGACCCCCATCTACCCTAATTACTACCCCTCCCCTCCATTCGTAATGTCAGCACTTGGAAAGTCGAGCCCAGAATTTCATGTTCATGTCATCTACTGTTACTCCTATAAAAGAAAATGTGTTGGAGATGTGGGATGACATGAAGGGGTTATTATATATTTCATAATTTAGCTATGACCTATTTGCCTATCATGGCAACTTCGGTACACAGTGAGCGGTTCTTCTCTTAAGCTGGAGCTACTATCACCCAGGAGAGAAACCGCTTACTGGGCACCAGGTTGTCAAAATTATTATTTTTAAATTCTGTGTAAAAAAAAAATTACATACTTGTTATCTGTCAAAATAAAATAATGATTATTCTTTTCTGCTAAAAAAGACATCGATATATGGTTCATAAACTTCGATATTTCACTTTTCACAATAACGATGTTCTAACATCGATGTTTTTTATGAGTGATGTTGCATCCCTAGGTACCAGTATTGGCTAATCTTAAATGAAGGTTTATCGCCAGCAACGAGGTAATTTAGCCGTAGTCCGTAACTGTGCAACCGGAAACTTTCTTTCAGAACAGAAACGGGATTATCTCATTGAAAACGGGATGTACGGTCACATTTTCCAAGTGTAAAAAATCCCGGTTTTAAGTGAAGCCTTGATGCACACAAATATTAGGATTTCTCTAGTATATCATGGAAATGCGGGAAAACTGATAAAAATTGTTAATGTGTCACTGGAATAAGAACAGTCACTAGGTTTGCTAAATAACACGAGCTATACAAAATTTAAGGTTATGTTGACAATTATAAAAACATCATAAAAGTATATTCCTGAAGATTTTCAATTAATCATTAATTTAATTGTAATAATTGACGACCTTAACTATGCATTACACAACAATTTCTGTTAAAATACATGTAAACAAAACAATACTTACACATCGACTTCAGCCATAGTTTATCACGTTTTGTACACCTGAAATATGGAATGAAACAAATTGAATGACTCGTATACATTATATCACAATAATCAAAAACTATAAAGTTACAAGGATCGCTTAAATTAAAACAGATTTCACTAATATTATCACCAAGTCTTTGACACTTTACCTTGCGTACCAGAAAAAGACAAGAGTTGCCATGATTATGATGCACAGTGACTTATACAAATGTGTTGCTAGCTGCAAAATATTTGGGATTTATAAGTATTAAAAAAATGTATATTAGGATGTATAAAATTTAGATGGCGCTGCTGTAGCTAAAGCTTAAATATATTTATATAGATGATGACAAATTTAATTTGATATAGGTATTGAATTAAAGAAATGCAATGTCTTTATTTCAAATAAAATTGTTAAATATAAATTTTAAACCGACAATCATTTGACCAGTAATTTATTTTTTATAGTAAATTACAAAGATATATTTTTTATAGTAAATTACAATATTGTGCGTGAAAGGCAAGAAAGATACAGTAGGCAGTAGGTCAATGGTAGCGACTTTGTGGCCATTCGTTAACACTATATTGACAACAATAAAGAACAGCAATATTGGCCTTATTACCTAATTTTTAAAAATAAATTTATATCAACGTCACTTTGATAAAACATACACTTTGTTTTGCTATATTTATTTTTTTATGTTTTACCTATTATTTTATAATAATAAATCGTTGTAATTTAATAAATAAATTAAGTTTATACAAAATGTAATCGTTATAACAGTCAAATGGCGCGTAATTCTGATATATTATTTATGACTGAATACATAAAAAATGTTCTATATTTTGCAACAGTGAGACAAGGGAAAGTACTTAATAATACAAATGATACTCATTACTTTTCTATAGATAATGAGTTGATATACGAAAATTATTATTCAGATTTTGGACCTTTAAACTTAGGATGTATATACAAGTATTGCAAAATATTAAACGAAAAATTAAATTTTTATTTAAACAAGCAATGTATTGTTCATTACACGTCTATTGATCCTAAGAAAAAAGGCAACGCTGCTTTTCTTTTAGGATGTTATGGAGTTTTATATTTAAGTTTAACTCCAAAGGATGCGTTAAAACCTTTGACTATTCACGGTCAAAGTTACAGGTATGTTGATTTTTTTGTTAACAGAGTTATTATTGTTATTAACAGCTAAAATTGGATTACATTAAATAAACGAATTATATCATTTTAAGACCATTCCAAGACGCATCGCAAGGTGATTCAATGTACACGATATCTTTATTGGACTGCCTTCAAGGTCTAGCTAGGGCGCGGGATTTGAACATGTTCAACTTTCAAGATTTCAGTTACGAAGAATATGAACGATTGGATAAAATTCATGGTGGAGATCTTAATTGGATCGTACCTGGTAGGTAAAAAACACTTTATCAATGTATAATAAACACTGTAGTTTTATATAATAAATAAACGCTACTGTTTAAATTCAGGTAAATTCCTTGCATTTATTGGACCAGTCGATTATAGCGTATCATTATATCACCCTCCCGAGATGTACATCGATTACTTTCTAGAAAACAATGTCAAAATTGTCATAAGGCTAAATAAAAGACTTTACGATGGAAATGTGTAAGTACGTATTTAATGAAACTATCAAATTTTTAAAAACACATCATGATTTTTTTATTTTTTTTAGGTTTATCAATGTTGGAATAACGCACTATAATTTATTTTTTCCTGATGGATCGTGTCCACCTAGACATATTTTACAAAAGTTTCTACAAATAAGTGAAGAATCAGATGGAGCTATTGCTGTTCATTGCAAGGTTATGAATTTCAAATTATGTGATTGCTAATTTTATCACTGTATATAGAAAAATTCGGATTTATAAAATGATTATTTAGGCAGGTTTGGGGCGAACTGGTTCATTAATCGGATGTTACTTAATGAAGCATTATCGTATGACAGCTCATGAAGCTATAGCTTGGATGAGGATATGTAGACCTGGTTCTGTTATTGGACATCAGCAGGTGAAACATTTATTTAAGAAATATTAATTTTTCACTAAGATATTTAAGAACTGAATTATTTCTTAGGCTTGGCTAGAAGAATTGGAGTCATGGTTGATAAAACAGGGGAATATTTATAGGTAAAAAAAGAACAACAATTATAAACTTTGTCATTGATTTAATTATATCTGAAGATTGAGTGTAATTAAAATTCGTAAAGCTTTTAACAGGAGACGTATTTACAATGATATTGATAAATTACCTGTCCATGAGTTTGGAATATACTCAATTGCTGAAAAAACTCATAAATACAAACCGGTGATCGTTAGTAAGTCACCATCACCGCCACCACCTATGCAAAGGCAAATTCATTCAGATCAAGTCCGACCGCAAGCTTCCAAAACAAGACAAGGTTCGATGTTTATTTTTTGTATTATTTCAGACAGTGTTATTTTTAAAAATGGTTTCATTAGTACTTTAAATTTTAAAGTAACACTGTTTGAACGTGTTACTATTTATTTTTAGTTATTTGAGCATAACTTATTGCCAACACATGTGATAACAGTTTTATTTTAAATATATTTTTATATATTTATTTTTTTGTAAAGCTGATCTTTATTTATATTCAGATAATGCTGAAAATAATGAAGACGAGCTTTTTCTTGCATCATGCGATTTAACAGTAGCAACTACAGAACCATTGGTTCAGCTGAAAGGCTGTGTGATTAAAAATAGTACGATATCCGAAGATTTGTATTCCAACGATGACTCTGAACAAGATATTCCATCTTGGAAAAAATATTTATGTTGTAAACCGTGCATGAAATCGTGTAATGACAAACTGTGGTTGTTGGCAGTACGTTGTGCAAAAATAGCTCCTAAAAGGTGCAATTCAAGTAAATTTTGCGTTTTGCTCGACACGGTTAGTTCTTATTTGTCACTAAGTTTCGGATTATGCGACTATTAATAACATTTGTAAAATTGTAATATAAATTTTGAAATATTTGGTGTTGAGGTAGCTCCTTGTAAGGCGGTCGAAGATGAACGAGTCGAGTGGAACAAGAAGATGAACACAGTTCAGAAAGATCCTCAAAAAGGGTACAATATTTTACTAATCATATTTCTTAGTTATTAGAGATGTCTGATTTAAATAATGACGTATTTGTAGAAATTTCACGGAAGGAAATAGATCAAGACTTGGGAGTGGTGAATCCCGTAATTTGCGATCTTCATCTAGATATAGTACAGCCAAACCACAAGGGCGAAGTGCTATCGTTAAGTCCAACGTATGTACTAATATTAATTTAAATGAGATTATATTAAATAATTAAATAATAAGCTTATACAATTTTATTTATATTATAAATTATTTTTAGGATAATGATAAGAATCCCGGATATTTGAATACTTCTACATTTAGTACGAATCAGACACAGGTCGCAAAAACGTTAAATGAAGCGAAGGTTAGCTATATCAATGAATAATAACTTTTCTAACATAAAAAAAAATTTCTTTTAAGTATGTATTGTAAAGTTGATTAATTAATAACTAATTTTTTGATGCCGGATTGATTCGAAATAAGTGACAAATATTATTGTAGTCTAGAAGTGTTAGTGCTAGTGCTAATTGTGCAGAACCGAGCTTTTACAAGTTTACAAACCCAAGCTTTTAAATAAAATATTACGCTTCTCAGAGTTGTAGCATTGTGAGAGAATATGTGGTCTTTTAGTGTAATATTTAAGCTTGACAATATATTATTTGTAGAACCTACTAATGCGAAGCACAAATGATCAACGAGAAAAATATTTGGGATCAAGCATTACAATTAAGCCGCATTACTCTACTGTAGTTTCAAATAATTTAAGCGGACGAATGGCATTTGGGAATTTAACGAAAACACTACCCTCAGTTTTCACTCTTGGTAAAAGTATTTTTTATATTAAGTCATGTTGAAATTAGAAAATAACAAACACCATTAAGTTTAAAAAAAATTTAGGACCTAGAAACTCAATACAACCGCAGCAAAAGCGCCGTCTAGGACGAAGTCCAAGCCCTCCTGCATTGAGAGTGACAGAACAGTCCCGTGCGACGAATACACCTACTCCAGTTGAGGCTATTAAAACAAAAGATTCAAAATGTGCTTTAAAGGAGGCACTTTCTCGACTAAAGCGTACGTGATTTAACTGCATTTATTTTATTAATTATGCACCCAGCTACAACTCAGCTAACCATTATTGCTTTTTAACGGCATGATTTTGTAATTTAAAGAGACCAGCGACACCAAATTTGTAAGTGTTGAGTAATTTTAGAAATTAAAAGAATTAACCAACCGGAAAAACTGTAGTCTACAGGAGACATACACATTAGTATATAGATTTAATAATTTCAATCACCATCACGTTCTATTTGGCTATGTATCTTATAATATCTTTCGAAAAATTTAATTTTTTCTTTCAAGAGCTTTTCTCCAACTAGCCGGCTTGTATAGTATAATTACAGTTTACAAATCCGTTTCTTCACATTTTTGTCTTAACTAAAATAATCTTCTTAAGTGTTTTGCGCTCTTATATTTGACGTTTAAATTGCATATGTGTACATTGCTTTATATATTGCGTTCGTTGGTAATTATAAATATAAAATACTGGCAACTTTAATCTGTCATTTGTTTGACAGAAATCTGAACAGATGACTGTCAAATGAAATAAGTAACCTTTTAAGTTAAAATGATTGCGATATTTGTTAAATAAAACGATGTTTTCATAGTGAAAATATAATCTCATAAATAATTCAGATAACACTAACGCCACCTATGGGTGCTTTAGTAACGAGAGCGTTGCGACCTATTAGGGCCTTTAATATTGAGAACCGGGCGCACCGGGTTATTTCTAAAGAAAAGCCCGATCCAGCCCCCATGTATCCCTCCACACTGAAGGACTTAAAAAGAGCTCAAGAAATAGACCCACATCTTGATGAGAAACTTGACAAAAAGGATCCAGGGTTAGACTTAAGATTGAAGGATGTTTATGTAACATCGTATGGGAGGCCTGAGGATGATGTGACGAAGGAGAAGAGACTGCAGAGTATTAATCGGCCGCTCCCTGAAATTCGCACTTCAGTTCCCGACTTCGACTTTGGTTTAAAGGAACCGGATAAAATTCCTTATGGAAGAACTACACTGCGGCAAGCCATAGAATATATATCATCTCATCAAATCAACCCCACTGAGGTTACAGCAACTAAAATAGCGTATGAATATAATTTGAAAGAAGAAGATGTAGAAAATATTCTTAAATATTTTAAAACTTTTGAAGTTTATTTACCAGCTACAAAACAAAGTCCAGCTATGTTTGCTGGTCCGTCAGCATTAAGAGAGCAATTGGATAAAAGTGATGTTAAAGAAATTGAAGGAAAAAAGGAAGGAGTTGAGGAAAAGGAGGCTCAAAAAAATGTATCATAGATTAATGAAATGCAATCGCTTCAATGAACTTTTGTAATATACAAATACAAAAACAAATAGGATATACACAAAAATTTATGGATTACCCCACCTATAAATTTTGAATTAATAGTTTATTTAAACTATAACTTATATAGACGATAGAAATTAGCAAATATTAAAATTCATAATGTTTCCTTCCATTTTTCAAATATAAAAAAGCTTTGTTACAATTAAGATCCATAATCATAACAACATGTATCCCTGGATCCTTCATGAAGATTGTAGATTATAATATTATATATGTATTTAAATAAAAGGTGATCTAGTTTTAGATAATAAAAAATGTTATGTTTATAATGGATTTAATTTTTTATCTCAAAGGAAGTTAGTTTAATTATACTAATTCTTAAAATTGGATACTAAAATCTCCCTAATTTTTAAATTCAACTAATTTCTGTGTTAAACAAAATCCTTGGTTTTGTTTAAATATTTGACTCTGACCAAAAGGCTTTAATACTGTAGAGCCAGTGTTTAGACCCGTTAATATGAATGTAGAAATAGATATTATGACTTAAGTGTTCTTAGTGGTGGTGGTAGGAATTTAGGATCCTTTAAGGATGCTAGATTTATAGCCACATGTCAGCTATTAATGTGTGTCCTAAACCTAAACATATTCTTGACACTTTTGATTGTAACAGCTGATTTTTTTTTATGATTTCAGGCTGGGTCCCATAGTAAAAAATTGTAAGCATATAGTAAATTTTATTGAATTCTAAAATTTTGATTTTTTTCTCTGGGGGAGGGGAGCAGCTGCCCCTTGCTTGTACCCCGTTGGCAGCTTATTTCTCAAGTCTTTATGACTTTGATACCAAATGTTTTATATGTAAATTATATAAGTAAACAACTTAATTTATTTAGTGCCCGGAGGACCAAGAGATGGGTCCATTGGTGCAGCATCTTTAGGTGCTCGTAGAGACGCTCCACCTGAACGGAGAGCGCCCTCTGTACGTTCTGATGAGAGACCATTAGCGACGCAGGGAGATTTACTTAACAGCATAAAGGTAGATCTAAAAGTTGTATTTAAATTATTTATATATCTTTCTTACAAGAACAGTATCGGCCAGCCCTTGCTTCGCACGTCTGTATATTTTAAAAGTACTAAGCATTCAGACTTAAGTTAGGATCTTTCTCTATGTCTTTCTATTACCTTGACTGCAATAATATTGATGTCTTAACATTATTTACTCTTTTTTAATTCTAAATTATTGTTATTACTAAGTTATATTGATGTCTACTGGGAAGGTCCGAGTTCAATCCTGGGCACAATTGTAATTTTGAGAGCATTGATTTAAACTGTACCTATTGGTGTGTTGTAGGCGGTAGCCGATAAATACATTACATGACAGATATCATTATTATAACTCGAATAATAATCTATTGAACAAGCCATGGTATAGTAGTTCTGGGTGGAAAATAAAACGAAAGCGAATGCTAGCTTAACACCGCTAACAGTAAATTACAGTAGATCAAACGGTAGCAGAGCGTAATTAACATATTATTACTTATTTACTACTACTTATATATATTTTTTATAAAATTGTAGTTTGAACGAAGATTACGTGAAACATGGACCAATGAGAAATCTGGGATTAAAATTAGCGATAAAAACAGGTAACTTTTTCACGTTGTGTATCTACATTTCATTATTAATTTTATATTTACAACAATTTGTAGCACTAGTTCTAAAGAAAAAACGAGTTTACGTAACTTTAGAATAATTAATATTGCTACAAATAAACCAGGAGGCAATCGTGAATCAAGGTTAGTTTCCATTAATTCCGTAATATTTTATTAACAAGAATTTACCGTAATCGATTTAGCCATTGTATAGCTGTGAACCTTCATCAACAACAAATACCGACAAACTTTACACATAGACGACATACTTATTTAGTTTTAATATGATAATTAAGAATAATTTTGTTTTAGTACGACTTCCAGAGAATTGAAACCTAGTAATAATAATAAATCAAATATTCCTGCGACGAAGCCCAGTCTGGGACTAAACCGTGATCTCAGGTTTGTAGTAAATTAAAAAACATTTCCTTTCATTTTAGTTTTTTTTATGGCAGCTAAAGGGCAATCGAGCAGACGCTCCACATGATGTGTAAGTGGTCACCGTCGTCCATGGACATCGGCAATACAGCGAAACCTAAGGAAGAACCCCATGTGTCCACGATATATCCACTATATAACCGCAGCATTAATAGGATGGGAGAGGGAGAGTGTAAGCCTGGATTGCATGCGGCTCGATCGGAACGCGTCAATGACTTTTGGCGGTCGGATTTGATTGCTAGTGGTAGCTTAACCCAGTCGGGGAACAGATTCCCTACCATCTAGAGGGTGCTGGGTTACTCAGCTATTACGAAATGCTGTCCCAGCGGCAGAGGGGGAATTGTATTCTAGCCCATCCCCTGACGGGTTTAGTGAATTATTTACTCAATTTATAGACCTCAAATATTTTTTAAGTAGACTGAAACTCGTTGATCAATGATGGCCTATAATAGCTTTACGAAGATGTTGGACTGATAGTGTTGCATAGAACTCGAGCTCTTAAGTCTTATTCTTAAAGACTCGATATTCAGGACACGGCGAGCTAAAACTCGAGCCTCGAAAAGAACTCGGAGTCTAAAAGAAAACGACTCCTGAGGATAGCAAATGTATTTTATCTCTTATATCATAATAATATAAGAGATAAAATAACTTGTCTCGTACTAATGACGTATACCTCTTATAACATTGATATCCTGGTTACTTAGTTATAATCTATAAGTCATTTTAATGTATCGAATCCATTGATTTATAATAATAGAATCACATTCATCGCCAAGTGTTCTGCTTTAGTCGATTCAAATCAGGAAATTGTAAATAATTTTCGAATGTTAACGGCAATTTTAACAGTCTACCGTGCATATGTTGTATCATCGTTAAGATTTGGAATAATATTTTGAGGAAACTCAAGCGAAAATTTGACAGTATTCAAGGCACAAAAAAATGTATTAGGGCAATGTTTGGGCTAAAGATTACCGAAAGCTGCAAAGAATACTTTAGAAATTATAAGTTTCTGTTTATGGCCGAAATAAGTAATCTATCTCTGTCCAAAATCTATGGAAAATTGATTCCAAATCCAAATTTGTGTTTATAAAATTCAAATATGGAATCAATCAATTTCGCCCGTTAAAGATTGTTGGGTACATAAATACTTCGAATATTTAGCTTTATAAATGTTTTAGAGAAAAACCCGTGACGTCAAGGGGATTCAGCAAACCACGACCGAATTCACCGAAAGGAAGAAGATCTCCTCATCCTTCGTTTTATTAAACTCTACAAAAAAATATTACTGATAAATTGTTAGTATTAAAAAGAATAAAAGTTTGACGAAATCTTTGTATTATTTCAGTTGTAAAAATAAATAACCCATAGAATTTAAAAATATTTATTTACACATTTAAACCTTAACCTAAAATTATATTTAGTAATGACATTTATATATTTTTATGTAGTGTCATTTGAATTGACCTTTATCAATCAATATCGAAAAAGGTTTATTAATCTTTTCAACAATAGAATGGTTTTAAATGCATAGTATCGATATCGATATTTTGTTAGCTGTAATGTTTTTTTAATATATATAGTAATGATTTATTAGAACCAATGGAAAAATAATTAAGATCTAATTTTTATTTTAGTGACGCTATTTAATCGCAGTTACGATTTTAATGTAAAATCGATTATTTCAACAGTTTTTATAGTAAAAATGATTAAAATGATGAATGAAAAAATACTTGCAGTAATATACTGTTAAAGTATGTTTGTAAAATCTCTGATATTAAGTTTATTTTTTGCAATTTTATCAATAATTTATTTTTTATCTATACAAGTCCTATCATATTTTTCATGATTTTTTTAAAGTTCTATGCATTCAACAGTTAATATTGTACTAGCTAATTCAGCATCAACAGTAAAGTTAAATCATTTTGTTGTACTGGACGGATTTTAATGCAATTTCTATATTTTTATTTACAAGCATTTTGTATGAAATTCGTAGATTTATTATAACCTAATTAGTATATAGTAGTCCTACGATAAACCAGGGTCTGGTGGTGGTGGCGCCATGCAGTTACCGTCAGGATACCGTTTCTTGAAAGCTGCTATTAAATCTGGATCCACGAGACGTACTCCGTCCACTTGGTTACCGAGAGTTATCCTGAAAATTTTAAATATTTTTAAAGATAAAATGTAACAATACGGAAACAACGTTTATTTAATCATAATCGAAGTAAAACTTACGAATTGCTGGATTTTGAATTTAAAAAAAAACCTCTAATAATGCCACATAATTTTTTGATAAAAAGATATAGGCCTCATAAGACTAAGTTAAATTAAGTTTTCTAAGTTATTTTTGTATAAATAGAGGCCCTAATTGTTCAAAAAAAATACTTTCAAGCAAAATTCACACTAAGGCTGATATTACTCTGATCGCCTTGCTACCCATGATTTAACCCAAATTCGTCTTTTATTTCAAGTTTTATTTTTTTTAATGCAATTAATAAAATTCCATTCACAGCTACGGAAAACACTACTAAATCGTTATCCATCTTGATAGTATATGACGTTTATATGATCATATGTGGGTGTATAAGTAAAAATGAAGAACTATCATATAAATATGATCATAGAACTTGACAGATATGACATCATATATATATGATAAATATATGATAGTGTAATATCAGCCTCACACTATAATCTGTATCGAATTAAAGAAAATAATAAATATTAATCAGATGATCATACCAGTTAGGTTGTACATTGTGTGGTCGACCAAACAACTCAATTTTTCTTGTCCCTGGACTGAGTCTTTCTAAAAGTTAAATAAATATGTAAAATGATTTTGATATTTCGTAAAAACTGCACAATTTTAAATATTTACTTATTAACTAACCTATAATTCCATAAATTTCGTCAGGCTTGTGTGAGGTGGCGCGTACTTCAGCAACGATGACGTCACAGTCCAGGCCTCGGTTCAGATTCTCGGGGTTACCTTTCATACCCACCTACAAAACAATACATATGTACATTAGTAGTGCGACGTAAATATTTCTTAAAAGAAAACCAAACTTAGCATTAAAGAAAGAGATCACGCGATATTTCTCTAATAGAAGTGAAAAAGACAAAACATTGATCGCCAACGCTCGCTGAGTTTTTGCGAGTTACGTCGTTACTGTAAAAAGTAGGGTTTCCTTTTTATTTTAAAGATGTTCCGGTTTAATATTTAATATTTATTAATGTAGAAAAAAAAGGACACAAAACGAAAAAAAAAACTGTCAACACAATTTTTTTTTACACGAAAATGAAATGGAAACTCTAAAAGTTTGCAAAAGCAAGTAAAGCTTATATTATTGATGCGAATGAAGAACAAATATAGAATTTAATTGTTTATATTATTATCATTCAAATTAGGGACTTTATGATTGTGTGTGTATTAAGGAGAACTTATGGAATGACAGTTTAAATTACCAGAAATTAAAAAGGTTCAAAAGTTAAGTTTAACCAAAGTGTCAGGTCGTTTTAGTTCTAGTTTGCATAAATGTGGACAACATTTAGTCAATCGCTACCACTGGGGAAATGGGAAATGGTCTTCAAGGGGCCGCAGGGGATGGCAATTCTTTTCGGAAAAGATCGATTTCTAAACTAAATGCTGAAGACCAAAAAAAAGTAAAAAGTTCATCAAGGTCCATGAAGCCTTACAGCGAAGTTAAGCGACATAGATTTCGAGGTGAAGCCCTTTTTTTCGTTACCAGGGATGCACACTGGCACTACATGAGCTAGAGACGCCATCGATGGTCTTTTTTATATGTTTCGCTACAAATAAAATATTGCAAATTGTATTATAAATAATATATAATTTTCGTTTACCAAGCAATGCTCTTTCCCATGGTTAAGCCAATGTCCAGTACGTCCAGTGCGGATGATGCGCTGCAGCTGGTTGGTCTTCACCCATATCAGCTCGTCCACGCGCTCATAGCCCCACAACTTAAGGCATTCACGACCCAATTCCATTGCTCTAGGTAAAAAAGTTTAAGCTTCAATTTGAAGACCAAATTTGAATATAGTATTTTCGAATCGAGTTTTGAAATCATCCGAGTATTCCAATAATTAAAATTGCACGAATATTCTAAATATGTGACGTCCATTTTATGTTTTTACTAAGAACTAAAGTAAGTAAAGGTGAAGGTAGTAAATACACCTTAAAACTTTTCCATCATTATTTTCGAATTATCGGGAAGTTTCGTGTAATGTAACATTCTCACACCTAAAGAAAGTTTAAAAGTTAAATAAAAGATGAGTTTTAAACTATCTTGTTTGTATTCTTTTAACAAAGAACTGCAATCGTAGTTACCTGCCAGTAACCCAGAGAAATATGAGCCCACTATCCTGCAGCTGCGGCACTCCTAGGCACCTCATCTCATCATCAGACATGGTGCCATACGGTAGTTCCATGTGAATATCCCATGGTGGATCTGCCATTATTACTGCAAATTTACCTATAAAGAAACACGTGATATTTTAATTATTTTGATTCACATATTAAACAGGTTAAGATGTTGGCGTCTTAGGCGTCCAAGATCAATATTGGGCATAAACCTCTGACTTCTCCGAGTTCTGTGTGTTTTAAACAATTTAATATCACTTGCTTTAACAGTGAAGAAAAACATCGTGAGAAAACCTACACTTCACAGAGTTCTCCATAATGCTGCTGGTGTGTTACATCGACCAATCTGCACTAGGCCAGCATGATAGGCTATGGGCCTTCCTTCTTCCATTCTAAAGAGACCCAGCTCAGTACGAAGCCACTAACAGATTAAAATGATGGTAATATGTAAAGATTTTAATTTATTTTCTTACCTAAAAACGTCATATCCAGGTATCTTAAGTCGCATTGTATCCACTGTGGAGGGGTTAATGTTAAGACTCCATCTGGCTTTATCACTGCATTAGTACCTGATGAAAACATCAATTTTAAGTCAAGAAAAAAGTCGCTTCCCACTTTGATCTTTTAAACTACGTAACGGAATTTAATGTGGTTTTCACCAATAGACAGTGATTCAAGAAGAAGGTTTTTATGTATAATACATGCATATTATAGTAGAGAAAGTAACCGTGCGGAGCCGGGGTAGGTCGCTATTTATAAATAATATATTATTATGATAAATGTTACCATTGTGTACTTGTTTGGATATGGGTTCTGTTGTCACTTTTGCGGTTATATTTGGATCTGTGTTATCAACTTCGTAATGTACATATCTGCAAATAAGTAATAACAGTTAATAAAATAGTAGACCATATTCTGAATGTTTACAAAACAATAGTTTAAAGATTATAATAGAAATTATATATGCATTGTGAGCATGCTGCGTGCCTGTATGGGTAATTCAATTCGTGACGTTTACTATTTTGACAAATAGAACACGTGCGGGAACTGAGACGTCACATAAGAAGCAATCGCGTGTGACCCGCAACTCTCGCCTCGCGCTCCCCGCTAAAAAGTGTGAAATGACCTCAATTTGTGTGGCAAATTGGTCTTTGTATAGTTCAGATAAATTGTTTTTATTCAATGCTCTCATATCTCTATGAACTTAACGGCGCAAGGAGTGACATCACAATTGTGTTGCATAACATAATTTATATTTTAGCCAAGTTTGTTGAGTAAAAGTATTAAATCTTCACATATTTAATTAATGTTTTTATTGATCTCTAAGTCATCATTATTCACAAAAACCTTACATCAAATAGATTTAATATTAGTACTACCATATAATTAAATGAAAATTAAATAAATAATTTACTTGCAGCTGTCCATGTGAAAGCAAGTATTTAAGAATGAGCAATCACCCAGTGTCTCATCAGTATGACTTTGTATTATCTTCTTGAAATGCAGTTTCTTGCAGCCGTAATTGGAGTCTGATTTATCACAATCCTGAGTTTTGAATGCTCTTACACATTCTGCCCTTGTACCATGTGGGCAAAACTCCATTACCTGTGCACCTAAGAAATAAAGAAAGTTACAAAACACAATTTCATATAAAAGTAAATTTTTGAGGAGAAACTATTAAATATTAATTAAATAAACAATTTTATATTCTATATCAATGTTTTATTTTATATTCTCTTATCATATAATCAATTAGATTAACTTTATTAATAAGTTTTTGAATAATCCTTGTCAAATCAAGATACTAAACTTAACATATTTTTATGTAAAATGCCCATATTTTTATAAAATAATAGTTAAAATTTACAAAATAATACTGAAATTTGTAAAAAGTGAAGAATAAAGTTTACCTCCTTGACTTTTAAACTTGTCTGCAAGAGATTTCTCCTTAGCTGTAGGTTTACTTAATAAATCCATTATTTCTTCACCTACCCTTTTTACAGCTTTTTCTCTACTTGACGGCATTGCTAAGAGAGACTAAAAAGAAAATAGCAATTACTTTTGCGTTTTTTGGTTTCAGTTTGGGACTAGTATTAAAATATTACCATTAAATCTGTGTTATCTTTTCCAGTTTTCTTCTCATCTGTAGTTGATTTTGAAACTTTTGGGGTTGGACCCTCATCTTTTGCACTATCTCCTAAAATATATTTTTAAATTGTATTTACATGATTTAAGTAAAACATAAATTACTTATGAAAATACTTTTTGGAACTTTTTATAATGAAAAAAAAAAACATGTATGGCACAATTTTCAGTTGATCATAGTTAAGGATATCAATAAAATATTAATCAAACGTTTAACACCTTTTCTTTTAGTAGTAGTAGTAGACTGTTCCTCCATCAATGCAGCAAGAACTGCTGCCAGCCTCACAGATTCTGCACTAACTACTTCTATACTAGCATCGGTTGTACTCTCGGTCCTTTCCTTTATACTATAAATAAGACTTTGAATTTACAAACAACATAAAATCTAAAAAAATATCTAATATATGTTTCTGTGTTAATGTTACTTACGTAATAAGCTTTTGAGTAGCAAATTTCTGTAACAAACTAGCAACTATGCCAGTATCCACATCTCCCAATCCTGGCATTAGAGCACTAGCAGTAGCTGGTAATTGCAACTGCATATCTGATAAAACCTGAAGCAGACGCACTTCTAAAGACACAAGAGGAATTGGTTTTGGTTTTTCTACTGCAGTTGTTGCTGTAAAAAAAAGTATATGTTAATTGATTACAATCCATGATAATGTTAAAATGTGAAAGTGTGTAATAAACACTTGATGTGTGTCATAAAAAATTGTCTTTCATTTGCACTGTAACAGAAAAAAAAATGAATTTTATCTCTATAGGCAGCTTATAAACCTGAATGACGTTGGCTTCTCTGAAATCTCATTTAAAGGAAGATCTTGTAAGATAATAAGAAAATGTATTCAATTCAGCAATTCTAAGAAAATGACCATAGTTATTATTTTTCATTTCTCATATTCCAACAAATATTATAAATGCGAAAGTAACTCTGGCTTATCTGTTTTGCTTCTATGCTTAAACCACTGAACAGATTTTGCTGAAATTTGGTACACTGATAGACTAGAGCTCGGGAAAGGACATAAGCCATGTTTTATCACGAAAAAGAAGTTTGAAGGAGTTGAAAGATGGGATAGAGTGCATGCCAAGCTATTGGATGCATAGCATGAAATTATATCCAAGATATTTACATTCAGTTTTGGCTGATGATGGACTGGAAACAGAACGCTCCTTGCTACTCGACGAGACCGGTGAACCTTCATTTTTGTCACCAGTCGGTAATGTTGAATTGAAAATAATTTGCCGCTCCTTCTTCCTCTTTTCTAATTTTTCTCTCAAGATGTTCCTTTTACTTTTAACCGCTTGAATTTCCTCCCAAGCATCCGACATTGTATATTTAAATCTGAATAGGTTTGTTTTTATACCGGTTCTTCTCTTTTCATTTTAACCTCAAAAACATATTGAAGTAGTAGACAGTGGTATGAGTTTGATATTATTTTATTATTAAATTTTTCCGACACTGTAGATAGATACAGTTTTATTTTAAGTAATATGAAATTAATTTATTTCAAAGATTCTTTTATTCACGTAAAGATAAACATACATAACAATAATAGGGACGCGATCTAAAATCGGTCTTTTGAGATCGATCAATCGATTTATAAGATCGACATTTACCTCTGAATCGATCTTACACTATAAATAATATCCATTATTCAATAATAATGTCAGGTTTGTCTGTTCAGTTTTACGTTTAAAATCAATAATTATCTGTCAGAGGAAGCGTGGGAGTCTCCGAGAGAGGCGGGCTTTTTAAGAAAACAATACGAACAACACGTCCTTATTAAAATATAATTCTGGTGCTACTGATTACCGCGCTTTTATTTGATTCATAAATACAAGGACATCATACCACAAGGAATTTTATATCTATGTGCAAAAACGGTACATGAAGAGCAATTCTATTGTATTTTTATAATTGTTTTATTATCTCATATGATTTTCATCATAGGGTTTTTTCTTGTCTGGTTTTCGGACTGTATACTGCTGTAGGCATTATTACTGTTTTGATTTTGTTTTGCTAAATTTTCCAAAATGCTCTCAAATTTTGACTCTACTACAAACCATCGTGTCTGATAGCTGTCTGCAATATTAATCTCTTTCTCCAGATCATCTTCTTTAAAATCACTATTTAATATAATTTATTTAATCTGTTCATCTAGTTTTATTAATTTGTCTTTTATTGTACCCACCTTTTTAATAAACATATTTAAAACTTCTTTTTTGGGTGTTGCATTACACTTTCGAACTCATTACAAGTTTTTGTAAAAAGTCGTCGTAGAATTTTTCTTTCGATATTTACTTCTCCATTTCCCTTTTTACTGTTTTACGGTCGCCACTTGTGCAAGAACGGTAAATGAAGAGCAATTCTTTTGTATTTTTATAATTGTTTTATTATCTCATATGATTTTCATCATAGGGTTTTTTCCTGTCTGGTTTTTGGACTGTATAATCTACAAGGATATGGATAATTATAACGGAAGACATAGCTTCAGCCTTACTATAAAATTAATAAAAAAATAACCTACCACAGATAAGGCTGTACAGTGTAATACCTTTGCCTTTTCCATTATGGAATAAAAAAGGAAAATAACTGTCAGTGTCTTGTCATCGATGTCTAATTCTCTATGGTCTAATCTAATACAAATGTCATGTGCACATGTGAAGTGTTATTTGAGTTGAAAATTGAAATATTAATTTTCAACTTATGATACCATTTTTTTATTATTATAATATTTACTGGTTTGTCGTTTCTTAAATTTCTAGTGGAAAAATAGTATTGTATTAATCAAGATGGGTGATGAAACAGAAGTTAATAAAGCTCCCATGACTGACGAAGATAGACTTAAACTTTGTCAAAAGTTAGATGAGGAACTAGATGATTTTATTAATAGCTTAGAAAAAAAGACCTACACCGATGGATGGACAGAAGAGAATTGGGAGGTAAGCGTAATAAGCATACAATAAGTACATATTTGACTAATAGACCCGCTCCGGCTTATTACTGGTGCAATTTACGACACGTTAACAAAAATGATTTTAATGTTCATTATATTGCTATATATATAAGGCACACATATATATTAAGGCATTCAACGACCATATTTCAGATTATCTATGAGTCAAATCTAAGTAAATCCTATCATATAAACATATGAACTTTCACAATTATAATAATGTATTATATTATTAATAATTTAAAGATACATATTTTGAAAATTTTTAGGAAGAAATGGATAAACATCCTTTCTTCATGAAGTCAGTACCTACAGATGGTGAACTTTCTCCTCTTGCAGAAGGCCTGGCTAAGATGAAGTATGATCCTGAAGAAAACTCACCACTAGAGCTTGCTACCAGTTATAAGGAAGATGGAAACTTTAATTTTAAGCATAAAAACTATAGACTGGCTATAATAGGGTATGTATTATAAAAACCATTTTTTTAAAAACCAGTTATTAATTATATATTTAAAAAAAAATTAAATACTAGATATTTTTAAAATATTTTTTACAGATACACAGAAGGCATCAGAGTAAGATGTGACAATGCTGAAATAAATGCAAGCTTATACAACAATCGAGCTGCTGCACATTGGTACTTAAAGAATTATAGATCTGCTTTAGCTGACAGTGAAAAAGCTTTGAAATTTGACCCTGAGCATACTAAAGCAAGGATACGAGCTGCTAAAGCTGCTTTAGAAGCTGCAAATTATGATGTATGCATAGAACACTGTAATAATCTGCTTGTAAAGAATAGTGATAAAGAAATCATTGAGCTTCTCAATAATGCTAAAAAGAAGAAAATGATCAAGGAAAGAGATGAAAGAAAGAAAACAAGAGTAGATACAAAAAATAATGAAATGAAAGAGGAATTAATTAAAGCAATTATACAAAGAGGTATAAAAATATCAAAATGTGATGATGAGGATGATATTGATTTATCGAAACTTGAACCAACATTACCGGGTGCTCAGGATTCTATTGTTCACATAGAAAATGGTGTTTTAATGTGGCCTGTACTTTTATTATATCCTGAATATCAAATGACAGATTTTATTAAAGCATGTCCTGAAAATACTCCACTTTTAAATCAATTAGAACAGCTCTTTCCTGCTCCATGGGATGAAGATAACAAATATAAATGTGGCAACATTAATGTTTACTTTGAAGGATATGACAAAATGCCTCATATTTTAGATCCAGCTAAGAATTTAGAAAATATTTTATTGATTAAGTACTTTGAGTTGAAGGCTGGGACTCCTGCATTTTATGTTTTACCAAGAGGTAGTCAAGTTGAAAGAAGGTTTCTGGAAAGTTATTTGTAAAGTAAGGACTAAAGGAGACTGGAATTATGGATACAATTTTGTACCATTTTGTAAACTGATATTCAATTGTAAATAAAATTATTATGGTATCAATCATAAATGTGATAATTTTTTTGTTAATGCTGTCACAGTTACAGATAAAAATAAGATTATTATATTGTATTATATTGAAAATATATATAATATATTAAATCTAAAGGAATGTTGAGTGAAAATGAATCTTATCCAAAATTGATATAAAAATGGAATAAAGAGAAATTAATATACAATTATTATTTTTTATTCATAGACATATTTAATTAGGTTTATATAAAACTAATTATTTTATTTTAGAAAACTGTATATTTTAATAAGGCAAATCAAACAAGATAATAATATGACTAATTACATCTTATAATCATATAGATTACAAAACCTGTTTTGATATTAGTTAATTTTTCTTAAGAGGGAAAATACGGTAGTCTGACTCGTTTTTAAAATTATGCAAATACTTATTATGAAAAACATGTATGACAAAATTCAACTTAGTTTTTTTCTATTATATGAAGAATCTAATGGTCATTTTGTTGTTATAAGGTTAGCTGCTCTGACAGACTTAGAGCCATTCTCGAGTTATGCGCTTAGCAAAATTCATTTTTATTTGTATGTATAATAAAAAGAAGATAAGAAAGTCCAATCCTTAAAACTTTCCCTATGAAGTATTTCAACCATATTTCACTTGTGATCATCATGAATATTTACTGACTAATTTTAAACTTTGACAAAAAAATCCCAACTAAGCGAAGTGAGGGCGGGTATAATAAATAACAGTATAAAACAGAATATTTTATTTCCATAATAAAACTACACTAATTGTCCGTATCATCATCATTCATCTCGTAGTTTTGCGGGTAGAAGGAAGTTTTGTCGTCAGTTATAGAGGGGTAAGGGTGGTGGGGCATGGTTCCCATCCATTGTGGATACCAATACAAACCCTGAAATATAAATATTAATTATTGAAATGAATTGGGATTATTTGGAACTCAAAAGTTGAGTTTTAACTTGCCTTACTCCCTGCTGCAGCATTACACGTAAACCTATCGTCATGTAGCTCCACAGGGTCTAAATAACTTTTACCAGCAATTGATCCATAATTGGGAGGATACATAAACAAACATCCGTCAAGAATATCTAAAAGAAGATGTAAAATTAATACTCTTAATTGTTGTTATTCTAGAACAGGGTTTATCAAACTGAGGTTTGTAGGTACACTGCATTACAATCCAAACAAATAAAATTGGAGTGTCTGTTTGTAATATTAAAATAACCGATTTTTACTAAGTGCATCTGTCTGTTTGTTCCGGCTAATCTCTGAAATGGCTGGACCGATTTTGACGGGACTTTCACTGGCAGATAGCTGATGTAACAAGGAGTAACTTAGGCTATTTAACATCTCACTGCGACACATAGGAGCGGAGCAACACGCGAACGAAGTCGTGCGGGTCGGCTAGTACCATACAATTTTAGTGACAAGTGAGGGCTCGTAATTTTTTTTAAATCTTTCAAGGCTCTTATTAACATAGTCTTCTAGATAACTACCTATACTTTTATTTGTTTATATAGATGTCGTGTACTCAAAAACGAATGAAAAACCCTGTTCTAGCATCCCTGAACATTATCTGTGCCATTATTAAAACAGCATTTAAAAGATGACGTGTTAGAATTTTATGTCTCACATGGTACAGTAACATTTTCTTCTTCCTCAGGTTCTTCGGGTTTTGGTGTAGTTTCGATATACGGTGGTACTGGATCTATACCTGTTCCGGGATCACCGGGGACCAAGAAAGGACCTATGGAATATTACAATTTTTTTATGTTTGTTTTATTGTGTAAAAAATGGTATAGATATTGAAATATATTCTACTAACCACCATATGCATTGGTATAATTCCATTCGCAAACATGATGGTCACAAACTAAGGGTGTGTTTTGTTCTTTTGTATAATAGGTATTGCCGTTTGGTGTAGTCTAAGAAAAAAAAGATAATTAATATTTTTTAAAATCTATTTAATAGAATAGTCCTAATAGTATTTCACTCAAGGAATTTATATCATAACTGGAACACTCACTTAAAAATATTGTATATTCAAATATGCACCTTGAAATAATTAATATGAGGTTGACATTTGTTTCCAACATGTAAAAAGGAAAAATCGTTCCGAGCAGGACCGGGATAAAGGGGATTTTGTCCCTTCCTTGCGGTGTTTTCAAATAATTTTAAGCAGTTAAGAGAGAAGTTGATGTTATTAGTAACACAATATAGAATTTTTCCCTATTCCTTGAAGCATGTACTAGTAGAAAGTAATGTCACTAGTAGAAAGAGATGCAATCCCCTATAGTGGCTGTACTCTTCGGAGTGTTCTAGTTAGTATGTAAATTCCTCGTGTGTGACAGATGTGTGATCAAATGCACAACTTTGTTCCGTCACTTTTTGAATTTCGAACAATGAATTCGTGACTTCTTTCAATACAGATGCAAAAGAGAAATAAAACTATATAATTAATTACCAACAAATAATCGTAATGTCGATACCGCAAACCCTGTATATTAAAATCCAGTATAAAAGAGCCAGATGTTATGATACACGAGGCCGCTGTTAATGGCGGTAGTTTATACATTACGAGACCACATTTAACAATTGCTTTTGGTAATGTTGATACATCTCTTTCTCTTTGTATTAACTTTTTAAGTGGGAATCTAAAATATAATATAATGTAATATATAAATGATGATAATAATTTTTGTTCATTCTACATGAAGCAATAAATTCTACCTAAAAATACAAACACCAATGTGACACTCCAAACCATGCAAATAGTTATCCGTGGGAAAGGATATACTCGGATCGTCTAACAAATAATATTTCTGTTCATCATGGTAATGTAAAAATCCGAGGAAAACGAAAGAACGGTCTTTGCAATATGGCGCCAAACCCTTTCCCATGTTGTATATATCACTGTATAGTTCCGACATGAATAAGTAGATATTCTTCCCACAATAAAATTCTGCAATAGAACAAAAATAATTTATAAACCAAATAAATTATTTATTTAAAATAAACCATATAAACCTTAATCTCAGCTTGAGTACGTATTAAGCTTTCCAGATTTTTAAACTTTAATGGTTTTTTTTAGCCTTTTTATTCAAAATTACGAATTTATATAAATTCGAAATTTAAATTCGAGAGAATGTATATTCGTCGAGTCTCTTTGCCGAAGCGCCGAATATTCGGCAACGGTTTTACTAAAGTAAGTGTAATGATGCGTCGTGACGTAACGCTTTGTTTTTAGTAGGACAGCAGACCCTTAAATAAGTGGTGGTCAGCAAACGTAGAACAATATCTTAATCTAGAAGATTATGCTGAGATTTATTTATCATCTCCCGGTAGTAGTGAGCGGCTATTATCGGAAGCAGGTATAATTTTAATAATATACAGAGGAATTTAAATGTTTAATGTAGAACCGTATGTATATATTTTTTGTGAAATAAATTATTATTATTATTTATGAGGAAAATCGCAACCGTTTGCTATCAACAAAAGCTAAAAATATTGTTTTCATTCATCATAACTTATCATTGATAGACTTTAAGTATAATATATTAAGTTATTAATAAAATAAAAATATTTGTGAGTAATATTATGCATTTACCAAATAGTGGAAAAAATGCCCAAATTGCCTAATATTCGTGACATCTCTTGTTTAATTCTCACCTTGGCTAATATAGAATTCCATAGGAACGGGACCGCCTGTGTAAGTAGCTTTCCTTTCAGCAGCAATGGAGTTATGGTTTTCATACATCGTTAACATATTATCGATAACATCATCGAGAGTTATTAGAAGAACCTGTTACATTGGTTTTTTTTAAATATTATAAAATTCAGTCAACTTATTTAATCAGAACGTTCTTTTAAAATAAGATTTATTTAACATATATATTGAATAGCTGCTCATATTATATATGTAGGTATGTATGTATAATATTAGCAGGATAACATATAGCCGCCGTCCATACGTGCTAGGTCGCTGCGCACGGCGATGCCAGGGCGGAAAAAGCGCCGTAAAGCTTTTAGGGGGCGCCAGAACGATAATATAATTGGTTTTTGGTTTGGTGGAAAATAAGTTGGTTCAAAGAGAGAAAATGCTTGGCGCGTGCCTGAACATGTAGTAAGCCATGCTAATTTTTTTAAAATAATTGGGCTTGCAATATGAAATACATAGTTTGTATAATTTATTTTACAGTTTCATCTTACCTTTAATTCTTGTATATGTAACTTTATAAATCGCCCTAAATGATCTGTCGCTATGTGAACCCGTTCGTTGATTAAATACTAAAATCAAACAAAAATATACAATTGTTACACCTGTTCTATTTTCGTTGGGCTTTAATATTAAACCTTTTTCTGTCATCCAACTTAAATGAAACAAACATCTATTTTAACTAAACGTATCAAATTTCGTGCAGTATTTTCTGGGTGTTACTACCATTACGCGTACAAATATAGTCAAATAAACTTCAAAAATTTTAAACATGTAAAGTTTTTTGGTGGGTACTTTTGCTTAAGGGACTGTAAATCCTACTGATACATATTATAAACGCGAAAGTTTGTAAGTATGTATGTATGTTTGTTACTCTTTCATGCAAATACTACAGAATGGATTTTGATGAAATATTTACAATAACATAGCTTACACATCAGAATAACACATAGGCTATAATTTAAAATGATATAGAGTGAATTATCCAAAATAAAGCGGGTGAAACCGCGCGGCCCATCTAGATAAGTAAATATGAAAATATTTATACTTGATCCTCAGCTGTTTTAATCTTCATCATTTCATTCTGATACAGCCATAAGTTATCCAGTTTGTCGGTGGGGTCGTGTCCGTATATCTCGAAAGCGTCTATGATCATTGCGAGTGTTAGGTTTTCATTTGGTTCGAGACAGCATGGGTGGTTGCGGATGTTGTAGGGAGACTAAATAACAAAAAAATAGCCAAGACAATAACGGACAAGAGAATGCGCATGATAGAAAATGGCGTCTTCCGTGTTGAAAATCGAGAATCATTTAGGTTCCAAAGTCGATGGAGTAAATATTTAACAAAAAAAATTAGAAATGCATTATTTCTTTTTCATACTTACTGTTATCTGTAGAAAACCAATACTTATTGCTAATAAAACGCGCGCTCGAACCGATCCGTCCATTTTGCCATCTTTTTAACAAGGAGTTTGATATTACCAATTAGTTCAATCTTTTTTATCGTAGTTTAATTGGTATTTGATTGATTGCGTCCAAAAATTTTTTTAATAAACCATTTTGTTTTATTAATTTTCCCAACACTGAAGTGGGCATACTTTATTAAAAACAAACAAATATTATTTCACATGAAGAAAAAAGTTATTCAATATATTCAGAGGAACACAACCATTCGACCTGCACAAGCTGTCATAGCTTGTAAAATATAAAACCAGGATGATAAGCTCCGATTTAGAACCCAACCATTACAACCATAGTTTAGGCTATTAGCTAAAGGACTTTTACTCAATTTTTTTATATTTTTTATAACAGTTTAGCATTAGAGGTACGCGAGCAGATGGTCCACCTGATAATAAGTGGCTACTGTCGCCAATGGACATCGTGTCTCTTGTACTGCCGATGCGTTGCCACCTAGAAGATAGAGTGAAGAAGAGGAATAAAGAGAAGAATGTTACGGTTTCAGCGGACCCTGAGGGTGAACCCCGAGTCCTATAAAACCGCAGCATTGTTGCAAGCCAGTCAGGGAACAGATCAGGGTGCTAGGTTACTCGGCTTTTACGAGATGCTCTCCCACCGGCAAAAGGGAATTGTATTCTAAGAGAAAGAGATTTTTGATGAATTCATCAGATGAGGGTTAAAAAATAAAATAACAAACTCGAATAACATTTTATAATATTTAAAATACACACCTAGAATTCACTTGATCACAATAAATTAGTACTGAGTATTTATAAAACATTATTGCATTGGTTACATTTCTAAGTTTAAAATAAGCGTTACACGAAGTTAATAAACAAATCTCATCGATTGTTTTTTTACGCTTTTAAAGACAAGATTAGCGTTCTAAATGTCAGATTTTATATTATCTTTGTAAATGTACTATATAATAATTATTATCAATTCCTTTCACGTATTTAATATTTTATTTTATTAAAATACTGTTCTGAACAAGGAATATTTTTTTATTTTATTTGGAAGACTTAGTGAGAGCGTAATATTAGTTCGTATAAGTGCTGTAGCACAGATACAAAATAATTGGATTTGATTAATAAAAGTGTAACAAATTATTATTCCTAAGATTTTTTGTATAATATTTTCTAAAAACTTATGTAAAAAGGAATACGGAAGACACAATAAGAATATATTTAATATTAATAAATCCTGCTTTCTGCAAAATAAGTCAATCTAGTAAATTTAAAAAAAATAATAATGTGTTGAGTTCCAAATTTTGTTTCATGTGCTTTTTATTTAAGACACAATTATGTATATGAAAAAATAATGAAAATATAAAAACTGTAAACAATATTGAGTCCTGAAATTAAAAGTAACAGTTACGTTTTCGGCATTAATCTAACACGTAAAATAACATGTACTTAATTACACAATTCTAAATTTACTTTTACAATAATCAACAACAATTAGGTATATTTTAATTAACTATTGATTATAGGAAGGTTAATATATTTTGTATTTTAAAACAGCTGTTTTGTATTGCAACTGAAGGAGACAAAATTTGTAAAATATAAGATTATTTATTGGGAGAGATTCCTAAAGAAGTGTCGACATAATTTAAAGTAATTTCGTGTAAACTTTATTATCCTTGCACGTATTATAGCTATGTC
The DNA here is from genome assembly GCA_905147385.1 of Limenitis camilla. Lineage (NCBI taxonomy): Eukaryota > Metazoa > Arthropoda > Insecta > Lepidoptera > Nymphalidae > Limenitis > Limenitis camilla. The sequence goes on from LR990231.1 coordinate 4,123,527, forward strand.
TACGCCACTCATCTTATACTAAAGCATTTAATATGTTTATAAATTACTTATTACCTACAATGGAAGACTTCGTTGTCGAAGAGTATCGAACATATATTTGGAAAATATTGGATTCCTTTAAATAGTTTGTAAATATTAATTTAACCATCTAATATAGTATATACGTAAACCTATATAATATGATTGGAAGACATTTGGAACAATATATAACAACTAGTATTCTTACATCTAGAAGAGCTAAGATACGTAAAAATTCAATCACATCAGACTAGATATCATTTGGCATTTAACATTTTAGACATATTGCAACTGTACTTAAGAAATAAATGCGTAAATCTAAAAATAGTTCAACAATATAATCTCAAATGTTACTTTAAATTAAAACGGCAAACCTATCTTGAAAGCTTTCACAAGAGCAGATCCAGAATCGTACATTCCAATAACACCGAAAAGTACTCCGAGGCCTATAATAAAATAATCATAAGCAATAGTCGTGCTCTCCAGTTGGTTGCCTTTCAATTTAAGATGAAAATACGCTGGCCATATGAAACTCAACATGGTTCCCGTAAAGCTGCCAATAAAACCCATGAGTATAGCGAAATGAGGTATGAAAATTGCCATCAGAATAGTAAACATTATAACACCGAGTCTCCAAGCGAGGCCCCACACTTTCAATTCTCCATCTAAAGCATAAATTGGTGGAAATACAGTCTTTGGCTTTCCCCTAAACATGACACGTTCCAGCAAATCACAGGCGGCATAGTAAGGTAAAGGGTAACTCAGCACGGCTTTGATCACCAAAAAGAAATTGACCAGACCCTTAAAACCCACAGATCGAAGATTATTAGTTATCACTTGTTGGGTATCATTTTGGAATGTCAAAAAGCATAAATATCCGAATATAGACTTGAATGCTGCTGCAGCTATATGTGACCAATTTAACATCCATTCAAAACGCGATCGATCCTCCATGTTGCCTTCCAGAGTAGGTAAGAAGATTTGCGATGTATAAGAAAATACAATAACTCCCAAGCTGATTGGGAAATTTTCAAAATCCAAGGACCATTTTACCTTTGACCAACCCCAATCACCAATATAGAGGATGCAGTAGCCAAGAACAATCGCATTTATTATAAGATGGCTCATGGTGCACCAAAACGACAACATACTGACGCTTTTGAGAGACTTCAGGAAGCCAAGTGGTAATAAGAAAATACCAGTCAGCATCATCCAAGATCGAGTATCGATTGAGCCATCCGGAAAAGTACCAATCATTAAATCACCACATACAACAACGTAAAGAATGCAAGTCATAAGAAGTTCTATGATCTGAGCAATGTTGACAATCTTCGCGCCGTACTTTCGTCCAAAGCATTCCTTAGCAATGCTTACGTAAGAATCCCGAACACGTACACGTTGTCCTGACACTGGATCATCTTCGTACAAACATTCAACGAGAATTTTACCTGTATAGCAGCAGATATGTGCAATTCCAATCATGGCAGCAATTGCCCAATATCCTCCTTGAAGAACAGCGAACGGTAAAGAGACCACGAACATACCCTGCAAAGGAGTATTCAATTATTTAGATGTAAGCAATAACAATGACTGCAATTCCATGTAATATACCTGAATAGCATTAGTAACATTCCAGGCGGCTTGGAATTCGTTAATTTTAGCACCTGGTTTCCCACCTCCTTCTTCAAAGCCACCTTCTTCTGATGAAGCGTAAAAATCAACGCTTTGCATGCTTTGTGTTCTGAAAATAATTTAATGTAAAAAGAACTCATTAAAATCCTTTCAAATATTCTCATATATAGAGAAGTAAGCTAACCTTGGTGCCCCATCTTGTTGCGGATAAGTGTTCTGATAGCTGGTAAAAGAATCTTCAGCCTGCAATTGACCACTTAAGAATGGGTTAGTTGGGTTAGTGGACTGATATGTCGGTGAAGTAGTCTCGTTCATTGTCGACAGTTCGCAACTCTCTCCCATATCTGGAAAATCAAAATCAAATAAAATTAAAAATTATAAGGTTTTATCGATAGGAAATTTAAATAATATCATCATTTTGTTAATTAATAAATTACTATTGTAAGGTAGGTGTAAAGGTTAACCTTTAAGGATATTACATAACGTAGATTACTGCCGAAGAAATATTTGACCTTTCGAATGAAATGACATGTTTTGTTTTAATTTTTTGTGCGCATTATTGTTTAAATGCAAAAAAGTTAATTTGAAATGCAAAGATACGAAATGTATTAATAAAAATTTAAAAAGAGATATAAATTTTATATATGACATAAGAATTATGATTATTGTTTAACATATTTTTTCTGAACAAAAAGGAATCTTACCCATGTTAGCAAATCTAACATTCTGTGGGGGGCGCGGAGGTGCTCCTGGCTTGTCAGGTACCTGCTGCCTCACGGTCTGCATAGCCACATCCAGCACATTCTTGATAGGCGGCAGTTTTATACGCCCCAGATTCAACATTTTTATTCTTTTTTTTAAATTACACTCCAAAATATTTTTCAATATCGATTTATTCTATATCTATGTCAAAATTGACGTAACAGGAAGACATCGATTTTAAAAACTAATTTTAATTCTAATTATTACTATAATGGAAGACTTCTTTACACTAACACTATATAAATTTCTTTACATTATTGTTTAACCGTGCCCCTGGTTTGAGCAGCCATTTTTGGAATATTTCGTTTAGGCATTGTTATCTTGCTTAGTTTTTTGTTGATAGCACTTAGTTTTTAATTTTGTTAAGATTGTATAAACTAAACGAAATTTTTAAATGGTTTGGACCATTTTTGAAAGGTTTTCTTTATTACAATGGCTGCTGGCACGGTTTAACTCGAATGGGTGAGTTCGACGCGAGGGAGTTGCGCGGGAAATCGATCGATATGGACAAATTTGTTTCTTGGTACTACAAATCTATAATAGCTAAATGTAAGCCTTATTGCAATTCACGATGAAATAACTTCTACATCAGATTATGGCAAAATAACATATTTGAGTTAGAAAAAATGTAAAGTAATAACACTGAAATCTTAAATATTTAACGTAGTATGTAACGTAGTAAGACTATATTGTATTGGGAATTTGACAGAATCACTCAATTTTAAGTTAAATAGCCTAATATACTCAATTGTTAGTTAAATATTTCACAACAAGTACTCCCATTGGTATGTTACTTAATTTCGGTCGCAGAAGGACCTCCTTCCTGATATTACATAATCATAAGAAAAAGGATATTCGACTACAAACATAAAATACACTACTTGCATACGTAACAGTACAGGCCATAGATTTCTTTTCACATATCTCACAAATTCCCAATTCTTTTACATGAATCCTTTGTATATATAGACCATTTTTGGGGGCCAACAATAAAAATACCGAAGTCCCCTTATCCTTTAAATCATATACCACATAACGTGTAATGATAAATTTAATCGTTTTTTTCGCTATACTCATAAGGAAATTTTTTCTTAAATTAATTTTCATCAACTTTTTCTTCGTCATAAATGATGATAATGTTTAAAAGTAGAAAATCTACAATCGGGAATTATATAAAGGTTTATCTAAAAGTGTATTTGGAAACTAAAATAATTACAATGTGAAAAGAAATTAAATTGATTCTTGCTCTACAAAATGAAATCTACTTCTTAATTGGTTCGTTACTACCAAGTTAATTGGTTTCTATTTCGATGTACTTGAAATTGCTACGTTTTGTATGGCGATATGGGCTTACCTAGTGCTTGGTTATCACTATTATTTTATTTAACATGGTTTCATTCGGAAATAATAGTAAGTACATATACACTAATACATATTATAAAGAGGAAAGATTACTACTGGACCTATTTCAAAAATTCTTTCGCTATTAGAAAGTTCCATTATCCCTGAGTAACAAAGGCTGTATTTATTACTAGAAAAAATTAGAGATCCTCAGAAATTCTTACTAAAACCAACCCAAGGTGTAAAAAATTAACCATAAAATGTCTTTAATCACATGCGCTGCGGAAACTATTGATGATAGAACAAAAAAATATTCTACAATATGATAGGACGTATCAATATCCACAAAAAAACTTCGCGAGACCATATGTCCAACTGTTGTAGTTATGTCAATATAACTACTTTCTTATTTTGTAAAAGTTGAAAGATAAGCCTATCAAAATCAGACCATGTTTTCCATACCTTTGTATTAATTCTTATCCAAATAAATTATTTCGTATTCAACAATCGCGTCGATGTGACTCCACGCAGCAACGCGGCACCGTATGTAGGAGAGCCAAAATGTTTTAAAAAAATGGCCACCCGTATATCAAGCACAGACAAATTATGATAGACGGGAGTAGACGAGTTGTGTTAAATGTGTACTTAATGGTCTTCTGAGCGCTTAGAAATAGATATATAAGTGTAGCTTGTAGGGCTTTTCTTAAAGCTACAAGCAAAGTAAGGGAAGAAAGTAATGTTATGACTTGAGCCTTTAAAGCCAAAAATAATGAACTGAAAGAAGGGAGATAGATCAATGGAGAAGGTGTATCGAATGTATTGCGATTTCTTCTATATCCGTTTACAATTTTTAGGATACATACGACATTCGACGTCACCCATGTTGTCAAGAGCCGAGCGAAAATATAACCCTGGCAATGATCATCGACGCATACGAAATATACGGCCACGATCCTACGGACAAACTAGATCATCTCGCACATTATCAGATAGAGATGATGAAAATCAAACGGGCACCTGATCAGGTTTGTGTACTCACTGAGCAGCTTTAGAAATTCTGGAGTTAAATGACTTGTCTGAAATACCTTTAATATTTTGTAAAAACAATACCTAATACAACTTAACTCCTATACCAAACACCCTATTTTTTTAGCATTTGTAGAAAATATTAAATACTTATATCGTTACATTAATCTAGAACTTTCTCATTTGCACAAGATGAACCATATAATCAAAATACACTTGAACGGATAGAAATACTCTGATATTGTCAAAGCAAATTCAATTATTTAAATTAAGATTTAAAAACACCAAATATAGCACTGACACCACTGACTGTCTATTGGTTAACGGCCGAAATTAATAACCAAACTCAAACTACTAAAATCTCAGGATTATGGATTGAAAATAGATTTCATATTCAAATATGTGTATAAAAAAATTAAATTTGTAATCTATTTTCAATCCGGAATCCATAGATTTTTGATTGATTATTAGTTTAAGTCGTAAGACGTCGTTGTTGGGGTGTCTTGGGTACACCTCTGACTTATCCGAGTTTACTGATTTGTGAACCTATCGTGAGGAAACCTGTACTCCTGAAAGTTCTCCATAATGTTCTCAAAGGTGTGTGAAGTCTGCCAACGCACACTGGGCCAGTAGACCAGTGGTGGACTATGGCCTAACCTCTTGTCATTCTGAAAAGTGTCGGCTCAGCAGTGGGCCATAGGCTGGTCATAATGATGATGATTATAACATATTAGATCGAACTGTACAATTATAAAACTAAAACTATTATTATTATATTATAAAAACTATTATTATTGCAGTATATAATAAACGAACATGTTCATATAGCAACGGACCATCTTGGAAGATTCATTAATATGCATATCAAAGAACTAAAGGTGAGACAAACAGTCGATTTATTGTACTAAGTAAACACTGGTAATATTTTTTTGCGTTTTTGTATAGGTTCTATTAATTGCCCTGGATGATGCAATAGACAATATGTTGACGATGTACGATAATCACAACTCTATAAAGAATGAAAGAGTGGCAACATATAATTCTGCTTCAGGAGGAGCTGTTCCGTCTGAGTTTTATATTAGTCAAGGTAATTTCGAAACAAAATTAATATATATGCAGTTTCGGCCCTAAGCCTAGATCGGGGCAAAGCGAGATTATTTTTTATGTTCGCAATTATCTTTGCCGTGCATTTTTTGAATTTGGAACATCTTAGTGTTCAGCGCCAAAGAAATTGAACGCAAATATTATTTGAATAAAGACTGGCTGATACGACAGCTTATAGTTGCGCGGCCGACTGAATAAATAAAAAAAAGAATCAAATTAAAAACGCGCGACCTACATAGAGCCCGCGTTTTCGTCAATTTTCACGGATTGTTAGGAATTCATGGCTTTGTTTTGAAAAATTCATTTTTCAAGTGCCAATGAAAGTATAGAATTCACTCCTGAAAGTATTAAAAGTGACGTAAGAAATGTGATGGATAATCTATTACCTGGAAAAATTCCGGGAGAAATAGGTATATGAAAGCCTATGGTAATTTTATTGAATGGAAAATGCAAAAGGCGCCAAGAATTTTTTAAAATGTGGCTTACTTCCAATACTTAGCCTACTTAATGCTAAAATCAACAGTCAGTCTACTAACGACGTAAAACTGAACACATATTCGAAATTAATAGCGTATCTAAAGAGGATTTAAACCTAAAAAATCCAAAGTGTTCTCAGTCAGAAATGTGGAGACTTTCCTTAATGAGGCACCCGACAAAGTCTTTCTTGCCGTAAAAGTAAGTAACTATGTATATGGTGGATTAGTAAAGTATAACCATAGTGTTTTAAAATGCGCATTTTATCGTTTTTCGATATCTTCGATAGGTACTTATCTTATTGACATTCGATTTTATTACAGGTGGCTTTAATTTTCGGAGTACATGGAGCTTGTCGGGGCAATAAACTTTTAAAAATTACTGTTGATGATGTTGAAAATCACTCAGATGAGTTACTGTTAGTAAAACTGACAGACACAAACACAAAAATTTACCTACTGATATGAAGATCAATCGGTTTTTCATCCGTTATCAAAATGGCAAGTGCTTCAAACAAGTTATGGGAAAAAATTAAATTACTAACATGCGACAAAAAATCGCTACTTATTTGAAGTTACCAGATATCAAGCTGTATACAGGACATTGTTTTTGTCGTACTTCTGCTACCCTTTTGGCAGATTTTGGAGCGGACTTAACTGTACTGTAGCAGAGAAATATATAAAAGATTCCATTGAGAACAAGACAAAAACATGAACGCATCGTGGAAAACATTAAATTGCAATCAGTTAATCCATCCATGCCTCTCTCGCTGCGCCTATCTACATCCACACAACAAGATTCACCGTCAAATTTTCCTCAAAATGCGCCAGATTCGGACATTATTTCAAACACGCAAAATATAAAATGTACAGCAATCTCTATTTCTAATAAAACTGTAGCAATAAATTTTCATAATTCCGAAATTGTCTCAAATGCTAATCTAAGTTTTTAGTTGTTTTATTATTAGATACTATTTAATTTCAATTTAGTTGTTACTCTATGTTTTATTAAATGATAATATTAGAATATAATATGAGGCGCCTTTTATTTCCTCATAATGGATGATGAAAATTTGCGGCCGAGTGATACACTATTCCTCACTTTGCTCTGGATTTAAAAAAGCGCCCCCGCCGTAAAAATTATTTTGCTCCCTTATGATACAATCTACTATTGTTTTATATTATGTAAAGAACATGTTATGTACTTATATTATCATATTTTCTCTTTTTTAGAATTCTACTGCGGCAAAAACGTTTACCTCTTCATATCAGAACTATATAGTGACATTTACAACATAGGGCGTGGTATTACTCCCTATTGCAAGGGTCGTGGTTTCCATTTCTTGGGATTCGTACATTTTATGGACGATACCAAATATTTCTTGGAAGAAGATCCCAGTGTATCGTTTCAGATGGATAATTATATACATGGACTTGAGTGTCATCTTGGAATTTGTATATTTAGGTAACATTACATTTATTTGTAGGGCTTCTTATTCATACACACAAACAAAGAAACCCTTAAGGATATGTTTGTTGTCGTATTTTGATACTCGCAAAGTCAAAACCAAAAAAATTATTATAGCACTTAGTATTAAAAAAACCAATTAGTGCCTGGGGCTTGCGACTGTGGTGCAGATATACAAATTCTTTTCTCGCCTACACCGCTCGACATAATCACTCTACTATTTAACTGAGCTAATAATAGTAGCCAAAGTTATCAACAGTGTTGCTAGCATAGGAAATTTCCTAATGGAGTAAAAATCATGAATCCAAAACCTTCATTTCGTAGTTATATGAAAAAGATTTTGCGGTTGGTAAACTGACTACCAAATATATCGAAGTATACAACACAACACTTTCCCAACCGCAAAGTTAAATTTGTACTTCAATTTTGTTTTTTACTTTGCATTTTCGTTTCCTTTTATTTAATCTTTATGCAGTTTACAGGCTCATTTTATTAAAATTCCAGGTTTCCATTTAAAAAGAACCTCCAACATATCAGAGATGTCTCAAGTTTACCGAAAGCAATAGTAAAATGCGGTCTCATAATGTACAAACTCCCGCCATTGACAGCCGTTTCCTGTATAATAACATCCGGATCTTTTATATTAGACTTTAATATACAAGGAATTAGATTTCGGCATTATGATTATATGCTAGTGAGTTAATATAATTTTTTGTACCCTATGGCAAATATAAATTATATAATTGTTCAAATTAAAATCCAATGGGCGCACGAAATACAAAGGTTTAAAAAGATAAATGGTTAATTATTTATATAAAACATTTCTTTTCAGTTTCTACCTAATGGACATTCTTATTATACGAAAGAAAAGTTCTCGCCATTGGTTTGTGATCATCATGTGTGTGAATTTAATAATACTAATTTCTATGGAGGTAAGGTCTATTTAATAAATTATTATATTTTTTAACCCAAAAATACTAGATACAAATTTTTAAATGTATGTCGGAAAATAATAAACGATTATCGAATCGTCATCGCCGTCTATGGTGCTGGAGTAGGGTACTGTAGTCTTAGTAGTGAAGTAGTCTCTAGATAGTGTTAGTGAAAGTGTTAAGTAATTGACACAACGTGAGGTAAGGTTAGCCTTGTGTAAGGTTAGGTTCATGTTAGCATAACCTTAGGCTTACACAGTTATTTCATTATTTTGCTCTGATATATATATAAAAGCTTACATATAAAAAGACCTAATATTAACAAATTATAACGTCGTAGACAAGCAAGTTGAATTGTTCACATAATTCGTTCATATTGCATAAAACTATGACAAGTTTGTTATTAGTCGAGTTATAGTCGACTATTTTATTTTATTAAAACCTTTTAACTTACTAATATAGTTTAAAAATTGATATAACAAAACCGATAATAACATTTGGCATCAAAAAGACAAAAATTTATTGAATTTAAAAATTTATTTTTTTAGGTCCTTTCATAATCCCGGGAGACCCTGGTACAGGATTGTCTCCAATACCACCTTTTATCGAACAGACTACAGAAGCATATCATGTGTCGACTGAACCACCAGGACATGATTACGCTAATATCACTTGTAAGTTAGTTTCGGTTCTGAATCTATACCTAGTTACTAAAATATAAAGCAGAAGGGTTTGTTTGTTTGCTTGAATGCGCTAATCTCAGGCACTATTGGTCCGATTTGAAAAGTTCTTTCAGTGTTAGATAGCTAATTTGTCGAGGAAGATTATATATCATCACGCTAAGACCAATAGGAGCGGATGATTACTGGCACGAAGTCGCAAGGGTAGGCTGGTGTATAATTATCTAATACTATATTTTATAAACTCTTGTAAGACATTGACAAATCATCATTATTTAAATTTGTCGTAAACATAACTTATAATTATATTATGATTTTTTTAGATTCTCTCGACGGTTGCTGGTTCATGTTTCCACCAAATTACGGATCTATCGCTGGCATCAGCTACCTGGATCCACTCACCGTCAACGAATATAGATACACTTGTTCTGGTGCAGGAAATAATAAGGTAAAGTAATAAATGTGCTTAACTCCTCTTCAACAATTCAAAACTCTGATCAAAAAGTACTTCTGTAAATAAAATCATTTTACTAGGGTCTCTACTGGTATCCGCAATGGATGGGAGCACCTCCCCATCATCCGTATCCTCGTTCTGGAGATAATCCGTCTGAAGCAGAACAAGCGTCTTCTGGAGCGTTTTATCCACACTTACAGGGTCAGGCCCCACCTGATATACTTTTACCAGCCATACCAATTAGTGGAAAAGATTAAATGCTTGTTTCTTTTTGTTATTTTTTTTTGTATGGCTCATTTATTGTAAATTTATACTATATCGAAGAAAATTCAAAATAATTATTGCACCAAATAAACTTAGGTGTGGAAAGGTTCTAAAATGGGCTAAATCCAAGTATAGTAAGTAGATGTTAACCAATTGAGAAAAATAGTAGGAATGCAACAAAACTATAGATTAAAATAAATACACCTATTGTATTTAATTATTTAATTGAATTTCAAAATATTAGAGATGAAATAACTACATCAACCCTCCTTTTCAAACGTCGTTAATAAATCAAAATGATTTCGATGATTTGTGTATACTGTTGCATTTTTGAATAATATAAATTTATTTATTATGGTAAGGAAGTCAATATTAAATAATATAGAAAGGTAATTAATAAAAACACATATTACAATTTTTAATAACTTTATTTCTTAATATAATCATTTACACAAACATAACGAAACCTAAAGTCAACTTCAAATGACAGCTGTCACTCGTCAATTTTTATTTCGACTGCCTTATAATTAAGGTGCATATTGTCGGTATAAATACTTCTTTCGGATCATTTATATAATTATAAACAACTTCATGATTTTTTTCTAAACTAACTAATACTAACAATCGAAATGGGTATATCACACTGTTATTTATGTAACGTATTTATAACAATATATTGTAAAATAAAGCTAGGATTAATTCATAAGATAATTAAATTAATTTAGCGATAAAAGTGGTGGTAAAGAGGAAAAATAATAAAATATTTATTGCAGAGAACAGACAGTGTTAGATAACATTAATAAAATAAACAAATGGAATGGTTGAATTGTTCATGGTTCAATAGTATAGAGGAAAGGAGGGACACTTGGTACTGTCATTTAACCAAACTATTGGACATAACATTATTTAAAACTAGCAACATTGGTAGTTTATTATGAAAGTAGGTTTTCTTTGAGCAGTTTAAATATGGCGGGGGTGTGAAGTTTTTATCACGGTTGAAGAATATTTTTGTAAGTTTTTAGGTGAATAATTCACTTACTTCTATTGCATATTAATAAATAGTAATTCATTTATCTAAAAGTAAATTTGAAATAGTTTAAAAATATCAAAAGAAAAAAAGTTTAAGTTGGAAATGTTTTAACATAAAATTGATTCAGTAACTTTAGTGTATCGGGGGACGCTTGATACATTTTTTATGGGAGACTTGATCCCTAGCTAAAATCTCCCAATAGTAGTCATCTTCAAAGTTACATAAGTTATAAGTTATAATTTTTAAATTAAAGGATTGTCTCTTCAGCTTATAATTTAAGAAAAAGTAATTAATATATAATTATTTTCAAATACTACTAAATATTTAAACCAGTAAAACTTTGGCAACATTGGAGCTGGTTTTTAGTCTATTTGTTATTTTTTTCCTTCACGATTAAGTCTTCCAGAATATTAAAACACATGACAAATTTTCATACCTTACGATTATTTCTCTGTCTGTTCTTATCTTTAATTACACCTTAACAACAAAAGGTGGGTTCTAGTACCCCTCCTTTCCCATATATGTCAACGGAAATGTATGAAAATTCCTTGGATATTGAATGCAATTCACAAATTAAACACTAATTAATTAAATCTTTGTGAAAAAAAAAACATTAAATAATCTAATATTAAATTCAGCTTTGTGAGTTTTTGAAAAATGGCCATTAGTTTCAACAGAAAATAACAGATTAGATAAGAACTTTTTTGATAACAACTTAGACTAGATTATTGAGGGCAATCCCCAATAAAAGTTAATCTATAAAACGCGTTTTATCTAGTCTATATAGTCATAACTAATTTTAATTGATTCATTGTTGAATAGCAGTAAATACTAGTAACTGGAGTATATATATAGATTTCACAGGAAATACTATTTTATTTAAAATTGGGTATATTTCCTAGGAATTGCATATAATTTTTCAAACATTTCCTATAACATTTTTTAGGAGTAATTCGTCGATTTAAATGCAAAATAATTTCACAGTGAAATTATAACCAATATTAATTTCAAAAGAAATAAATAGTTATATCTGATGGAATCAGTTAGAAAAATATATATAAAAATAGATTCTATGTAGGTAAACATAAATATATTTGAATATAACATATATTGCACGAAAAAAAAAGTGCAGTTACTTAAACTTAAATTTATCATAGTATGTAAATATATTACTCAGTTGCTACACAACGATTTATATGTACTTATTTATATACTATGGACACTATTAATATTTTATATAGTAACATTACATACTAATATATATCTTAACATGTACACATAATTGTTACTGGTTTATGTATCGAGCGATTTTAAAAAATTTTTTTAATGAAAAATCGATTTTATTTTTATAAATCGATTCGTGGAAAAACATCAAATTATATTTAAATTAAAATAATTTAGGTTTAAATTAATGTTGTGCTATTGTTAGGTCGCTATTAAGAGGCAGACAATGGATTTGTGGAGCCCTAAGGTAACATGAAAAACATGGAGACCTAAACAATTAAGTTTCACACAAGAAACTGTTTACTCATTTCGTCATAGTGGACATGTTTTTACTTTTATTTTCGAGAAGCGATTGGGATATTCCTTTTTTTATATTAAATACCAAAAATATGTCCTATTTATCAAGACCGATTCCAATTATAGTGTGTTCAAGAACCTATCCTGTATTTTAGAGAGCTTTCATTTGGGTTTTTGGGAGCCGGGCCCAACGACCCCCGTTGATACTATTGTTTGAACACTAAGAAAGCAGAATATATTAATTAAAATCCGCATATTTTTAACAAAGTCCTAGAAAGGTTATTTTTATGAAACCATTTTACATTTTAATGAAGCACATACATACAGTTTTTAATCTACCTATCTCAATTTTTCCGATATTTATGGACAAATTTTTATAAATAAAAAACTACGGCAGATTATATAGAAAACCCTCGTAATATTTAACATCCATTTATTTAAACGCAGATGTGAAATAGGCTAACAGTCATGCTTTCTGCTCTATAGGCTCATCAATCTCAAACTCCTTTTCCCAACTTTCATCAGAATTCGCACTCGCATCATCTTTCACCTCCTTATCACCAAAATAATCTTCAACCATATTATTTCCACATTCATCCATCTTTTTAGCCGGCGATTTTACATTTTTATTAACTTTATTCTTTTTATCTGTCTTTGTATTGTTATTATTTGTGACGTCGCGTACTTTTGTTTTTTTAGATGTTATCTCCTTTTCGTACTCTTCTAGAAGGAGGATCTGTTGTTCCTCCGTGAGTTCTACGTCATTCGCGAAATCTTCTGCAAGTTGTATTAAGATGGAAAATGAATCTTAGTTTACGACAATAAGACTCATTTGGAGGTAAAAATATATGCTACTTACCGTCTTCCCAGGTGACGTTGTCTACGTCTTTTTCGATGGTTGGTTCGTTAATGATATCAGGTAGCACTTTTTTGGGACTTCTGTAAACCAAACCAAATAAAATTGGTAAATACATTTGTCGTTTATGAAACATTGACACTATTAATTAGCAAGCTTTAGACACTTGTTTAAAATTAAAAAAGTATTGTACTTCCTATAGTAAAATGGAGTTATTAAAATATATTTAGTTAAAACTGTAAATTCATTGTTATTGACTAAAGTAGATATTTCCTAGTATATAATAGAACTGGAAGTCGAGTGAGATGGAATAAGAGGTCTATGGTTTAGTACTTTAATCTATATTAGTGTTGTAGCGTTGTAATCCAGTCAGGATATAATTTAAAAATATCATAATTATTTTACTGCTCAACAGTCTTAACACACTTTCTTTTTTGTTTTCGAAAAAGTGTTTTTATGTAGTAATATGGAATATATGAAAGCGTAAAACATGCTATGTGGTCTAGCAATCAACTTAGTTTGGGAACTTTTGGACAAAAGGATGGTTATAAATGAAAAACTTATAGAATTGCGTATAAAGGTTTACTGGTCTACGTTACTCACTCCACAATAGGTGTTTGTAATGGTAAATGAGCCAGAACTGGATCTGCAGTAGTTTCTTCTATGGGCTGTTTACGAGAAGCTGCAGCTAGACGGTCTTGTAGAAGTGCAACGCGGAAAAGATATCTGAAATCAAATTTGGATAAGTCTTGAAGTGATATATTGAAACTTACATGCTTTACTCATACTAATCAAACTAAATGTTGTTTTTAGCGGGTTCAACAGTTGTTTGTGTTGTGTGTTAACGAGTTTGAGCCCACAACCTATGAAAGGTTGAATCTTGAATGCGAATTTATATACAAAAGGTAAATAAGTTATGACGTTTTATTATAATTAAGGTATTTAAACAGACAAAGGGGACAATTTAAGTCGGAAATTTCGCTCTACTTCTAACACACAGAGCTTCTTAGTAATGCATTGTAAAAAATGGAAAAATAAAGACGAGAGAAAGCCAAAAGTGTATGCTTACAAATTAACCCCTAATATCATGTTAATAAGTAAATCAATTATTTTTCTCTTACCTCTCCCAAAACTCATCATGACTGACTGCATCAGGAACTAGTCGGTCATACTGGGTCTTCAACACAGGACTTGAAGATAGACGTTTGATAGCAGAAGATGGACTGATCACTGTCGTAGGGTCCTCTTGGCTGGACCGCCACGCCTCAAACTCAGGGCTGAACGCCGGAACTATGTATGTGGCGTCTACGCGTTGAAGAGCTTCTAGTTCTTTCTATAGAAATCAAATAATAAAATTAATATTACTAAGAATTAGGTTACTTATTTTTTTCTGAATTTCCTTTCATTCATTTACATGATAAAGTAGACATTAAAATATATTAATATAAACTAAAAATTATATTATGTCATAATATTGTAATCACCTTATATGTTGATAGCATTGTGGTATCTCCAGAAGAAAGAATTACTTCAGTGTCGTCTTCATCATCATGTTCTGGGTTCAAAACTGTGCTCACTTGACCTTTAAATATTTTACAATTATATCACTTTCTAGCTCTGGGTACATTTTACAATTATATAATTTTCCAGCTATAGGTATATACATAGTGGTTTTTAAACAATATAAATTGCTAAGACTTACCAATAAAGCTGCTCAGACTTTTTTTCATAACATTGGCAGGTGATTCCGGAACATCAAACTATAAAAAAAATATACAATTTACAACATAATTGTTAAGAAAATATAAGTCGTCTAAACATAAAAAGAAAAATTTAAGACACTGTAGATGTAACATGACATATATATTTGTTTAAACATGTATTTCCCAAATATTTTTGTATTTTTATATGTAACGAATAAACATAAAAACTACTGGACCGATTTCAAAAATTCTTTCACCATTAGAAAGCTACATTATCCCTGAGTAACATAGGCTATATTTATTACAAGAAAAAATTAGAGATTCCCAGAAATTCTCACTAAAACCAACCCAAGGTGTAAAAAAATTAGCCATAAAATATCTTTCATCGCTGCAGAAAGTATTGATGATAGAAATATACACTAACCTTTAAAGTTTTGCCGATGACATTAGAAGTGGAACTGAGAACATGACTGGCTTCACATTTAACTGCTGTGCCAATTTCATCAAGATCCTTCTTCACCATTGTGTATACTTCGGCTGACTGAAAACAATATTGAGCCTTGAGGTTATATTTTAATTCAAATAAAAATGAACAATCAATCTTGCTTAGTAAACAATTATTAAATCTCTATTATCATTACAATTTCATTTTAGTTTTAATGGTTTAGATAAAAAATTTAATGTTTACATACATAATATTTAATGATTTGGTGATAAAGAATATTTTAAAATTAAAAGATTTGTTATTTACAAAATAATGTTTGTCAGATACCTTTGTTTTGGCAGATGAAATCCAGGAGTCCCACCAGTTGCCTGATGGTGTCTCCTCTTGTTTGGGTGTACTGCCTTCATCATTAGGATTTGTGTCACACCTATACAAAAGACCAAATTAAAAACACTAAATACATTTTGGTTTACAAATATGAATAATAATATCTCTGTTATTGTTATAAATGTAACATAAGAACATAATAATAGCTCAATGTATTGTGTACAAAGTAAGCATAAGATCCTAATATAAATTTCCCATTTCTTGTTGTCAAAGTATTGATTAATGCCAACAATTGTTATTTTCTAGTTTTGCTCAATAAATTCTCCTCTGTCCTGCATAGATATCACATTTATTTATAACCCATTAATGGCCCACTGCTGAGCAGGGTCTTCTCCTCACTAAGCTGGCTCAGTGCAGGTTGGCAGAATTTACACACCTTTGTGAAGATGGAAAACTCTTAGGAGTGCAGGTATCCTCAAGATGTTTTCCTTCACCGTTAAAGCAAGTGATATTTAATTTCTTAAGACACACATAACTCGAGAAAAGTCAGAGGTGTGTGCCCAGGATCGAAGTCGGACCTCCCGAGTAAGACATCAATGTCTTAACTACTAGGCCATCACTGATATCACATTATTACCTAT
Organism: Limenitis camilla; assembly: GCA_905147385.1. NCBI lineage: Eukaryota > Metazoa > Arthropoda > Insecta > Lepidoptera > Nymphalidae > Limenitis > Limenitis camilla. The sequence continues at coordinate 4,140,204 of LR990231.1, forward strand.
TAATATGTATGTCTAAAATAATATACAATGCTAGTTTTATAAAACCGTGGGTTGGCATAATTAAGAGTTGTTAATAAACAATGTTTTGCCATGTCAATTAATTTTTGGAGATGGTCAAACAGGTACAACATAAATAAAAGCCTACAACCTATTCTCTCAAATATTTCATAAAAATCAAAGTCAAGCCATTTTAGAGGTGTTCGATAACAAAAACTGTGAGGCAAAATTTTTATATATAAGATTTGCTTCTATCCAAATTGGTTATATAGTTTCATAAATTACTTCCAACACACAAACAAACTACAATTATTTATATAGATTAGTCTTTTTTTTTATTTTGCAACATTATGAAATTTAGTATTCCTTAAAAAGAAAACACAAAAACTAAGTGTAGCAGATAACTTGACCCATTTACAAGTATCATAAAAGCATTTAGGAGTGATAAGATTAAATATTTTCTAAAAGATTATCCTTACAAACAGAGCATTAAACATAATTTGCAGTAAATCTTATTTCTTATGGGAAGTAGTATTTGAGATGAATCAGAGTAAAGGTCATGCTGTACAAATTAGTTCTACACAGTGATAACAACAAATGCGGAACAAAATAAATTTGCATTTGGCACTTGAATACATAAACAGGTTATTTAGTTGAATTCAAGGTGGAGGAACAAGAAACAATTTCCATTATACGCGACACTGGCATAATGTTTTGTGTAAGAGCACATTCAAGGAATAATCTAAAAAAATACTTAAAGGAAACAATGAGTCTACTTCTATATAACGGTATAGAATGAGAGCAATGTTTATTTATATAATCTTATAGATAAAAGATAAACTTTGCTAATAATAACAAATAAACTCAAACTTACTTCTCAGCCATCACGTTGTGATTTTGTTAGTTGCTTTAGTTTTAAATTTACATTGATTTTGTACGAATACGAATGCGATAATGTTTTTGTTAATACACAAAATTTAGAATATTAAATCTTGACATAGTTTTGTTTGCGTTGACATAAGTTTTTTTTAACATACACCTAGCTAGTGTTGCCAGTTTATTATCCCTAAATCTTACCAAACAACTAAGTTGAAATATTTATTTAAATAGATTTCAAATATTAATATGTTTTAATATTAATATAATTGAACTACGATGAGGATAATTGCAATAAAACTAAAACCCCCACTAGAGGCAACTTTGGAGTCACTCAGCTATTGTTGTGTATGTGCAGAGCGTCGTAATTTTGTTCGTGTGAATTCGCAAATATTAGTGCATAGCTAATTTTATATTGTTAGTGATTTAATCATGTTATATTTTTACAGTTGAATAAGAATCATCTTAGCAAAGTTAATTCGCTCTAAATATTGCGCTACGAATATTATCTTCACACATTCTTTCCCAAGAAAAAAAAAATTTGCGGGAAAATACCATTTTGAATCAAATTAATAACCTTTGCACAGATAAAATATGTTATAGCAGTTTTGCTTTTTGAAATAAAAATATATAATAATCACAGTATAACCAATTGTATTGTATTATAAATTACAGTAAAAAAAATAAAAAGAACACTTTTTTTTTAAAAAAACATGTTATAAAAATGAATGAATTGGTACGTAATTTTAAAGATAGAAACTATTATATTAAAATTATATTTGATCTGGTAAACGATGTTTGCCATATAAATTATAGTCTATATATAATTATATATATAATTCTAGTGGGCCCTTATCAACAACATTAGACAAAAAAAATCATATTAAAAATCGGTCAAGACGTCTCGGAAGCGTTAGGTTACAAACACTGTGACACGAGAATTTTATATATATAGATAACTGTCAACTCGCTTCGCTGGGCTGAAACAGATTTAAACGTAAAAATAATTCGTAACACCCGATTAAAAGGAAAAATTTTGTGCAATTTGCGTGATGCGCGTACATTTGGCAGACAAGAAAAAATTTTACATTTAGTTTTATTAAATATCGTCTACGTACGATCGATTTTGTCTTATCTATTATTCTTAATATTTTTTATTAGGTATAGTATTATGTGATGTTTAAATATTGATAATATATATATATTTAATTAATTGATTTACCTATTAATATAATTGTCTCTATTAATTTTTATTTTATTTTGATACCATACGATTTTTGTTCATCTTTAAAAGTCTATATTTTTAAATTATTCTATATCTCCATAGATTTTAATTCTTCAATGGTTTTTTCACAGAGAAATTAAGGTACAGAAACAAGATATTAAGTGCACCAGTAATTATAATAATTTCCTTATGAAATATTAATTTACGTTGGCGTACTGCCCTATCGAGTCGATCTTGTACGGGATTATTATTGAATAAGGTATTAAAGGCAATACTTTTATGTTTCGCGAGCTAAGCGCTAAGATATCGGTATTACGATAGGTATAGGAGTGGCGTGTTTGTTTTAAACGTACCCTGGGCTCAATAGAGTTTACTATAGACAATTATTTTATTTAAAAAAAATTGTACCTATTGATTCGAGTTTTTGCTATCATCTTATATAGTTACAAATTAATAGATAGATGATATAATACCTACGATGATATTTTTCTTTATACAAACGTGAAAATATTTTATTCTACCTTTTGAGTGACTTTTTTCTCTAATCTTGTCGTAATTCAGATCAGAAAGCTTTTTTCTGTTTAAATTAGTAATTTATCGATAGTCAAACTTTATTAACGAAAAAATACATAATTTTTAATTTAATATAAAAAATTCCGTTGAATCAAAAAAAATATTAATAATTTTATCCAAAACCTGTGTAGAAGGTTTTACGAAAACTTGCGCACTCCCACTGTTAGTTTTCGATCAGATTCGGTTCGCCTTTCTTCATGTTATTAATAAGAGCTTGCAAACCGTGCCTTAGCGGCCTTTAGTAATTTATACAGAGTGCTCATACAAATACGCATTTTTATTTATAGTTTAATACGGAAATGCTAAGGAAGATAATAAAATAATGTTTACTTTATCTCCTTAGCTTAGTAAAATGTGATGATACCAGTGATTCCTTAACTTTTTAATTCCCATGTCCAAGTTTCTAAAGATAACCAAATCTTTTTAAATAAATTAACACAAAAAAATTAAAAATATAAAAACCACCCCCATTTTTATGAGGCAATCTTCCAAAGGTAACCGTGGGTTAAGACTTTGAAAGACAAGGTATTAAAATAATACCTAATTAAAATAATAGGTAACCAACTATTATTTTAATTTAATGAATTTGACAAGTACCGTTTGGTTAGTGTTGGCAGAAAAAAATAATAAATAGTTTTACTATTTAGCTATGCTACAATAGTAGTAGAGTCAACCAATATTGTTACCATATAGTAGAAAAAAAATATCAAACTTCTGTCACCAAAGGGTGACACTGGGAATTAATGAGTTAAGTAGGTACTAGGTAATAAAATATCTTGGGCACAATATAATGTAAAATTTCCAGGTCTTCCAAATGTATATTATACACATTCTTATTTCCTATTTCATAATATGGACAAGGTTACAGCCATCAGATTGTAAAACAAATAATCTAGAAACAACAGCCTGTAGAACAAATCTGAATGGATAATCCTATAATAACACGGCGTGATCGACGCGGGACGAGTTCATCGCTCAATCAGCTGACGTCATTCGTGATGTGCCCCGCCTGTCCAGAGATGGCGCTACACGATCGTACCGAAACCTGGTACCAGATTGGAACCGCTGTGTGTGGTTAGGGGTAGTTTAATATTTTTGATAAATTACGACTACAATGTAGGTATTAATAGGTATTATTTTCTTTTATAAATACCTGAAGTAAGTAAGTAATACGAGTAAGAAGACGAGTATTAAGAATAATCTTTATCAGTCTGTTAAACTAGCTCCAACTATAATATTATATCTATCTAGGGGTCGCAAAGTATTTGAAAGGATTGCTGAAAAAAATTAATAAATACTAGGTATTTTTACTATACTAAAATTGAAAAAATTTTATTAAGTAATAATGAAACTCACTGAGGTTTTTTTTGATTTCTATGTTAATAATATAGGTTTGATTGAATATAAGAAAATCCCTGATCAATCAAATATTAAAATCAATCAAGTATTGGGAAATGAAGTCAAAGAAATCCTAATAGAGTTTATATTTATATGCAGAAATAAATATTTTACTACAATTTAAAAAATTAATCGAAGGAGAATAGGTCAAAGAAATCCTAGTAGACTGCAATTACAGAAAAATTTATTCTATTATAATTAAATCTTATTAAAAATGAAGAAAACTCAGTGAGGTTCCTTTTGTATATGTCAATCAAGTGAGTTCAAAAGGTTACATTGTTAAAGTAGTATGAACGTTTAACAAGGCAAATTATTTTCAAGTTGGGTGATAGGGTGCTCCGTGAATCGTGACATAAAGAGACCTCAGGTCAACGCTTTAACTAAAAGCCGCAGTGAGGATTTTTATTTTTTTGGTTTGTAAACAAATCTAAAACTCTGACATAACCTCGTCGTACCTAAACATAAGTTTGTTTTTCAATTGCCACGGATTCAAAGTTCACCTTCAAGCAAGTTGGTTAAAGTATGTATTTACTATTTAACGATTTGAATATTCATTAAATGTTTTATTGAAAATATCAAATTGAGAGCAAGGTTATCCGGAAAGTTATATTAAGTGCAATATACAATACGATTGTTCGTACGGCGATCGTTTTATTGATTGGCAGGAAAAATCGTGCCTAGTAGAGTAGGGTGAATATGGATTATGTAAAAACTTGGCAAGTATTCCCAAATCGCATAGTATTTAGGAGTTCTATTTTCTGTGTTTGGGAGTAAATATCAAGCTTTAAAAATTATTTGCTGTCAAATTTTCAAGCTATAACTTGGTTTGATTTACACAGTACAAATTACTTTTGTGTCAGTTAGTAGAAGATCCGAACCTAAAACGACCTTCACCGAGCTGATAATAGAATAAAACATATTTTATAACAAATTTAGTATATTACAAAATATGTCAAGAATGGGTTGCCTAAAAAAATCCTGGACAGACTATTTTTAATAATTTTAATAAAAATTATTTTTAATTAAATGTAGCAACATCAAGATAATAAGAAAATTTTTACCCTGACTTAAAAAATCAAAGGTATAGAATGTACAGCCGTTGGGTTGCCTATTCTTTGCCTGGACAAACTACTCGGTTGTCGGGTATAAGCGGGTACGTCGATGCTAGTTACCTTAACTTGCTTGATAATAGATTTTTTTTTATATAAATATAAGCGTTGTTTTATTGCTAACACGATGACGGTTGTTTGCAAAAAACTCCTAATCGGGATTTGCTATTGTTAATGTTTGATATTTTCATTTCAAACATTAACATAAATCAGTTTTATATAGTCCATTTATCGAGGAAGGCTATAGGCTATATCATCACGCTAAGACCTACATGCGGACGAAGTCGCGCGGGTCGACTAGTTTATCAATAAAATAGATATCGTGGTCATACTAATACGAGTGGGCGTGCGCATCTCTAGACTCTATGTAATGCACATTAAATTTGATTGTTCCTTACAAATTCTGCATAAACAACAACTTAACGTATTTTCTATTTATATGAATGAAAATATCGTAATTGGAAGTAAAAGGCTATATCAATCAGATTGACCTTTGACGGTTGATCGTCTGCGTAATTTTAAAGTGTTTTATCGTGCCTCTTAAGATTAGACTATTGTTATTTATGTTATTGTAATATACTGCTATTTGCGCATTTAGCAATTAAATTGAAATGTCAAAAGTTGTTGTTGTGTATGTTTATTGGTTGCGAATAGGCTCAGAAACTACTGAACCGATTTTGAAAGTTTTTTCACCGATAGAAAGCAATATCCTTTACGGGTAACATTGGCTATGTGGTGTTGCCATAAATATTATAATTAAAAAGATATGGCTATTTAAGTGCCATAACGTGGTCATTTTGTAAATTGAAGAGTTTCTCAGGAACAACTAATCCGATTTTAATTTTTTTTTCACTGATAGAAAACTACACTATTCGTGAGTGACAAAGGTGATTTAGTGTTGCCATATAATTTTTTTTATTAATAGAATATGGCCATTTTGTTGTTACTAATCCGATTTTTAAAATGCTTTCGCTGATAGAAAACTAACTTTTCGTGAGTGACAAAGATGATTTAGTGTTGCCATATACATTTTTTAATTATTAGAATATGGCCATTTCGTTGCTACTGATCCGATTTAAAAAAAAAATCTTTAGTATTTAAGTATATAAGTCTCATTTTTCTCTCTTTAATTTTTATCTTTATCTCTGTTCATTTTGTCTCTTTTCCCATCGTTTCTCTCTATTTTCTCTTTTACCTTGCCCTCTTTTTCTCTCTCTCCTTTATTTATCTCTCTTTAATTTTTATCTTTGTTCTGTTCTTCTCGCTCTATTATTATCGCTCCCTCTCTCTCTTTTTTTATTTTTTTATTTTCTCTTTTATTTCACCTTTTTTCACTCTCTTTTTTCAAATAATTAAAAGCTACATAATTACAGAGACAATATAAGGATATCTATATATAAGATATCTAAGCGAAGGCAGGCCGCTAGTCTATTATATAAAATTCTCGTGTCACAGTGTTAGTTACCATACTCCTCCGAAACGGCTCGACCGATTTTTATGAAATTTCATATGTATATGCGGTAGGTTTGAGAATCGGCTACTATCTATTTTTCATCCCCCTAAGTGATAAGAGTGGCCCACCCCAAATTTATATGGCAAAACAACGTTTGCCATGTCAGCTATTTTTTATATATAAATTCCATTGATCCTGAGCGAAGCCAAGGTAGATCGGCCAGTATATACGATGACGTTTGACGTCTCTTACAACATTACAAAAACTTACTCAATTATTCTGCATAATTTATTAAAACTTGACATCTAGGTACAATACTCTTTAAAAAGAGACAAGTAAAATTTGGGAGTTTTTAATGTCCCAAGATTTATTAGCGGAGATGAAAATTATTCATATCATTTATACAAAGAAAAGGCTGTCGGGCACCAGGAGCGGCAGTCGCAAAGAATGTCGTCGTCGGATTTATGCGAACGCGCGCAACCGATGACAAGTGGACAGAGCCACTTCTCTACGCGGTATGCTCGTCGGTGCTCGGCTGCTCGCTCAACAGTCGACCCGGTACATTTTAGGCTTGGAATCTTTATAAAATACTATTGGTAGGCTCCACTTCGCTTCATCATTAATTACTATCTAAAATAAATAAACTAGAATCTATCGCCATTTTCGTTCTAAAATCATCTCCATCGCTATTAATATGCTATTATTAATTATCCAACATTTATTATTTTTATCTTCTAGCCCTAGACTTATTACCAATATTTATATAACCAAGAGATTAATGTTGAGAAAGAGAAGGAGACGAGAAATATTGAAAAACACTACAAGAGGGGGTTTGGTATTGAATGGACCATTGCGAAATCGCAACGTACTTGTGACCAAGGTGTACGTTTACAAGGCCTTTTAACAGAATTCTAACACTCGCCTCCATTGCTTATTTTTCACTGTGTAAACCTAAGGTTAGGTTAACCTATGCCTAACTTACGCGTCGACATATACTTAAATATAAAAATAAACTTCTATTGAAAACTAATGAAATTCTTTTAAAATAAATAAAATAAGTTATCTTGTGTCCTAGAAATAATGTAATACGCATTGAACTATTGGCCTTTGATATCATTTCTTTTATGCTTATATCATTTTATCTAAAGAAGATACCATTGTTGTATTATTATTTAATAAAATAAAAGGTTAATGGAACTTTTAATGATCATCAATTCGATGAACTATTAAGTAACATAATTGTCAGCTAGAATATTCAATTTATACTTTATTTGATAGCACTTACTGAATTTTTAGTTACACAGCACATCTCGAATTATATACAGAGTGCTTTTTTAAACCGTTGAATGCAAATTGAGTTATTTTTATGTCAGGGTTATTTTATTGTATCGGAAGAAAAAAAAACGGAGCTGTAGACGTTGTCAAATATTACTACTAATTTTATAAATGTGAAACTGTGCTAATTGTTTTTTTTTTATAGATAAGAGGCAATCGAGTAGACGGTCCATCTGATGGAAAGTGGCCACCGTCGCCAATGGACATCGGCAAAATTAGAAAGTAGTGTTTTGTCGATGCGTCACCATCTCTTTGATAGAGTGTACCCTGAGCAAAAACCCGGTGTACACTGGAACCGCAGCATTTATGGAGTGGGTGAGGGAGGATGCAGATCTAGCCTACACGCGGTTTGACCGGAACGCGTCATGGACACTTGGCGGTTGGAAATGCATGCTGGTGATCGCAAGCCAGTCGGGAAACAGATCTCCTACCACCAATGGGGGTGCTGGGTTATTCGCCTTTTAGGAGATGCTCTCCCAGGGGCAGTGGTTTGTGATTATTTTATGCAACTAGGAAAAATCATAGAGTTGTGTGTGTAGTTAATATTTAGAAATATCATTAAATTATAATAAACACTATATTATTAATTAGATAAGTATTCCTTCTAACCGTAGCTCTAGCTTGCATCTCAGTAAATAGTTACATCTCCTCAAGTAGTCAGGCGTAGTGCGTATTTATGCTAAAATGGCGCGCGGTGGCCCTTAATAAACAAATGATGGTGGATTTAAGAGCGAGGCCCGCAATTATTTTGCTATTTCGACGCACGAGGCGGCTTTTTACTTTACATGCCTACATGCTCGGTGATAGCTCCTGGAAGTTAAAATCTACTTTATTAGGCCTGAGACGAGTAAAGTATTTTAGCCTATCTGAAGCATAATTGTATTGAAAAATGTTCAAAGTTATTGCGAATTCTTTGTTCTTAATTGATTTTAAATTGATTTTTCTTTATCGAATACAGTCGTCGAAAGGTTTATTTTTATATACTGTCAAATAATTATGAAGATTTTTGGACTGACGTACCATTTAAAATTTTAATTATTTAGTACTCATGATAACAAAACATGTAAGTCTAACTTCGACTATTATACTATTTGTCATCAAGAAGTTTCATTTTCCAGCGGTTTTTCGGTTCCAGCAACAGATCAGTTTAAGGATATTATAATTTGTTGAGCAGTGAGAGTTAACGGTTGTAAAAGACGTCTTAAAACCTGATCCTGGGTTTCAAGCCCCAGGCACTGCAGTAGTGTAACTGCTCAGTATAATTCCCATACTCTTAATAACTTATGATATAAATAGAGATAAGTAAACTTTATTAAACCTCATCATCTTACCAACTAACCAAGTCTAGTTATTGACCTCAGCTTTATCTATACAAAATATTTTATTTTACCTATTATTACTTTATAAAGTCGAACTCTAATTATTATAAGCTTTATTTATTGATTGAAAATGGAATTGCCTTTTTGATATGATTATTAAAAAATATATATACCGTGTTTTTTTTACAATGTAATATCAACAATACCAGAACACGAACTCTACATAGAGGATCATATATGAAGAGTTCCTAAATTTTTTTCTCTCACTGCTCAACAAATTTTTAGCTAAATAGGATACCAGGAAATGGAAGAAAAAAGCAAATTTTGAATTTATAGGATTATAAAGACTAAACTTAAACCTAAAGTAGTCAACAAAAAAGAGAATATTCAAAAGATAATATAAGCATTTTTACACCACCAAACTACTACCGTGTAGCGTGTAATCATTTCAAAATAATAAATTGCCTGTTACGTCCATCTGACTCGTCAAAATGAACATATTTGTCAAACTTTAGATGACAGAAATGTGATAACGAAGACAGGAAATTGAAATCTGTATCACTACGAAAATCGGGCGCGGCCATCTTGGATGCTAATCGTCGCAGCCACAATTTGAATATGGAACTCTTTATTCGTAAATGGCGTTTTTTTTTTTTATTCGTTACAAGTGTGTGGTATGAAGGTTATGATGGATTGGCTTTACACCGGAAATTATTTGTATTTTAATAAAACTTACGACTTTTATACTTAAAGTTTTAGAAGTATTTTTTTTATTGCCATTACAAATATTTATTTGTACTTTGTAGTGACTGGTAAAAAGTTCTAATGTTTCCATCAAAATATTAAAATGCTTATATAAATTTATAACGACAGTGATAGCCTAGTGGTTGAGACGTTGATATCGGGAGATCCTAGTTCGATCATGGGCACCTCTTTTTTGAGATCTCCATTTTCTAAAGCGGACAAACTTCACAAGATTGTCCGCTCTCGGTCAGCGTGGTGGACTATGGCCTAACACCCTCCTTATTCTGAGTAGGAGACCCGGCTCAGCAGTGGATCAGTAACGGGTGATGATGTTCAAGCTAAGTATATAACTATAGTTTATAGTTCCATTCCGTTTCCGCATAGACAGGAACAATCTGTTGTTGACTGCATATGATTTTACTAATATTATAAATCTGCAAGTTTATTTGTTTAGATGTTTGGATGTTTGTTACTTAATTACGCAAAAATGGCTGAATGGATTTCAATAAAATTAGGTACGCAGATACTTTATAACCTGGATTAATATACAGAGTGGATTTTTGAGCCGGGTCAGTAAGGGCAGGTACCTTAACCGTTATAGTTACAGGAAAACGTTCTTAGAAGACCCATAACTTTTAAAGATATTCTTAACTGTATTCACAGATTTTTGAGAAAATGTACGGTTAGCAAAAAAAATGCTAAAATCCGAAAAAAAGTTTTTTTTATGCCTATCGATCCTACTTCGTATGGGGATCAAAAGACTCTATGGGACCATTTAAGGTTTGAGTACTAAAAATGTCAGAAATCGCCACAAACATTTTCCATACATTTTATATAGAAAAACGATAAATCAACTCGTAATATTTTTATTGCCAAACAATCCTATTTCTTACTGTGATTAAAAGTATTTTTTATTTTTTATTAGTGTATTAATAGTATTTTGTGATTAAAAATAAATTCTTTTAGGCCATCTGAAATTAGAATATACAAAAACTACGGTACGACACAACATAATATCACACATACTTATAAATAGATAATTCTACGAAATTAAATTGATCTACGAAATTTGAATAGACAATTCGGGACACAGTGGATAGGAACACATGGTCCAATTAAGTGGCCAACTCGCAGCCCCGATCTAACGCCTCCAGATTTTTCAAAGAAAGATTTTTCAGAAAAATTTATTGTTCCTGCGGGATAATAATAATGTTTTTTGAACGCGGAGTATCCGCGTGATGCTCCGCTCCTGTTGGTCTCAGCGTGATGATATATATAAAGATAAAGCCTTTCTCTTTAAATGGGCTATCTAACACTGAAAGAATTTTTTAAATCGGACCAGTAGGTTCTGGGATTAGCGCGTTCAAGCAAACAAACTCTTCAGCTTTATATAGTTAGTATAGATATATTGTAAATTACACGTGGTAAATTGTATCCGTGCGAAGCCGGGCAGGTCGACTAGTTAGATAAAATAAGTAATAATTATTTTATTTTTAATTTATTTGATTTAAGAAATCAATTATAATTTCCCAAATACGAAAAATTAGCGTATCTGTGAACGTAAGATCTTCCTAACAGTAAGTTAAACCAATGTACATTCGATTGCTTTCTTTTGCATTAAAATAAAGCCTAAGGAGATTAAAATATCAATTTATTTACCATTTTAATCCACAATCCATAGAGTTTACAGTCAATTGCAAGTAATTTAAGTTACAAATTAGTAACAAAGCAATAGAAAATGTGCTTTAAAGATTTGGAACTTACAGTTGTAATTAAATCAAGATCTAGAAATTAACTTAAGGGATTAGATTAGATAAACGTGCAGATGGTATAAGGTCCGTATAAGGTCCGTAAATGGCCGAGGAGCTGTAAAGTGCCGTATCATTGCGCTGGTGATGGTTTAAAGTAATTTACTTAGATATATATGGCTCGATAAAGCGAATTAAAATATACTAAATAAATTAAGAATCCTTTTTAGGATTGTGGCAAAGGATTGAGATATATTCGTATTTTGGTCGGGATTATACAGCTTCTGTGTTATATTATGTAGTAAATTATATTTTTTCTTGATCTCAGATCAGATAAGTTGATCAAGATCCTTTTAAAAATTAGTTTTAACTGATATAGGTAATACAGATGTGACGTTTTAATTTTTTTCTGTGTTTTTATTCAACAAGTCGATCTGCGCGACTTCGACATCGTGATGCTCCACTCCTATTGGTTTTATCGTGATGATATATAGCCAGTAGTTCCTGAGATCAGCGCGTTTAAGCAAACAAACAAATTCTTCAGCGTTATACATTAGTATAGATAACGGAAAAGGCAAAGGTCTTACATTTTCTACTAGAGAGTGGTCAAAACTAGTTTAATTACAATAGTGAACGTAAGTAGTTATACGTAGTTTTGACTGACGTCATATTTGAACCATTACAACTTAACCCTAAATCATATTTAACTAATTAGAATATAAAATAACTAAGTAGTTATAGTATTATTATATTGTTATTATTATATATATTTATTTTGAAGGTTTATCATTACAATACAATTAATACAAAAAGGTATAATATCTCTTGACTCGTTAAGAGTTTATAACTTTGTAATAAAAAGATTCATTTAAAGTAATTTAAATTTTATTTATTTAAGATTTCAATATAGAAGAATTAAATTTGGGCAGTCGCTCTTAAAGGTATTTAGAACTTTACGTTTACGTAATATTTAATATAATAAAATAATAAATTAACTATATCTTATAAAGAATTCCTGTTATCCATAACAAATAAAATAGGTTTGTAGTATTCAAAGGAAATACGTCAGTGAAAAGTGCGGGCAGTAAATTAGATAGCTAGAATACCTCTGGCGGTATCGAGTCGGAATTAGCCGCCAAGGAACATAACCACCGCATTTGGTCTGGGACGGGTTACACCGATGGCTTGACGTTGCTTTATTTGCTAGTTAACTAATTAGTATAGGTTTTTGTTAGTAAACAAATAACTATAGTAATTAGTTGTCTGAAGTAACAAACATAGCTGTTAAGTAGTTAGTTAGGGTGCCTATATTGTTTTCAGGCTCATAATATAGGCTATATTCTTGTATAAGTCACTTCAACTTATCAGTCTGTTCCAGGTCAAGAGAAGTTTATACCTGGACCTCAAGGGTTATCTTAATCCGATTGGACCGTCTGCTCGTTTGCCCCTGTTTATCAAATTTAACAAAACAAAAGATACCCTCTAGTTTTGTCGATGTTCATGGGCGACGGTGGCCACTTTCCATCAGGTGGACCGTGTGTCCCTGATCTATCATAAAAAAAGAGAATATGGTTTTATTTTTGTTAGACTGGTAGTGATCACGGATTTGCACTACGTTCATTTTAAGACGTAAAACTTAAAATTAAAATTGTTTACAAAATAACTTTATTTTTCGCCTTGTACTCGTCATATTAAATTGGTTGACTAAGAGGTAAGAGAAAAAAATGTATTTTCAGAGGTTGCGTCTAAATTTTTACTAAGGGTTGAACTAAGAAATGTTTACTTCTTACGTTAGACAAATTATTATAATTGAAGTTTTAATATTTAAGCTCAAATTTCAAAAATTGACATAATGAAATATTTTTAATTTGAATAGAGGTTAGATGTTAATTTTTGTGAATGAAACTGGTCCATAACTCTAAGTAGTTGAGTTTAATTAGTGCTATCTAATTATTTACGTGGTCGCGCACGCCAGCGACCTTTAAGCGTTTAGAGTATTTATTGATTTATACTACAGGTATTCTAGTTACGATAGCAGAAACAAAACCTTTGTGAAATTACTTTATTTGGACAAATCGATCGTGATTCTTCAGTTAATCGTGGTTTCCATATACATTACAGATGTGACGAGTCCAAATTCTAACGATTAACCGAGTATTGTGTATTACTCGATATTATGTTTACCAAATCGAATATTGTGCTGAATAACTCAACAACTTCTATAAAGAAAAAAGAAGGCGGTAAAACTTGTTTGTAATGAACTTGATATTTTATATTTATAAAAAAAATACTTTTTTTTCTAAATCTTTACATAGTTAAAATGAAGTTGCTTCCACTGTTTGTTAGCTTATATCTTTTAAACTACCCAACGGATTTTAATGCGGTTTTCACCAAAAGACAAAATGATTACAGATGAAGTACATGTATATTATAGTAAAGAAAAACCCGTGCGAAGCCGAAGCGGGTAGCTAGTTTGAAATAAGTGGAATAATTATTTAGTCAATCTATGCGGCGAGCAGTGCTTGGGCGAAATACTAACAAGAAGGCTTCTCCAGGGCGAAGAATTTATTTTTCCAGCATCATAATTTACTATTATTGAAATACTAATATATTTTTAATTATTTACTGCAAGATGTATAAATGTTAAGCTGTATAATTTGTGATGGAGGGTTGACCGCCACTTGGGCACCGACGGTGGCTGTCGGGAGCTGTTAAGTAGCTTACTGCTTAATGTTATTATGCATTTTACAATTAGATAATGAGGTGTTAGTCCATAGTATTATCCCGTTTTGCGAATTTCTATTTTGTGTAGCTTGTATTAAAAAAAATCTGACGTCTCTTGGTGATATATATTAATAACTTAAGTGATGCTCGATAACTTCTGCAGCATTGAAACTTTTTTTAAAATATAAGATCCTATATGCATAAAAATATAGATACTTATATTATTTAAAAAGTATGTAGATAATAGTAAAATTAGATGTTTACCAATTAATTAGTATAAATAAAGGCGGAGTTTTATAAACGAAACCTTTTACGATCGTAAAAAGATTGTAAAAATGTTTAATTGTTAAAGAAAGAATAATGTTGATATGCAAAACCATTTGTACGTACTATTTAAGTAAATGAGATAATTTTTAAAGATGAATTTCATGAATATGATTGTCTTAGTAATTAGCTCTGTTTATTTGTTAGATGAAATAGATACTGAAATAGATAGGTATTAAAAATGCGAGGTCTGTTTGTTGATTTTTCTTTATTTCTGTAACTTTCTAATGTAAGAGCCTTTGGGTCTGAAATTGACAAACATACTATTTAGGCCGGAATAAATCATAATTCCAGCGGGATGAAATGATTAAGACCTAAGCATAATATAATATAATACTTCATTTATTATAATTTGCTTTTTCTTTGTGTGATTGGTTTTTGTTAATAAGTAACTGTAACACATTCCATTCTAATATCATTGGTTTATTGATTTGTCTTTTCTCGATAACCTATTCATAAATACCTATGCACAAAATACTCGTTGAGTGTTAAATAATCGCATAGATACATAAATTTGGACAGGTGCCTAGTGTGACATAATATAATTAAAATAATGAAGATCCACACTAAGCATGTATACCATTCCGTATCCGATCAGAGGAGCGATCTTTCAGGAAGGGAGAGCAGGGCCGTCGATTCGATCTGTGCCGATACTTATTTGTAATTAGCGGATCCGATCACTGTTCAAATGAAAAACGAAATACAATCTTATTCTACATTAGATGTTAATGCTTATTGAAAAATTAGGTTTTTAACGTGCTTTGTTTATTGTTTTTTTATAAGAAAAGGTTTTTTAATAGGGACACAAAACGATTCTTATCAACATTCCAGAAATGCTGTCCAATCAAAAGATGATTTATAAATATTAATACTTTTTTTAAGATCTATGTCTAATGATAATAATAATTAATATTATGTTCTTTTTTTATATTTACATGTTTTAATTATAAATCAGTAAAAATAAAAAACGTAACATTTTGATTTTGGTTATTTCTAATATATAAATATATAAAGACTAAATAATAAAATTTATTTGAACTTCGTTTTTTATGCATGAAAAATAAGATTAAATTTATTTAGAGTTAAAGATACCTATATTAAGAGTTAAACATGTAATTATGGCAAGTCAAATTTTGTAATCCTACGTATCCTACATTATATTTATTTTTTTATTAACAATTTTTTAAATTAAAGTTATATTATAATCGTGATAAATTGCGAGTAACTTTTCAACGCTTTCCTCGCGTAGTTCATACGCGCTCTAATAGATGTCACTACTGTTTTCTTCTATGGGAAAAAAATATGTGAAATGTTTAGATGGTCCTATCCTTACTTTAAGAGGAATGGTATACAATTGAAACCATAAAGCATCATTTATTTGAAAAATATATTTCGTTTTATATATTTCGTTAGTTAGGCTTAGGTTAACCTAACCTTAGGTTTGAACAGAAGGCCTGGGTAGTTGAGGCGAGTGTTCAGTAGCAGTATCTACGTTGCGTTTACCAAATAGTCCATTTAATATCATCACTCCTTGTAATGTTTGTAATGTTCTTAAATATTCCCCCCTCTCCTCCTCCTTCTCATTAAATCTCCGAGTGATATATGTATATATACATCGTATTATGCATTTAAAGTGAAGTGTCCGATAACTCTAGGTATAATCGCGACACAAAGTCCAGCAGCCAGCAGCCAGCACAGTGCACAGACAACGTCGGGCCGACAGGCGTGTGCTACCGGTCGATACTAAATAAGAGTGTCACACTAGCCTTTGCGAATACCGCCGGGAGTAAACTATGCGAGAGGGAACCAATAAGTATTTACTATTAAAATTATTCATATACCTACTATAATATTTGTTCTTATCATATGTCAATAGCAAGTTTGGCTGAATGATCGCTGTTTGAGTTGATTACTAGCAATAATAATTGAACGTACCTATATGTTACACACGCCGATATATTTAACGTGCATTATCTTCATCACAAAGTTTATATTTAATAATATTTTTTAGAGATCAAATTAGATAACGTTTGTGCGTTGTGTTATTTATGTGTGTTATATATTATAATGTCCTAATAGCTTAGTTTATAAACACTTATAACTAGTAGTTGTGTGATTACATAGAATTCAAAATATTAATATTTATTTATTTATTTATTTATTTATTTATTTATTTGGAAAACAGACAGCCTTTTTAACACAGATATGACAAAGAGAATTTGTTGTACATTTGGCCAATATAGTTTTCACCAATGGAACAGTACATTGTGAAGCTTACAAACTATACAAAGGAATAAGCTACATACAAGACAAAATTGTGAGTTAGAAATTAATAACTAAAACTAAAAGTAAAAGCAAGGAGTAAAATAACTAAAAACATTTAAAACAAAGATATAAACATATGTACAAATAGAAACATTAAGAAAACAATACTATTTATAATTAAAATTTCTAAGTTCAGTAACAAATCCATCAAGCCTACTAGAGAACAAATCAAGAGAGTTGTATTTATTATTGTGAGCATCACACGCTCGAATCAAAAATCGGTTTTTTGCGTAATTCGATTTACACAATGGTAATGCAAATAGGTTTCTTAAACGAGATGATGCTTTACGACAGCGAAACTGGACATTTTCCAATAAGTATTGTGAGTCGATAATACTATTTAAAATTTTATATAAAAATAGTTGCTCTTTATGTTCGCGACGTTCCTCTAAGGATTGCAGTTTTATGTCAAGGTTACCAAATCTATGTTTAAGTCTTCTAATAAATTTTCTCTGTACTGCTTCTATTTCATTTATGTATTTTTTGTAGTTAGGGCTCCATACAGTAGAAGCATATTCTAGATTACTTCTCACTAGTGCATTGAATAATAAAATTAAAGAACTAAAATTTTTGAAATCTTTTGTTTGGCGAAAAATGAAACCTAATGTTTGAAAAGCCTTACCTGATATTTTGTTAATATGAGAAACGAACGAAAGTTCAGAATCCAATTGTACGCCAAGGTCTCTTATTTGAGAAACTCTCTTTAACTTATTATTGAAAATTTGGTAGTCAAATAAGATGGGGTTTACTTTACGTGTAAATGTTAATGTATAACATTTGTCAACGTTAAGTTTTAATTTGTTGATTTTGCAATAATTTGAAAATGTATTTAATTCATTCTGGAACATCTGACAATCAGTAGAAGATTTTATGATGGTGTATATTTTTGTATCATCAGCATACAATAGAGCTTCGGAATTTTTAAAGCATTTAACGATGTCGTTTACAAATATATTAAAAAGTAAGGGTCCCAAATGTGAACCTTGAGGCACGCCTGACGAGATAGGTGTAAAAGAAGAAGTGTAACCCTTAACTGCTACCGCTTGGCTTCTATCGCGCAAGTAAGATTCGAGCCATCTCAACAGATCACCATGTATACCAATATTCTCAAGTTTAATGAGAAGCAAAGAATGAGATATTTTATCAAATGCCTTTGAGAAATCGGTATACACAGTATCTACTTGGTACCCACTATCCATTGCCTGCAAAACCACGTCGGTAAACGCACATAAATTGGATTCTGTCGATCGTCCTTTGACGAAACCATGTTGGTTGGGAATTATAAGCGGTCTCATTACAGGGAACAATGAATCGTAAACTATTTTCTCAAAAAGTTTTGGTATAACAGAAAGTTTTGAAATACCGCGGTAGTTGCGTATATCGTGTTTATCTCCACTTTTAAAAATAGGAACTATGATTGAACGCTTCCATGTTTCAGGTAATACTCCAGTAGCCATTGAAAGTCTGAACAGTATCGCTAAAGGTTCAGACAGATTTTCGCTACATCGTTTTAAGAATATAGGATGAATACCGTCTGGACCACTTCCTTTGTGATGGTTTAACTGAGATAAATATTTTTGAACGATATGTTTATCGATGTAAATTTTACTTATAGTGCAGTCATTATTGTCATCACAAATAGAATTTATTGGAGCAGTATTAATTTTATCTTCTTCAAAGACTGAATTGAAAAAGGAGCTAAACATATTAGCAATCACTAAGCCATCAGTACCAATCCGGTCATTAAAATACATTGTTTCTGGCATGGTGTTACAGCATCTTTTCGAGTTGATATAAGACCAAAAACTTTTAGAACTGATCCGTAAATTGTGTTCCGCGTTAGACACGAAAGTATCATAACAATGCTCTTCTAGCTCTTTAACCTTTCGACGTATCTCAGAGAACAGTATATAATCATAACTCCTTCCGTATATTTTCCACTTTTTATGCATTTTTAGTTTTTTATTAATTAATTTTATCAATTGACGGCTATACCATAAGGGGTACCTATTTTCCCCTTTTAGATACTTTGTAGGAACAAAGTCGTCGATAACCCTATTAACAATGTTATAAAAGATATCTACAGATTTGCATACATCATTGTGCATTAGAAGATCATTCCAGTCAAATTGAGAAAGCCTATGATTAATATCACTGTAATTTGCTGCAAAGAATCTGCGTAAAACACGAGGTGCCGGCTTAAAAATATTGTGAATTATATTGCGATTAACCTCTATTAAGAGGGACGGATGGTGTAAGTCTTCAGGAAGGGACAACGGATCAGTTCTTGTCACTTTACAAATAATGTTACATAAGACGAGATCAAGTTGTCTATTATTTTCATTCTTAATGCCATTACATTGCTTCCAACCAGTAAAACATAAGAATGTATGTAATTGGGAGATTAGATTATCTTCATAATGATTTTCCAGGGTAAAGTAAAAATAAGAGTCATTATTAAAATTAGGAGCCCATACAGCATTTCTTATGTTAAAATCACCCACTAGCAAAAAATCATCATGTATAAAATCTAATATTTGAGGTTGACACTTAACAGTTTGTGCGCAGAAGCAATATTATCTTTTCATAGACCATAGTGTAAAATTAAGTCGCTTCCGCTGTCTGTTCACTTAGATCTTTTAAACTACTCAACGGATTAGAATGCGGTTTTAACCAATAGACAGTGTGACTCAAGAGGAAGGTTTATATGTATAATACGAGCTTATGTACTATAGTACACAAAGCGTGCGAAGCTGGGTGGGTCGCTCGTAAAATATAAAACCATAATTAAAGTATATTTTATTAGTATATTAAGTACCTATGTTATATTAAGTATTTTTCGTACTCAGTAAAGATTATTAATTAAAAAAGTGTTTTACCATGCCACATAAGCACAAAGGGGCGACTATCATTTTGCCCACTTTGGGGCTACAAAATAATATAACCAACTGCGAAATTAATTTCATACAGTATTTTGCACAGTTTGAATCTCGTACTAAGGTTAAATAGTTGTGAATAGGGATATAATGGAACTTTTCATTCCAGGTAATACAGAATAGGTTATTTGTGTATCAAGTGTATGGCAAGCTATCGCATGGCACGGACCATCGTCCGCGCACCTTTTTGTTCGATTCCGCCGTATTTCGGCTGGCTCGTCCATTTATCGCGTTTATCATCTGAGATACGGCTATCCGCAGCATCTTTATGCGCTTGTATCAGATAGCGGGAGATACTCGCAAAAGCGCACTGATTAGCCGATAGGTATTGATAGTAGCGTTCATATTTTATAATGATACTCCTATACTACGATACTACCTACCTGTGTCTATAACCCGTTAATGATCACCTAGACATGTCAGTTTATACATTAATAGCAAAAAAGGAAATGGTTTTTCTGACAATATTTCTATCTATCTCCAATAGAGAATTTGAACAAATTATTCATTTCATAATATGTTACTTGTTTTCCTAATTGTTTGTGAATTTATCTTTTTTTTTTTTAATTTTACCTCTTAATCAGCAGCTTTCAAATTAAACATAAATATTATATTTTCGTAAAAATTTATGTAATTAATTTTATGTAAACTAATTTTCATGTATTGTACTATACATGTACCTAATGGTATAATAAGTATGTAGGTTATGGTTAAGACCATGCAAAATTACGTCTTTTTCGACTTTTCCAATGGATTTTCCAAAAATTTTCTTCGCCCGCTGTAATCGTCTTGATAACGCACAAACTTCTGAAGTGATTACGTTTATTCGAATAATATAAATAGTTCGTTTATATAAATAGATAAACAGCAAAACCTGTTGAAGCAAACAAAACCGAAAACGACAACTAGTTAACAATTTTAATTACGTTTAGTGAAGAGACAGAGCGTATCAACAGTTTAATACTTCTTCAATCTGCTGACGAGTGACGAGCAATCAAAGCACAATTAATTAAGCACAATCGAGATGCCGGATTTAGATTGTGCGTCCGTTCTGTAATGGATCGGTGTTATTGTTGTTACTGGATACATTTGTTATTTAAAATACCAGTATAATGTGGATAACGTTTATTTTAGAATTAAGGTTTTTTATTTACGGTTGATATAGTTTAATTTGAAATGAACTGAAACAATTAAAACCATTAATAACAATTATACAAGTCAACATTTTATTTTGTGGTATGGTTATTTAATATTTTCTCTAGCAACATTAGTTTTCCCGCGTAAAGGATCGAAATGTGACGTTTAGTGAAAAGTAAAAGTATTTTAGATCATTCTAATTTGGATCTCAAGAAAAATGGACTTTATTTAGTAAATCGATTGAGATTAACAATGGTACTGATTTCTGGTTAATATCTAATATAATAAAACACAAGAATAGTAAAATTGTAATGTAATGTATGAAATATACGTGAGGCTAGGTTTTAAAAAACTATTTATCATCTACATCAATGTTTATTTTTAACTTTCAATAAAAATCCCAACTTTCCAAATAATATTATAAATGCAAAAGTAACTTTACCTGTCTGTCTGGTACGCTATCACGTGAACTTATTTTAACGAAATTTTGTACGGAAATAAACTAGAGGTTGGAAAAAGATATATGCTATGTTTTGTTGAGAAAAAAGGCTTGAAGGGGTTGAAATAATGAAGTGCATGTCGAACTGAGTGACCGTTTATGTCTTTGGGAGTTATTCATTGATAAATTATGTTTATATGTAAAAAGTGAAATACACGTACCTACTAAATTAGACCCGGGCGAAAGCCGGGCGGTTCAACTAGTAAGTTATAAAAGTTTTTATATGGATGTCAATTTAAATAATAAGGTTGTCACTATTGATATCGGTGTCAAAAGAACTACTTATACAGAATACAGATAATATACAAAAAGCTTTAATGCTACGTGCTACTTCCACACAGCGGGAGCCGAGGCACAAGTGCGACAGCATTCAGACTACTGCACAGATTAAATATATAGATAGTGTGATTTCAGTTTAAATGAGTTTATTTTTACGTTGTTCATGTTATTTACTATTTCAAAATGCCTTCATAAAGCAAAGAAAATAAAAAATTCAACAAACAAATAAACGTCAAAATGACCCAAGAACGATTACAATTTTTTTTCTGTTTTATTTCATATTGGAAAAGACAAAGGTAAAGGTATATCGTACACCCTAGTCTTAGATAGTTAATTCTTATGAACTTTGCTTAGGTTAATTCTTAAGAACGTTTACAAACGAATTATTATATACTAGTAATTTTGTAAGATTTTTAAAATTTTTTACAACCATAATGGTTTATTTGTAATTCTTTAAAAAATTAAGGCATAAATGTAATAAAAACTGTATTTACGTAGATGTCTCGATTTGAATTAAAAGTAATCGAAAGTATAAAACGATTTGCAAAATTTGAAGAATTAATTGAAGTAATTTATAGTCAATTATTTTCATTTTTTCATAATTTGAAAATTTAATACAATTTTTCTCCTACTTAAAAATAAAATATCTATTTCCTATTTCTAGAGCTTTATTTCCTTAAAATGAAAAGGTAAAGGTTAAATGGAATTTGTTGGCAAGCAAGTGTCGAGTAATAATTTGTGTAAAGTATATTAAAATATAATTTAGTAAAAATATTTAATAACTGCAGTATAAATCAGTGCAGCCTCATTTACCTGGTCACTACTCACTATCTGATATCATCGATAGGGTACGACGATAAATAAAATATTGACGCGTACAGCCACAGGCTATTAAAAATATAGCAATATTTTTATACTTAAAAATTCAGCACAAATGTCATGTAGGTATTAATAGCGCTTAAATATATATGTTCTTGAAATAAATATAAAATAGTAGTATTATATTAATATTGCACGAAATATAACACCAATATAACCTTAAAGAGGAGGCTAGTTTTGATATGAGCCGAAAGAAAACATTGGAAACTTCCATTCTAAAGATTTTACTAAACTTAGTAGTACCATACTTAGAAATCACTATGTTTCTATTAAATAAAAAAACTGTATACTTACCGTGTACCAGTAAAATTTTGATAACTACCAACGAGTAAGCAATTGCGAAATAAAATTTTAAACAATGTTTCGTACTGATAAACAGGTCCCGAAACCAGAAACTTTAACCCGTGATGCTTATATTAATATTGTCACTAATTAATATTAAAAAAAATTACTACTCTCGAAGATTTGTTTTAAATAAATGTAGAATAATATTTAATTAAAAATTTAGGCCTTTATATCGCTATCAGCGTGCAAAATTTTTTTTTTCTAATAGTGTAATAAAAATAAATTTTAAACTGAGGCTAATTTCTATCCAGACTTACCTGTGCCTGTACAGTATAGCATCCAGTTTAAATTAGCTTCCACTACGCAGGAATCTGCGAGTAGCCATTAACAGCACAGCTAAAAACTTTCACGTATATCCTACAGATTAAAAAGGCTATATAAATAAAGGCACAGACTCTTTATCTACTACTATCTCTACTAATAGCAAGACTAAATTGAGGCATTAGAAATCTTAATATAAATTAGGGTAAGTATAACAACCAGGTATCGACTTAAAATGTAGTTTTAAACTAGCCAACCCGCTCTCGTTTCGCTGAGGTGTATTCAAATCTTTCACTCATTCATTAGCTCACCTACCTCTTCTATTGCTCACTCAATAAATTTATTTATTCATACTCTACCCACATCTATGAATATGCTATTTTCTGATGGCAGTAGACAGTTAGACACCACTATCTCACTAACAGTCTTCAGTCTCACTCGCTTCTTCTTTTACACTTTTTCTTTTAAACAAACCTTGTCTTGAAAATAACTAACACAACAAAAAAAGAACTTTCCAATTTGGTGCAGTCATTTTAAAATTTACATACATAGAGGCTTTATATTTATATAGATTGTCAGTAAAAATATAAATTGTTTTAAAAATATTTCGTAGCTATTTCTCTGTAAATATTAACTTCAAATCTCAGATGCCTCCATACAATCAATTAATTTATAAAAGGGTGTATATAAATTGTATTTAAATAGTATTAGTAAATCGTGTGATACATATATTCGTATCAAAATAAAAATGAATTTATCCTAAAGTCTTTTAAATAATTTTTACTCACTGTGCTTTGGTAAAATAAGAAAAATCCATATGATTTAAATCATGATGCCGATGTCCATGGGAGACGGTGGCCACGTCTGCTCGTTTGCACCTTAACTGCCATGAAAATAATAAAAAAAAAAACAGAAATAAAATCTGTAACAAGAATTATTATTACAATCAAAATTGTATATTTACGCATAAATAATATTTGGGATAAGGTATTACTATAATACAGCAATCCACCATGATACCATAGACACTGATCTAATGGATGAAAGTTACGTCACGACTTAGTAGACGCCTTTTTAAAACTGTTATTTTATTATGATATTACTTAATGGCTTTTTTATTTTTAGCATCAGTGGATACTTACTTTCAACATCAGTCATAGCTATTAGGGACATATGTTTAAAACATTTAATTTGTCTAATAAGTCGTTTATAACATTATTTAGTTATAATTGTATCGTAATAAATAATCATTAAAATTACTTTAATATCAGGGCATCTATTATAAATTAGCCTGCTCTACAAGAATCTGAGTGACCATTGTTACCATTACATTGTTGCAGGATATGTTTAAAATTTAAATAAAGGTAAACTGTAGCCGCATTTACGAGTATATTAGAGATAGTTTTAGATTGCTTTAGAGTAAATTGAGTTCTAGTGCATAATATTTTAATGTATCAGTTAAAATGGGATTTTCAACTGAAACTTCTTAAAGAAGCCTTGGTATATAAAATAAAATTGTAACAGATTATTATTAATAATAGGAATCAAGAACACACAATATTTTATTATTATTATTGTAACAGAATAAATATTTTTCTATTGAATTGTATCTATTGTTACCTGTGGTTAAAATGTCATGAAAGTTAAGTTGGAGCTATGTAATGGACGTAATATATTAAGTCCATGAGCTATGTTGACGTTTAATTATTTTTAGTCTGCATACTTTTTGAGAATACATTAAAAATTGCTACGACTACAAGATTAAATAATTTTGAATAATTTCAAGATTAATCGAAATCATTTAAATAAAACAACAATAACGGCTATTATTTATTTGAAATTAAAAACATTTTTAAGACTTTCCTTTATTTATACTCGGTGTCATAATCCCGTAGAATTCTGACAGTTCGAAAGGGTTGCAAGACAGAATCATCCCATCAAGAAGGGAACTCACAAAAAGTGAAATAAAAAAAATAGATTTTGCTTATTTTATGATTGTATATATATAAATTAAAACGAAATAATGTGTATTAGATATTGGAAATATTGATATACAGAGCAATTTAAGAACAAAGTTACATATCAAATTAATTCCTTCACGTTTACAATTATCAATATACTTAATTGCTTATCAGTATTTTATAGTATATTTTAAATGAGCAGAGTATTCAGGAATCTAGCCTAGTAGCGGCTAAGAGGTTTAGCATACCACGTACACGTCTGTTGGGATATTGATAGAATGAACTATAATTGGTACTAGGTACATGTTTAAATGGTTTATTCCATTATAGGTAATGTTTTAATTATAAAAATATATATATTATATTCAAAACTATTGTCGTCGTCTTGTTCATTAGAATCTTTTTATTTTATTAGAATCTTTATCCTCCTCTGTATTGATAACGGTAATTTTTTTAGAAAAAATTTGCCAATTAAATATACTAAATAGAGGGGAGGGTGGATCATTAGAAATCACTTAAATGTTCGAAAAAATCAGTCATTATTAAAGTTAAAACAGGAGCGTCTCCGATTGCTATTCTGATTTTTTTTTATATTAAAGTAATTATATATTCGAATTTTTTTGTTCCTCTAGGGTAGGCGGAGTGCAGGAGGGGCGTAATGTAAGAATAATATCCAATTAATTTAGTGTTAATACTATTATTTCAATAAGTGATATGTTTTAAAATTTTTACTTTATTTAATACTACTACTAGTTTTAGTGAGAATTTCTGAGGATCTCTAATTTATTCTACTTAATAAATATAGCCTATATTACTCAGGGATAATGTAGCTTTCTAACGGAAAAAGAATTTATGAAATCGGTCCAGTAATTTTTAAGTCTATTCGTTACATACAAAAATCAAAAAATCCAAATCTTTCCTCTTTATAATATTAGTATAAATTTTCTATTTTAAATACAAAAAATATATTACATAAGTCACTATTGAATTCTCTAAAACAATGAAACGAATTATAAATACGATACTTTTTAATCAAAACGCGTTTCAAACGGTAGTAACTTAAAAAGGCAGTAAAAATATCAATAGACAATAAAATAAAATTTTACACAGTTTCCTTACTACCCGTTTTTTGTCACTGATGAAGACAATAACATATTTAAACAAGTTTACACTGCCTATTAATTGTTATTTATTTTTATTTGTTAATGTTCGTATCTAGCAAGTTTTTATTTAAAGGTAAAAATCTTACATAACTTTATTTTGTTTTTCAAAATTCATCTAAAGAAAGTTCTATAATTACGTTTTTAATGCACACATGACATATTATCCTTTATTTATTTACTTGATTTAATCTCTTAGAGTAACTTTTTATTAAATTTAGTATTTAACTACCTAATTTTATTAATTATAGTTTAATTTTTGTATTTTATTTCTGCATAATAAAAAGAGAATAATTAAAAATAATAATTACACTCTACATAAGTTGATATAAAAGGAATTAAAGGGTGCCAAAATCAACAATTATTTTCCTAAAAAAAAGATATCAAATTTTATATAAAAGATTATTTTATTCGTTATAAGCGTCAATAAATGTTAAAGTTAAGGGTGGTCTAGGATTTTTTGATGAATAGGTAATTTATTTATGAGTATGCGATGTCGATATATGAATATTAATATTGTGACAGACACTTTGTGATGTGGGGATGTTTGTAGAATATTATTTGTATATTTTTTAACAGTTTATGCTGATTTTTGTGGTAGCATCAAAAATGCTTACCTATTTTTTGCAGTAGAGCAGGGTGTAATTTAAGAATAGGTTATGGCAACATTTCAGTACAATCATAAAGCATAATGAGAAGTTATCGGCAAAATTTTATTTAGTAAATTATCGTAAAATGCAAATTCAATTTGAGAACTTAGTTTTATTTCAGACACAGCTCTAAAAATATAAGTTATCAGAGTATACATGTTTTTTTTTATTATACTAAGTAAAACTAAATCTATTATATTGTATTAAAGTTATGTACAAGCAACCCCAAGAAGAGCTGCTCTCCTCTATTTTGTAACATGGTCATGGAGACTTGTAAAATTTTGTATTATTAAAAATTTCAATAAAACACAAGGATAGTCAGTTATATAACATTATAATTACGGAAGATCTCGACCATATTACTAATATTTATAATAAGTAAGTACATCTATGAGTGCAGTAAAAAAATTACAAGTTGAAGTATGGTAATGAGATGACGGAACACGGACAGACGGGATGTGACGCGGCAGATATTTTTTTAATTCTATAGTTCGGTTTTAGCTTCGGCTGAGTCGTGGTAAAAAATGTTCTTAGCCTTCCGGGTTACTTTTGAAACGAGGGTGATTGGGAGGTTTTTCTATACTTTATACTTTGAAGAATGTCGTTTTATACACTTGCGAAAATAAAACTATACTAACTAAATACCAATGTAGTAATTAAACTGTTCGAAAAGAAATAGGAAGAAACTAATTTTAGAAAGGAATTGGTATTCGGATTCTGACGCCGCTCCAAAATCACCCCATTCTCGCTCTCGCTCTTGTTCAGTCTTATTATACCAACCAGTCTATATAATTAAAACAACATATATTCATTAAAATCATAATATTTTCCCCTTTCTTTACAAGCAGCAGTGTAAATATAACAGGAAGATATTTTATCTACACTTTTAAGTATTAATCTTGTGAAAAAAAAAGGAGAGCTGCGAGAATTTTAGCATGTGAATGACGGGCAATTGCCTTCCATTTTTGACGCCATTATTGTGCGCATACAATGAATCTACATCGTTTAGACAAGACTGGTGTGTGACTGATTAATAATTTTTAGGTATCCAAAGGGTAAAAACGAGACCGTATTACTAAGACTCCGCTGTCCGTCTGTCTGTCACCAGGCTGCGATAGCTAGACAGTTAAAATTTGAACAAATGATGTATATCTGTTGCCCCTATAACAACAAATACTAATAACAAAATAACTATGGCCGTTTTTTTAACTGTTTTATTACCATTATTATAGGAACTCAGATAACGTATCTATGTCTTTATAAACACCTTAGATTAAGAAGCAACTAAATTGACTAAATATTTTTGTTATATTTAACATTTTTTCTTTGGTAAGTAAAATTGTCGCAAGTACCTAAACCACGTCTCGTACACGTGCGTTATCAAAGATGTCCTTTTTACCCATATTCTAAACAATTCATTAACGAGCCATTGTACTGTAATACGATTCGAAAACATTCGCAAATAAAAGATTTCAAGATAAGGGTAATATTGCTAAATTTCTTGCGTTTGCAACTCAGTTCCATATATTTTTTAATTTAATTTAATTTTATTTTTGAAGTATTTTGCTATGTATAATTTAAAAAGATTTTTTGTTCACTTGTTTTAAAACTCCATAGAAAATGCCTTCGCCTGTTCTATTTTTAACTAATTTTAAATATCAAATAACTCATTTAATTTGTTGAAAAATTTCTTGAAATCTTGATGTCTTTATTTATTGGGTTTATATAATGAAATTTCTTTTTTACTTTATTTTTCTTTATTCTAGAATCTATTTATTAATAACATTTAGACAAGATGAGAGTGTGAGATTTGACTTACTAATTAATAGAAATACTGCTCGCGTCCATAGTTCCCATTTGGTTACCATAGCAACGGTTACTAAGACGACTGTAAAATTCCAAAATGACTGATTTTAGTGTTAAATTAATGAAAATAATGAATCTCATTCCAAAATTTTAAGATTATGGATTCCAAATTCAAATTTGTGTGTATAAATTTCAAATTTGGAATCTATTTTGAACATATAACGCCTTGAAGCAAAGATTTTGTATTAAGATTGATTATTTAAGTGTCAGTTGCTCAGTGGTTTAGGTCTTGGGATCACGATTGATAGATTGTGGGTTTAAATCCCAGTTATTGCACTAACACAACTTTATTCCACTTTAGGCCACTTGACGGTCTTTCATATCCAACATGGATTTTTGTTGTGGTAACATTAACAACAAGTAAAATATAATCAAAATGACGTCGCTATTTTCGTGTTTATACCGCTTTACAAAAGAAAAAATGTCTGTCAGAAATAAAAATAATTAGTTGTATATAGGTATTGTGAAGCATTGTACGGTCCAGGGTATGCAAAGTATCGGTAGGTAATAAATGTATCGTCGCTATCTTCAAAGGCGCATCGGTCTTTGCGCGCGCCGCGGCTGTCGCGTGCGCGTATGTTGCAGGATTGTTTTGTAGTTACAGACAAGCTAGTGAAAGCTTCTGTTTACTATATAAGCTATACTGCAGAAAAATAATATGAAGGTTGTGCTATCGGAGCCAGGTGTAGGTTTAAGGAGGTCATTTATAATGTATGCCTGAACTCTCGTTTTCAGAACTCGACCTTATTGTATAATATTTAACTAAGCATACACATCACAGTGGAATTCATAGTTACTTGTTGTGGACGCATTATTTGTTGACTTATTTTGGGAATATTCGTCAGTCAAAGGTTATCCAGTGTTGGTAATAGTGCTGAAAACATAATTTCTTCCACGTTAGCCAAAGAATATAAAAACCTTTTAATTTAACTTGGTTATCGACGTTTTCCTAACTTTTTTAAAAACTCATCTTACTTAAATTATCATATATATTTTTAGCCTTCTCTGGACGTATACCTTACTTAGTCAGTAGGATATTTATCGACCCAGTAATGCCTATTACCAGGTCTGACGCCATTTCGTTAACTTTTACTGTTTTGTTGAACCACTTATTGGCAAATCTGTCTCATTCTAATAAGAACAAGTAATTGAATAGCTCTTTTAATTGGTATAATAACATGTTGATTTGTGTACTACACTAGATCTAGAATTATATACAAAGGGCACAAAGAATAGATAGAATAAATGACAGTTACTTATTGCACACCAAAATATTACAATGAAATAAATTCCCATAAATTAGTTCAAATATCTTCACGTTGCGCGAGACATAATATAACGTCACGTCGTGTGGACGTCAGTCAGTTCACCCCCTGACATAAATCGCAAAATATTTTAATAACATGATGTTAAATAAAATGTAAAGTAGATGACGTTAAGGTACGAGTAATCATTTATTTAAACTTTGCCAATTAGTAAACCTTTCTTCTGAATGGTTATAGTCGTATTTCTTAAGGGAAACCAGCTGCACAATTACAGCTTTTCTATTGATCCTTTGATATGGCATCAAATAAAAATAATTTACCCAAATTTCAAAAATACATTATATTTTTCATTTTTTTACATAGTATAAATGAAATTTAACAAATGCCCTTTTCACAAAACTGTCAAGTATAACAATAAAAAAAATGTTATTAATCTCAGAACGAAAGGCGATTTAAAAAAAAATTATACCAGAATAACTGACCAAATTTAGTCAGACAATGTTTTAAAACAATTATTTTTTCTCAGGATCTATCTAGGTTTTAATTAAATAGATCTTACAAGATAATATATTCAAGTATTTGTCTGCGCTATGATTTATAATTAACCTAATAAATTAGTTTAAAAAAGAACCCTCAATCTACATGATAATTTCATTAAAAAAAGGAACTGAGATTTATATAACGAGCATGTAATTTGCACAAATTCTATACTTATAATCTTTACATGTTTAATCCATTGAATTTTCAATATAATTGTAGCAATACATTCTAGCAATTTTCATACTTATTGCCATATATTTACGTGAGGATAGAAATCATAAACAATTCAAGAAATATTTATGAATGGGACGGACAATGAGACTGGGGCTTAATAAACGATCCACAGACAATCCTTACGATAACAATTCTTATACCATTAAAGATAAAGTTTAAAATGCTGTACCGTATTTAATTCAATTTATTAAATTAATATTTTCAGTAAATAATCAATTTTATCTTTATGTAAAGAATATGTAATTGTATTCATCTGTATTATAACCTCAAAATAACTACCTTGAAAATTATATATAAATATAATTTTTTCTTTGAATTAGCAACACCGTTGATAACTTAGTATTTGTGGGTAGTTCCTTTTATTTTATTTCAAGTATACCTACGTGTAGCAAATATGTAAACTGTTTTGGTAGTTTTCATCCAGTTGTGAAGAGGCTCTCGCCGGGTAATAATTGGGGCTACGATTCCATGATCTTGTGTTTGTTTCTACAACAATATGTGAGTTTTTCCTAGAACAATATTTATCTTAACAATACGTTTTCACGACTAAACGTACACACGTAAAGACAAACACGTAAAGACTAGGTTCTTTAGGTAAAGAACCTAGTCTTTACATCTTAAATTAGACTTCGGCGTTTCATTTTATATATTCAAAGGTCATTTGTCATCTAATTTTCATCCATTCCACTATACAACCTCTTTCACTCATCCTTCCTTACTAATAAACCAAGTTTTTAAAACTATAATTACTCTATAGAAAACATTTATGTCTATTTTTATATAAACGATTTTATCTTATATTTAATAAAAATTAGTAAACACTAGTACTATATATATATAGAGCATATATTCATTTTTGTATATCTGTATAACAGTAGAGCTTAAAGCTATATTGCAGTATTTAGTACTTTGCATATTTTCTGTTGTATGTTTGTATTTAATTAAAAGTCATTTGGAAATACCTTTTTTGTCAAAATTTTGACAAAAAAAGGTATTTGCTATTTTTGTCAAATTTTTTTCCCGTTTATTTTTTTTAATTTCTCTATTTTTACAATGTTACGAAAAGCAAATAAAATCATAGTTGTCTGTACAGATTCATTAAATTTATTTTATTTTTGATCAATGTCATAATTTAAAGAATGTAAGTGAAAGAAATAGAACATAAATTCTTTCTACATATGAGTAACATTTTATTTTATTACCTTCAAACATCTTTTCGTTTACGTTCTTAGTAAAAAGTATATTTAAATTATTTAAATGCAGCATAAAATAAGCATCCGCGACGTAATTTATGGGAAACTCCCCCTCACACTTTATATAGTTTGGGAGTCCCGTAAAATTTGCTAAATGCTTATGGTATGAATCATAAATTATATTTTGAATGATTACTTTATTAAAATAAAGTTGGCATATATATTTTTAACCGAGAAAGATGGTGGTTACGTTAGAGCCTTAAAACACTAATTTGAGTAGACGCTGCATTTTAATTGTGAAATTTTATAGGTGCACATATCTAATCTAATTTAAAAATATAAAATTATCCTTATCATCACAACCTATTAATGGCCCACTGCTGAGTCGAGTCTTCTCCTCAAAATGAAGAGGGGGTTAGGCCATAGTTTACAAAGCTAGCCAACACGGAACTATCAGGAGTGCGATTCCACAACAATTAGTATTGTGATTAAACAAATTCACAGTAAGTACCATACATGTTAACTACATGTGTCATGATTTAAAAAAAAATTGATAAATACGAGTCTGAAGTGCGGAAGAAAATCTTTTCTATAAGACCCATGATGAGATTTTTGCAAAAGTCTCCTGAAACGAAATATTTTTGGCCTAAATTATGCAATCGGTTTTCTATATTTTATAAAATACTTATAATATCACATGCGGTTAATTCCCAAGCAAGTATCTACATGGTGAGGATATAAATTTTTTGGAGCATTTAACATTCACGATATAGTGCTTAGGTTCTGGTCGTTTTTTGAGCTTTTACAACAAATTAACCTATAGATTTAATTTAGTCTTTAGTTTGTGTTCTGAAAAAAATTCTTTACAATAAATGGTTTATTCAATGATAGCTTGTTAGTTCTCTATTTACTAAGATACATGAAGTTTATATAAATAGATCTTTTAATTAGGTCTTAACTTCATAGTAGTATCTATTTATCTTGTCCTATTCTACAGAGTATTTTTCGTATCAGAATAATAAGGTTATTCACACTGGGCGTGAACTACCGAACTAAGGGCACGAATGCATTCCGATTTACAAACTCAAAACATTGTTTTAGCATATCCCGTAGCGTAGGGTCGATACATCAATATTTGCGGCGGAGGGAGGCGCGGGCGCACGGCGGGGGCGGGCTGCGGCCGGTATAATTACAGGCGATAAACGCCGCGAGCACACGGGCCTAACAAATTTAGTAATTTTAATTTTATTTGGACTTGTACTGGGTTGCCAGATATCTTTTAAATAATTTTAATCGTGTAACACTAGTTTTTAGACTATGATAATTGTTGACGCTGTGCTAAAGAAAATTAAAGGACAGTCAGAGATATTGTGTTTTAATAATTTATTTATTTAAAACAAATGGCATAGAATGAGAGAGGAATGATAGCAATACGTATACACATGCAATTTAGACAGGGCCGTGAAGCGCCTTAGACTTGAGACTCCCCTTCGCTGCCCAAACACTAACTAGTAACTACAGTAGATAATAATGTTACCTTACGTTGACCTCAAGAAGGGTGAATAATCTTCCATGTACACTGCGCAACAAAACCAAACAGACTGTCTTTAATCTATCGCACTAAAGGTTGTATATTGTCTACACGTGGGTTTACTTAAAATAATATAAAAGGAACTCGAGGTCTAATTTTAATAATTCTTTAACAGGAACTGTTTTAGAAACATTATAACCAACGAATAGATAAAAAAGGCTTTATCATTTTTAAGATTCGAATTATAAAGAATCATTTAAGAAATATGTACAAATATTTTAATCCATACTCGTATCATTTTCTACTATCCATACAATTAACATCTTCATTTTTAGAATTTAATATCTCAACAGTGGCATGTTCTACAGTGAAAAATCTGTTACACTTTTTCGTAGAGCAGCCATTTTATATAAGTATACTTATTACAGATTTTCCCTTGAATTCCACTAACATAATGTCTGTATGTACTAAAATGCCATTTTACTGTATGTAAAAAAAGTCTGGTTGTCCTGGATCGGCATCGTTATGGTTGTTATGATATAATTTTTAATTAGAATAAAAATATTTTTGAAATAAGTAAAAAAAAATTTTAATAAGCTAGCAACCCTGTATCCATAGGAAACTCTTTTTGCATGCTTTTCGCACACTTAGTAATGTTTGGACGCATAAGGTATGCCTTAAGAAATTATAATGATTAATACGTTTTGTTACTGTGTAACTAATAATTACCTGCCATTTGAATTATTGCCATATTAAGAAATTTAGTATCGCTTTAAGAATTGATTTTTAATTTATTTTGCATATTGTTTTGTTTCTTTATTATGATATAATGTTCGAACATTTTATCTAATGTTTATAATAAATATTTCTTCAGTAGTTACTCTTTAACAAAATGTGTTAAACAAGCTCTAAATGAAATTTAAACTTTTGGTCGAAGTAATTTGTTTCAAACTAAATCAGAAAAAAACTTAAACTAGTTCTTAATATTGTACATCTTAGAGACTCACTGTAAATTTTTCTTTATTTAATTCTATAAATATTTATGTGTGGTTCTGCTACTTTTAATAAATTACAATGTTAACACATCACGTTTAGAAATGATTTAGAATAATTTAAGATTGGCTCTAAAATACCTAGTCAGCAGAGCCGTAAAATAAATAGAAAAAGAAATAATTTTGTAAAATATGAGCTGCTCATATATTTTTTTTTTTAATTTCATAGTTTTTGATCAATACCATAAAACTGCATCTGATCTAAACAATCCTTCTATTTGAGAGGTGTTAAAAATAAAATAAAATATAATGAATATAATTTTTATTGCTCCTTATCAATTTCTTACAAAACAGGAAGAACTTAGTTTCGCAGTGCGAGTGTCTTTTAACTAAACCTATATTGCGTAAACTAAATATTTAACTAACATTTTAGTACAAATTATATTAAAACTATGAGATATTTCATTATATGTTCTTACAATTTATACAGATAACGAAAAATAATCAATTAGAAACGTAACTATATCTACAACCTTATTGGAAGAACTAAGATTTTAAAGGTATTTTCTTACTAAATATACAAAAATAGTTACAAATAAATAATCTTTTACATAGGAAACGTTAACGATACCTCTTTAGGATCAGGTATATAACTAATATATACGATATCCGTAGCACCAAATTACATAGTATAAAAATTCTCATTGTAAAAATACATTTAAATAGGACTTTGGCGGCAAGAAACCATCTTACTTAGTCCATAAGTTTTGCTGTTTATTTATAACTTATTAATATTATAAAAAAATGTTGACAGTTTAACTTTAAACACACAACCATCAGAAAATTGTTTACATTAAATTGTCATTTTTAAACAGTTCTATTGTTTTTCAAATATTTTGACTTATAAATACTTTACATAACACATATAAAATTGATAATACCAGATAAATATACCAGTTAACACAGATCGACATCAAATATTTTTTATTGCCCCAGTTTTTCGAATATATTGATTAACTCTAACATTCCGTTCCTCTAAACAGCTATTAATTTTTTCCTATCTATTATGATACAAATGTCCTGGATCGCAGAGATATTTATCTAAAAACAAAACTATTCATAACATTTCAAAAAGAAGCTACGGCGTAATATTTAAAATCATTTTTATATCAAGGGCAACAAAACACTGGACCAGTGTTATTTTTACGAAACTCAAATAACTCTTTGGGCTACACAAAAAGAGTTCGTTACTTTTGTCAATTGCTGTAGCAGGTCTGTCTGACTCCAGCTAAGATCACGCTGAACTCATCATCGGGTCTCACATCGGTACCGGGAGGTGTTGGCGTATATGGTACTGGAGGTGGAGCTCCACCAGCGATCACAGAAGCGTAAGGAGATGGGTACATCCTCTCTGAACAATATTCGGGGCCCGGGTTCGGCTCTCCGCAGTACGTTGGTCGGTACTGTTGCTGCTGTTGTTGCTGTTCATATCTATACTGTTCCATATCAGCTTCTGTCCCATAATCCAGATACTTATCAAACTCCCGCGCATCTACGTCAGACACTGGAGATCCGGTACGCATTTCAGGTCGAGAATTCATCATACCCTGTTCTTCTTGAGATTGATTCGGAGGCTCCTCTGCGAAGTACGTTCCTCCTGTGTTATATTCTTCATATTCCGTTTTTGGCTGATCAGGATAGTGTGAAACGTAGGAATCTTCTGTTTTATACATATGGTCGTATGGCTCATATGATGGGTGGTATTGAAGGCTATACTCAGTTGTCATGGGACCACTTGGTGCTGACGAAACCCTAGGAGCAGTAGATCCTAAAGCCTGTTGGTCCTGAGACGTCGCTACTGGTGGAAAGAATGTCCCTGTCACCAGTGGTGGTTGTTCAGCTAATGTCCTTTGAGTGCACATGACATACATGCCGTTTGCCATACCCATAGCCGCCACTGGAGCTGGGGAAAAGGAACTAGGTGCCCTATATGATTTGTAAGAGTATGAGTCTGATATAGATGATGCGTTAATAGCCCTTCGTCTTTCCTCGTACTGGTAGTTCTCTTTTTCATTTTCGACTGGTGACGCATCTGGCGTAGGTAAAGGAGCTTCTGCTGGAGCACTTCTTCTTCCTTGAGGTTCTGGAGACCTAGCTGGCGAGGACTCAGGCGTTTGAACGTGACCATTGAATTGACTTGATTGGTAAGAGTCTGACGCGAGGGGTGAGGTTCTGTATGGGGAGAAACCAGCTCCCGGATTGTGGGAGAAGCGAGTATCCGGAGAATCTGTAGCGGTGGCATAAGGAGATCCAAGAGTAGCAGACGACGGTGGTGGTGCACTGGACGGGGCAGCTGGCTGATTTGGTCGAGCCTTGTTTTGTTTTCGCCGTCGAGGCCGATATTTGTAATTTGGATGTTCCGTCATATGTATGACGCGTAGTCGCTCAGCTTCCTCAACGAATGGTCGTCTATCTTGCGGGGTAAGCGAACGCCATTTTTTACCTGAAAATAAAAAAAATACTTAAATGAATATAACATCTTGATTGAAGGCACTTTTATACATAATTTTAGATAAGAATAGTAATGCTTTAGCACGAATTACTATTCTCCAGGCATAATATTCATAGAATAGAAAAAAAACAAAGTCCCCAGAATCATTACTAATATTGCTAGACAGTGTCGAGATAACATTCCCAAGCGTAATATTAGTAGAATTTTATGAATGCAAAATAGACAGCAGCTGTCACAAAGTCGGGTTAAATAATCACGATAGTGTTTATCAAATAACTATAAAACACCTACTGCGAGTGTCTCATAAATAACCTCATACTCTGTTACGAACAACAACATTTGTATTAAACAATTCAGAACTCTGAATTTAATGAGATAGGGTTTAGTTTATTTTAAAGCTTAAAGCAAAGGTTGGCGAAGGCATTATCAGGAGCTTTTACAATCTTTAAGGATATTTATCAATGGGACGCTACTTGCTACTGGCGTAAGGTAATTTTAGAGAGGCGCCGCGTGGTGTCGATAAAAGTCAATAGAATTTAATTACGGCAATCAAGTATATGTCCTTTTAATCTCACAAAATGATGATAAAGTATTGAATTTGAAGGTTTGATTTAAAAATATAAAACAAAGTTTTTATTAATATTTAAATCATTAAAAAGTTTAAAATATTTTACAGATATATCAAGTTGACTGTATTTTTTGAAGCAAAATATATCGCAAACAGTTTCGGGTAAGATTTACGAGTATATATTATTCTGAATAAAATATATTACAGTAATTAAATTATCTTTAAAACTGTACAATCTTTATTATTCACTTGAGGTAACTTCACAAAAGTAATTGACGTTTAAAATTTTAACGATTCGACGTGGATGCACAAAAAATCTTGAAGCAGCCAACTTGAACCTGTTTGAATGATGTCAAATGTCAAGTTGACAAATGGGGAAGGGCTTCTTAGCGGTCCATTAGTGGTGCGGGATTATCGATGTTTCGTTTGTCGATAATGTTACAATATTACAATGGTATATAATATATTATACACGGATCAATGAATACGAGCTTAGTCATTATTACAAAATTTATTCTAGATAAAATTGAACTGGCTATCATTTATGTGCTGAGTCTGTAAAAACGGCAATATTATTTTTATATGGTATAGTTTTAGATATTACAGCAATAATAGGCTGTCTGTCTCATTGCGGACTAAAAACGGGAGGATGTCTGCTGTTCAATGAGTTTTTCTAGAAAAAGTAAAAACGTTAAAAGTCTTCTTCAAAGTTATATTAATTTTATAATATATTAGTCGACCTGCGCTACTTCGTTTACGTGTAGCTGCGCTCCTATTGGTCTTAGCGGGATGATATATAGCCTATAGCCTTCCTCGATAAATGGGCTATCTAATAATGAAATAATTATTCAAATCGGACCAGTAGTTCCTGAGATTAGCGCGTTCAAACAAACAAACTCTTCAGCTTTATATATTAGTATAAGATAATATTTTTTTTTATATAGAATTTTCAACCTTGTAGAAACACATATTATTTACAAAATTTATTCATATATAAGATGTTTATATAATATCTTATATGTGCAAGCTAGAATTAATTATAAGCTTTTTTGTTACTGAGTTTTCACGACTTGTAAAAATCCTTTGTCAAGTAAATACCTACATACATACGTTAACAAGTTTACTGAACTCATTAGAATTAAAAATAAAATTAATATTTCCTTAAATTTGCTTGAATAAATTTAAATTTGTGAATTCATACCAATGTAATAAGCAAAAGCATTGCGTAAATAAATTTTCATAATTAATTTTCTCATAGTGTTATATTCTTTATATCGGTATATGTTAAAAACAAATATTCTAAGATTTTCTGGTAAAACCTAATATTTACCTACATTGAATGGTTAGAATCTAAAATGTTTTAAATATTTTTTTATCTGTGCCAACAACACCGTTTATAAAATTAGTATTCTCGGGTAATTCATTTTATCTTATTTTGAGTAGACAATATATAACTTTCGTTCCCATATTGTCAAGTGATATCGCGCAGTACCTACATATTGAAATAGTAAGACTAATAGTGTATTGTTTGGCGAGTAATTTACTTCATGATTTAAATAATTGGTAGCGAGAATCAGTGGTGGAGGTGACAGTCAATTTATTATGAAAGAGCTTCTTATACCTACTACAGGGTCTCAAGCCCCAGGTTCTGCATCCCCATACTCATATAAGTAAAGTAATTTAATATTATTATTGACTACTACAGTGAAGTTTAACTCTAATTAATTATTACATGTTAGGTAGCCAGAAATGAACGGTGAATATTATTTAAACCTGCACCTAGTTCACAAGCTCCAAGCTCTACTCTGCTTCCTGTCTAAATTACAAGTTATTACTATCAAAAATCATGAACAGTAGCATATATAATACGCTATGCTATGAGTTAGCAACACCGTTATTCACGAGTAGTTCCTTTTTTATTTCAATAATACCCACGTAGCAATTTATAATAAGACAATATATAATCTGTTCCGATAGACCATAAAGGTTGTGGAATTTGTGTGGTGTTGCTATGCTAAAACGTCATTGTGAAGTATTTTGTGTGTAATTATAATTCCGTATAATAGTTGAATACTGAAAAATAAGGTACGGCATATTAACATTAAACCAAACGTTTTACCACACAATTAGTATTCCATATATGTAATAAATGATGTGTCCGTGTGTACGGGTCCACGGGACCACCAGTAGCGTGTAGAAACCTAACACCGTGTTATCTCTTATTGAGTGTCGTTGATAAAGCCTACGCTTGTGTTGGGTAAAGCGAGAAATATTAATAGACTAACTATATTGCTTTTTAATGTTTTGTATACCCGTACACTATACTCGAGATTGGATTCCTTATTTGGATTTGAAAAGAAACTAATGTTTTTGATTAATCTTATTGTTTAGTTATTTGTTTTGTCCATACAAGAACGAATATTAATAGTTTTTGAAATAAAATTCCATAACACCTCAGCAATTGACAAATCGAATACATATTAGTTTTTAAATCTCATAAATAAAAGATACTTTAATAGGTTTATGGTTAGCATATAAATAAACAATTCATACAAATAAATATAATAGGAGTGTCTGTTTGTAATATTAAAATAACCGCTTTTTACTAAGTGCATACGGATGTATACACGGTACATATACCAAAACATTTTTTTTTTACAATCTCTGAAATAGCTTGACTTTTACACTGGCGGATAGCTGATGTAACAAGGAGTAACTTAGGCTATTTAACATCTCGCTACGACTCATAGGAGCGGAGCAACACGCGAACGAAGTAATAAAATTTGAGACTGGTTATAGCTACCAATCGTCAATCAACTTTAGATTTATTCCTAGAAAGTATAATTAGCTAGAATATATAAGTTCAAAGTAGATATCAAAAATAAAGATGAAACTGTTAGAGAGAAAAAGTAAGAATATTTTTTTTGTTTCGGCTTTATTAGCGCTCGTTTTTAAAATTATTCAAAAAATTGTAATAACTGAACAATAATAAATATAACTTTGAACATTAATATTTTTGTACTGACGGGCTCACCATTATAGTTCACTACAACTAAATATTATGAATCAAAATATATATTTATTACACAATATTTAAAAAACAGAAGACTCCGTTTTTTTTGACAAAAAAAGTTTTATATAACACAGAACATGTTATATAGCAAAAAAAATTGTTTTACCGAAATTTCCTATAAAAATATTAGAGTTATTATCAAATGTATCAAATTATATATAGATAGAAGTGACATCTATTATTACCAATACAAATAGCTTTGGTCCCAACCACCTGCAAAGATTGGAAACCCTCTTAATATAATACGTTACCCGTAATTGAAAGATTAGATCTAGTTAATAATAAATGAGACGTCATAGATCTTCCAGATATTGCAATTCACTCATATCGATATCCCGATTTTAGGAATTGACAAAAACGTTTTTGAGTAATTTGACTTTACAATAGCGATACACATTTAAAAAAAATGTTTTACGTAATTTTTTCTTTTTCATCATTAATAAATATTAATGGTAGTTGTGGGAAAATAGAGAGTAGGAAACAACAACCAATTTGGTTCTGTTGGTGTGCTAATATTATATCTATAAAAAAGCTGATTAATTGATTTATTATTATTATAATTAAAAGACAGTTTCTTATTGATACATAGACTCTTAAAACAGCGATTTTCTGAAATTTCATTACATTTTTTACATGAAATTTCGTACAAAAATGAAAAAAAAATCGTAAAAAAAATAAAAACCTATTTCAGTATTTGCCAGTTTTATTCAATTGTATATAAAATTATAAGAATAAAAATATTTTTCTTTGCCGATGATTTTCATGATTAGTTCTGTTTTGTTTCTAGTAAAAGCGCCCTTTTTTAAATATTTATATACAGGGCACTATTGTCCACAACTATTCCTTTCAGGTTAACTCGTGTAATTCTTGGAAACTGACAAAAACCTAACCTTATCATTTTATAATAAATGACATCATTAACCGTAGCTCGGGCATTGGGTTTAAATCTCGCTTTTCGTTAAATGACACAAATCCGTCAAAGTGACGTGCTGTCGAACGTTTTTTTCAATTTTGGTCGGTTTTTGGAAATCGGTGAGCATTTATTATGCTTTATTTGATGTTATTATCTGTGGCACTTTGAGAATATGAAGCAATATATTAGGGCACACATTAAAAAATGTAAATTACATTTATGTTGTTTCAAAAAAATGAATTCTTGTCTATTAGAATTTAGATGACAGTTGTAATTGCAATATTTGTTACAAGTTGTTGTAAAAAATAAATTCTGATACAAGAAAAGATTTTTTAAAACATAGAATTACTATAATTCTAGTCGAATCATTCAGGCTTCAAATGCTTACAAATAACATTAAAATCTGTCCAGGTGCTTAGAATTTCAGTCACATAGTACTAGTACTGTACTTTGGTTACATGAGATACATATGTATAACATATGTCCAAAACCTATCTAAAAAAGCTAGATTTTATACAAATAAATCGTTTGTGGTTTATTTCATTTTTCCTGTGACTACGGGTAATCATAACGGGTAATCTTTGTAAGTCGAATAATCTCAAACTAATATCAAGTTCAATACTTATTAAATATTTAACGAACAGCGTATATTAATACAAGTGATCTATTACAAAAAATTTCAAAACAGTAGCCACCATTTTAAAAAGTAGAATGAGCTAATGATAAGGTATAACGATTCCGATCAATCAAACGTGTTATGACGCGCGGTGGTCGCTGCTCGCTGCTCGATGCTCGGACATTTCATTAATTAGATTAAACCATTAGTAAGATTCGTTTATTTTCTATCAGTCATGCCAACCATTCTTCGCTGAGGTAAAAAGATCTTTATATGAGCAGCAACTTTGTAATAGAAATTTCCAATTTCGTGTCTTTTTTGACATTTACCACGTGTGTTTATGTATAACGAACTCCTAACTTTATTAGCTTTTTTCCTATATTAACCTAACTTCAAACTTTCAATCCCTTCAAACTATTTTTTTCAATAAAACATAGCCTATGTACTTTCCTTAGCTCTAGTTTATATCTGTACCAAATTTAATCAAAATCCGTTCATTAT
This sequence comes from Limenitis camilla, assembly GCA_905147385.1. Taxonomy (NCBI): domain Eukaryota; kingdom Metazoa; phylum Arthropoda; class Insecta; order Lepidoptera; family Nymphalidae; genus Limenitis; species Limenitis camilla. The sequence continues at coordinate 4,183,265 of LR990231.1, forward strand.
TTTAGTTGTGAAAGCGTAACAGACACAATAGAATATAAGCTTCTCTATTCTTAGTTACAACCACCAAAAAAAAACTTTAGAAATAACGTCAATTTGCGGGTAACGTAAAATTAACTATACTTGATACGTGCAGCATAAAGCCTAATTCCAAGAGACAGTGAAAATCGTATCAACTTTTGTTTGAGCACTTTTTGCGTTTTTATACTTAATAGTTAAAAATTAAAATAGTAGTAGTAATAAAAAATATTATATCCTTTCTAGTAGAGAAAATAATATCTTCAAGTAAATATATTTGTAACTAGCTGCTCGCCGCGATTTCTCGCAAACTAATACACAAACTAGTATTAGTAGTGATAAGGATTACTAAGGAGTTCAGAAGAGTTTTTAAGTACTACTAATATGTTACTAATAAACTTTAGTAGATATTTCGTTTAGAAAGGTTTAAGTTAAAAACAAAAAATCCAACGGTTAAAATAGTCTCGCAAAGTCCCGATAGATGGCAGCCCTGTTTTTTTTTGCCGCAACGGATGTCAAGCGCACGCGCTGCATTCTAAATTCGAATTTCTGCCATTCCACTCTATCTTTAACGGTGTGTATACCGGTCTCTTTCTCGCGACATTTTTTTGCATTTCGATTCGAAGTGTGTTTTGTTTTTTTAAGGCTGCTTTTCTTGCGGTGGCAGTGGCTTTGTTTTGTTCTTAAACTTGCAATAAACTATATCGCATCGGGTTATTAATCTATCGACTTTGAATAACCACACGATTTTGCAAAACAATAAAGAAAAAAACATTTTTATTTATAAATCTATATATATAAAAAGCTGACTGACTGACATATCGACACAGAGCCTAAACTACAAGGGTTAGAAACTTGAAACTTTGCATAGGGGTTCCTTTTATAACGAAGGGAAGCACTAAGAAAGAATTTTTGAAAATTCATCCCCTAAGGGGGTAAAATGGGGGTGCAAAGTTAGTATAAAACTTTGTCGTTTTTGAAGTTATTTCAATTAAATTCAGTATGACTATCAGTCGTGAAACACATAAAATATTTTTTTCGAAAATCATCCCTTAAGGGGGTAATCTACTGTAGATTAATATAACTACATACCTCAATATCGCAAACAATGTTGCGGGTAAAAGCAAGAGATGCATAATATATAGATACATTTAGAAAAAGTCAAAGAAGTATTTAAAAGACTATTTCGCTTTTATCCACTAGCATTATGTACATATCTGTAAACATGTACCTAAAGGTTAACAAAAACTTAAATTTAATTGTCCGTCACTAAATTTAACTTAAGTAAGCAATTTCAAACTACATCCTATTGAAGAACTAATGAAGAATTTTCCGAATATTTCTGTCGCATTTAAATTAAAAACCAAGTCAGTTACGCTATGGCAGCGTTTCCAACTTAGGAATTTGTCCTCCAGATTAAGGGAGTAAATTAATGGTTTAGGACTACTAACTTACTTAATCTCTTTATTGTACACAATTAGCACGGGTGAAAGTATTAACATGTAAACCTTACTCTTGAATCACTCCATCTATTAAAAAAACCGCATCAAAATCCGTTGCGCAGTTTTAAAGATATAAGCATACATAGGGACAGACAGACGGGAAGCGATTATGTTTTATACTATGTAGCGATAGATGCACATATTTTACAATTTTATAACAAAAAATGAAAAAAAAAACAAGTAGATACTTAGAAATAATAGATATGCATGATGAATTCATGTACAAAAACCTAGTTAGTCTGTAAAGTTTTAACTCATCAGGTCATGTCAGGAAATCCACTCATCAATTCTTAGGCAAATAGATAATAGTAGCATTTAGGCACGAAGTCGAGGAGTGCTTGGGACTTTTATTTCATTTTTAACTCTGTAAAAATTCTCTCCTCCACTGCTCAATCTCCACTCCAAATACATATTTAACTAAGCAAGCAATAAATCAAAGACTAATGTGATCCTAAATAACTGCACATTCGATAAAACTACTCGCCACACTGTTAACGGTTCTCGTCCTTCTTTTAGGATGGTTTTACGAAATATTAGAAATTACTTAGCACGTTAAAGTTAAGAAATGATTCATCTACCTACTACCAAGAAGTACGTTAGCAAGTTATTTCACAGTAATAAAACTTTAATAGCTTTCATACCAATAAGTTTGAATACCAGTATGTTTGATGACGTATTCAAAATATTATGATTTCTCAACGACAAAATGGCTTACATATAACTAAGTTAGACTATAACATTAAATGCAAATTATAATACATTTTAAAGTTAGTATTCTCGCAACACCTAAATATAGTTTTAAGTAAAAGAAATACTACTTGCAGTGGTGCCAACATAAAAGTTACTGCGCATACATGCATATACTTTTTATTTTTTTATTGGTGCATCGTGCGAACGTTAGGGAAATAAAATTTGCAGCCGAAATCCATAAAACAGACTTTATTTTCGGTACGTCTTCGATTAATATTGGCGGAAACTGAAATATTTTGTTTATGGTCTAAATTACAAACTACTGTTTAATTTTTGAATGCTTGTTTTTCATATGTATTTTTAATATAATCCATATTCTATTATATCTTAGATTATACTGAATTTATTTATAAAAAAAATCTTGAGAATATTTTCGTAATCATTTTGACAAAACTTTATATATTTTTTGAATAGTTTTAAATCAACTTTTTTATTTAAAAGAATAACTAACTATGAGATTTTTCTCCTGAAGTTGTGAAAAAGGGGATGAGTTAAAATGTAGTCATAGGAATGGCAAGATTCTATAAAGTTAATACTACAGTACGCAGAACATGTTTAAATCGTTTTCATATGAGTATGAACGAAGCGAGAGCTTGTCGACCAAATAAAAGAACATAGTTACTAAATAATCTATCCCAACTTGAACCACCCACAAAGTCCAGTACATATCTTCGACAAGTAATAAACTTTTGTAGCAACATAAATTCTATGCCTCCAGCTCGTATTGTGCCTAGCCTAAACACCGCCCTAGGACCAACTGCAATCTGTTTTATGCATGACTAGGGGCCAAATGTTCAACTACCAGTAATATAACCAACTACGTATTGTACAACTTTGCAAATATTTTTTGAGTTAATAAACTTGTGAAGCGGCTGTAAAAATATCACTACTACCTTTGATATTTGCGCAGAATCGAAAATTGCAATCGGTATAGTAGTTTTTACGGAAGGACTACAGAATGGGTGTTTTAAAAGATGTTTTACGGGTTGTAGGTCCGCGATGTTGTCCGCGGAAAGACATTCACTTACGCTAAAGTATCATTTATGTTATTACAACTTATAAAGTACTAGCGACCTACCTCGGCTTCGCACGGTTTCCCTACTATAAATCAAATCAAATTAATTTAGTAATTAGTTTAATTGCTTAGTTTTAAAGAACTAGCATACATAGTGACAGACAGACAGCGGGAAGCGACTTTGTTTTATACTATGTAGTGATATGTATGCAATTTTTCTTTAAATTCGTTGTTATGTTTTTGTGTAACCAACGTCCTTCTACTCCACGGAATCTTTGCCTTTTTTGAAATAAACCGTAGCCTATATACCAATCCAGGTTAGTATCATTGAATAACAAACAACAAAAATTTCACATTTAATATCTTTTAAGTTGTAAATAAGCTTGTGAAGTTGTTGCAAAATAGATGGTTTAAAATTGCAAAAATCAGTGAAGTAGTTTTTGCAGAATGAACACAAATGGACATGTTTTAAGAGATGTTTTATTTACGAGTGTGCACGAAGATAAAACAGCAGCTCGACGAGTAATATAATCAAGTACCTGTGGTATTGCAAATATTTCTAAGTCAGAATAATCGAATATTCAAAAGGTAAGTAAAATATTTTAAGATGTATGATTCTTTTTTCTTTAGAATTTCTTTAAGCGTTACTACTTACTATACATCATGTTTGTTAGAGCTCTACAAAAAGTATATTTATACAAACAAATAAACATACGTTGTTTTATTACAGTGCAAATATAGCTGAATATGCTTGTATTAATTTATAATTTAATTTATAATAAGTTGTAAGTAAAAACTTGAAAGTAGCTAATACAAGATTTAAATTACTAAATAAATAATATATTTCATAAGTAAGTTATGTATGGTCATTTACATTAGAGAAAATATAAAAAAAATATGTGACATTTAAAACTCATTGTAAATACGAGTAGAAGAGCACCTCAAAAACTGTCAGCGGTATCTTTTTTCTAGTATATATTTCTAAATACTTAATAAATAATTAAATATCATATTCGTCGCAGTGCTACAAGCATGAAATTTTAACGTTAGATTCTTTTTGTGTCATTAAAAAAACACCTATAACATTTTAACATTCGCAAAATTTTCTCTCCCAAATGTAAATAAAAAAGGTAGGTAATGAAAAAATCCATTTATCTCTAGTGCTCGACTAAACTAAGTAATAAAATATAACATGATAGTAGCGACCGGTGACCTTAACCGTAACATTCCATAGGCTACGTGTTTCATTCAATTTCGACGTATATCTCGTATCAAGTATTCCATACATTAACTTATCGATATTTATTTCTCCTAATTTGACTGCATTTCTCGGTTACTGGTCGTGCTCATTAATCATACTTTCATCCCGCTCTATTTTACCGATCTCATATATATCTATCTCTTTCTCTCGCGTCGGGATTCTATGCGCGTACGAAGACGTCGAGTCGCGCGTGCCCCGCCGTCGTACACTTTTTTCGATTACAAGAAAAACCATAAAATGAAGTGATTGTCGAAAGCTAGTCATTTAAGGAATAGTTTCCGTTTACGTAAAGCGTCCATCGATGTAATCGAATTCCTACTCAATTGATGACATCAATTGCTATCATTTACAAATGTTTTTTGCAGTCACTTGCAATAAATTCTGTATACGGTGTGTATAAACTACGAAACTCAGAAATTTTGTTAAGTTACAAAATCCATACTAATGAATATTATAAATGCGAAAGTGAGTTTGTTGGTTTGCCAAAATGTTTGTTTTGTATTTCTTACACGCTCTAACACAACGAAAGATTGTCATGATTTTTGGCAATGAGATAGATCGGAAAGTAACATAAATTACTTTTCATCCCGAAAAAAAAGTCAACAGAACAGAAAATTTTTGGAAAGTAAATATTATCTAGCTAATACGCCATTAAAAAAATACTTAGTTGAATGAAAACATTCTTTCTACTCTTTCTGCACACACGTTAAATGGTTGGTCACTATATCAGAGACGAGATATTATATACTACAGTTAAACATATTTAAAATACATTAAGTTTCAGTGTTGCCACTGTTTCATTTTTTCGGGTAAATAAACATTTAAATTTATTTTTACTTAATGTGATGAGTGCTTTATAAGTAAGACTATTTGTCTAGATAGCAAAAAAACATTTAAGTATATCACGAAAAAACTACTGCACGAAGCGGCAGGTTATTACGTCCTAGCCCTTATTTGACTGCTAAGTTTAACCCTTGCAACCTGATTGTGGTGTTGCAAACACTGCCAACCTTAATGTGTAGGATCTTACAATATATTAACGTTGTCTATATGTAACAAATTGACATAAGGGCTATATGAAAGACATAAAGGCGCATTCACACTCATTAGCCGAGCGGTATTCGACGCGCGTGCGTCACGTCGCCAGCACGCGCCGACGCGACTCTCCATTGTATCACGACATTATCACGATACCTTTGTTTAGTGCTCACTGCCAGACGCCGGGCTATATATCATATTTATGCTTAATATTATAATTTTGAGACTATCTATACAATATAAATATTGTAAATGTCAAAATGTGTTTGTTTATTTGTACAAATATTACCCCGCAACAGAACTACCAATCGTTGTTGCTTTTTGTGTAAAAATTAGCTTAGACGTCTGAAAGTAATATAGGTTACTTTGAAGGAACTACCCTTTAGTACATTTTTGTTAACCCTAAGTTAAACTCGACTAGACATTGCACTCGTATGAATAAATTGAAAGACTTTCCTATATTTGGAATATGTTTGTCGCAATCTGAATATCTTAAGATATATACTTAACATCAAGTAATCTTCATTTTATAAATAAACGAAACATCAATTAACGAATTAAATGTTAATGTGAAATTATCCGAGAAAGTACTAAGTATCTAACATATAGTAGACCTTTCATAATCATCTGATGAGGAATATTACAATAATAATGTAATATTCTAATTATAATCATCTCCAGGAGCAATGGAGACGGTATATTCGCATAGCGGCACGCATGCCTTGCGTTGCGATATTATAACTTATTATTATCGTGTCCATATGGCGACCGATGTTTGATATTTGTTGCCCATTATGTTCTTGATAGTCATCGCTAAATTTATACTTGCTATACAACCTCACTTTATATCTTGTATGCAAAAGAATAAATGGACAGACATATCAACACATAGCCCAAAGAACCTAGGACTGTTGGTTTCTTGATTCTGTAGATCGGAGATTCCAACATATTTGACCTACAGGCTACTTAGTTTGTTATTCGCTTGCAGATAGACCCCTCCCTCCCTTCTTATACAACACTAGGGGCCCGTCCCGGCTTCGCACGGGTGGATAATTTTTTTTTAACATTTTGGCTCCCGCATTCTGTCGCTCCCTCTATCGCCGCGTTACTCGCTGCGCTGCGAGGCACTCCACACCGCCGTCTGGGATTATTTTTTATTTATCTTGATATTTTTATTTCGTAATATCTTTTGACTGGAATGTCCGATTTCAATAATTCAAAAAGTAATTAACAAGTATTGAAACAGTCTTCATTACGAAATAATTTATTTGGATAAGAATTAATACAAAGTTATGGAAAACATGGTCTGATTTTGATAGGCATTTTTATCAACTTTTAAAATGTAAAAAAGTAGTTATAGTGACTTAACTACAATAGTTGGACATATGGTCTCGCGGAGTTTTTTGTAGATATTGATACGTTCTATAATATTGTAGAACATTTTTTTGTTCTATCATCAATACTTTTCGCAGCGCATGCGATGAAAGATATTTTATGGCTAATTTTTTTGCACCTTGTGTTGGTTTTAGTGAGAATTTCTGGGGATCTCTAATTTTTTCTCGTAATAAATATAGCCTATGTTACTCAGGGATAATGTAGCTTTCTAATGGTGAAAGAATTTTTGAAATCGGTCCAGTAGTTTTTATGTTTATTCGTTACATACAAAAATACAAAAATACAAAAATCCAAAAATACAAAAATACAAATCTTTCCTCTTTATAATATTAGTATAGATAATAATGAAATATAATAATGAAATCGTTTGAAAATAATGGAATTTTATTAAACGAATTACAAACATTAAATACACTTCTGAATCGTAAATGGTGATGAATATTATATTAAGTATATATACGTTATACAAAATGATCAGCTTCACTTTTTATTGTACCACCTCTTTCACAGGAACAGACCTTTCTTTCGGGATAATAAATGTTATCCTCTTAAGTATCCGTGTACCAAATTTCATTCGAATCAGTTCGTTTTAACATCATGTCGGCACAAACACGGCAATAAAAAATCCTTCGACTTTATTATATGTAAGATACATAGATTATGGTTTAATTGTCGTCGTGGTAATCGTTGTCATGGTAACCAAATACAAAATAGTTTACACTACGATGTGATTAGTCGCGAGTAATACTCTACACAAATATAAATCAGTTGCATATTATTCGTATGTAAAAAACGACTCCACATATTATAAGACCCTATAGTACCTACTTAAGAATACTTTTATTCAATTTAGTAGATGGTTGGATAGAGTTTGATCTTTCGATTTGGTTGTTAAGCTTAAATGTTAGGGGAAGCTAACTCGTTGAAATCTTTTATATGCCACTAGACAAACATCCGCTGGGCTGAAACTAGTTAACTGTTCTTTATCGGGATCTTTGGGGATCAATATGTTTTCGCTAAAGAATAAACATACTTTTTTTTCTTTTGGGCCAGTTACCATCTTTTATCATTTAACAGAACAAATGAGTTTAGAAATGCACATAAAATCTTTACTTTTAATTTTTAAAGATTTACATTTTTGGTTTTTTTTAAAGATTGGACTCGACAATTTTGAATTTCGTAGAAAATTTATTAAGTCATTGCTTGTGTAGGTAATATAAATGGTAGGTGACGGTGGTTGGTGGTTCGAGCATTACAGACGAAAGTCCCTGGCACGGCACAGCTTTTTGTCTTAGTGCATTTTGTAATCATTGCCATTCTCATCTGAGTGTTACTTCTCTATAGAAAGATATAGCTCATGGTAATATATAGTTAATATTTAGCATTTTATCCTCCAAATATTATAGATCAATACACGTCGGGCGCGTGTTCCCAGAAGCAGGCGGTATAGACAAAGGCGACATTAGAATGCGTGCTGCGCCCTACGTCGTCGTCGCACCGCCACCGCTACCTCTCCGCACTCCGCACTCCGTACTCGTACCGGTGATAATCAATTGCCCTTGAAATGCTATTTTACTCGAGATGTATATCAGCTACTATATTGAACTCACATGGATACTGCTGTACGGATTTTCGTTTTATTTTAAGGGCTTCAAAATAAAAAAAGAACCCTTATAATATGACATCAAGATTGAAATGAGTGTCAAATTAGCCCCTAAAGTTAAAAATTAATACCCCCCATTATTTTGTTACTCGTATCGTATCTGGGAGTACCGAAGGGCAAAACGCCACTAGGACGTCCCAGATACCCATGGAAGGATGAAGCGGAGAAGGATCTGCGTGAACTCGTAGCTACAAGCGTGAAGGAGGCTGCGCAGGATAGGGACAAATAGCGTCTTTTGGTGTCTGAGGCCAAAACTTACTTTCGGTCATTGAGCCATCGGAGTAAGTATCTCGATACTTAATAGAGAATCAATAACTGCTGGATAGATTCTTCTAGTCAACCAAGAATCATGAAATTTGGCAAGAAGCTTTTATAATAATTCGGTAATGTTCATTTAGTTTGTTAAGTTATTGAGTAATTTGAAGCGTCAGTAGCTCAGTGGTTCAGGCGTTGGATTCGCGATCGATGGGTCGTGAGTTCAAATCCCGGACATTGGACTACTGGCGTGGCCCACTCCTGACGCAAGCATGCAAGCTTAAGGGGTAAAGAGAATACTAGTAGTATGTCATCCATACTGCTAGTAATCTTTTCAAAAAAAAAATTGAGGGCCTAGTTCAGTCAAAAGATTGTATAGCAGATTGATGGATTCTTTTGTAAATTTTAAACAAATAAAAATACAGAAATAAAATTTCATTTAAAAGAAAAAGTCCGAAAGGCGTAAATAAAATAAATTTAACAGTTGGTAAATTACCCGTGACTTATGTCGATGTATTGGGAAAGCAGTTTTCGAAAGGTAAAGGTTTGTTAATTTAAAACGAACCCTCAGTGCGTAAGTCCGACTCACACTTGGTTGAATTTTATTTTGTATTTACTCTTATAATTCGTGTTTGAACGAGTGCTTTAATTTACCCCATTTATTTACCTACTCAATATTTTTTGATAAACGATATATTTAATCAGATAATTTCCAACAATGTCCCTAATTTGCAATAACAATAGTATAAAACAGATAACAGATATAAGGGCAGAGTTCAGCGCTCATATTTAATTCAATAGCTTAACGTCTCAATAAGAGATGAACTCTATCGTGAAATTTGCAGTCACGATGTTACTGAATTACATTATCATTTTTACTAAAACTTGTGGAATAGTAGATTTTAGTAATCATAGTTTGATATAAATACAATTTAGTAAATGTCTATCATAATTGGAGCATCTTGCTTTTACTTTTTGCTGTGTTTTTTACTATTCAACTGTACAGATACAACCTTTTGTCTACAGCAACACATATAAGATAAAAATTCCAATAACTTTTTTTTATTAAAGACTAGCTTTTACTCGCGGCTTCGCTCGCATTGAAGCCATTAAATAAGTATCAGAGATCATTATAATAGAAATGAATCGTAAACAATATTTTTTTTATAAAAAGTATCCTATGATACTTCTAATACCCTCAAGACTATGTGTACAAAGTCTCATTATGATCGGTTTAGTAGTTTTCGCGTGAAAGCGTAACAAACAAACTTACATTCACATTTATAATATTAGTAGGGATATAAGAGAGGAAGCACACTACTCGTGTGGGGATTGCGACTTAATTGCAGGTTTACAGTGTCATTTTACAATATTTACAACACTTGTCTTAACTGTTTAGAACACATATGATAAATATGTGCATTTTCACTATATAATATTGAGAATACTCATAAATTGCTATCGGAACAAAGTTTATAAAGTTGTCGAGCTATTGAGAATTTGAAAAAACAATACAATAAACCACTTGAGTGTCTTAATTCTATAATAAGTACACTCTGCGTAAGAATGTATAAAAATTAATATATTATAAGTATAATTGAAATAAAATAAAGCAAATAAAAATTTTGAATATAATAATGATATATTAACTTGATCAACATTGACGTACCAGATGTTCCCAGACTAAAACAAATGTCACTGACCTGAGATGAGAAGATTCAAACAAAATTACAGATTACAGCAATCGTTCGTCGCCCAAATGACACCCCGTGACAAGCAAATGACATAATTGTCAAAATAGTTACTACGTCGAATCGCACGTGACAACCCGACAGACAGAGACGCGCATACCAAATAACCACAAGTCAGAGCGAGACGGAAGTAGGCGTGTCAACGTCAATTACAGGCGGGAAAACAGAATTAGAGGCCGCGAGCGCCTTCAAATTTGGAACCGATTTGTTCTAAAATCGATAAATCGATCGATTTTGTGATTGCGTGTGGTCGATTTTCGATAGTTTGGTAAAATTGAATACTAAATACGTTGATCTATTATAATATGGATGAAGAGTCTTCATCCATATTATGCAGTGTTAAACTGAAGTTGAAGCTTTTGATATAAGGGTTTACAGAAGAATGTTAAGGATATCCTGAAGAGAAAAAATACTTAACGAAATAGTGTTGCAAAGAATTGGGAAGAAGGTTGAAGTTCTTAAGGCTATTATGAGACGAAAGCTAGAGTACCTAGATTAAGTCCCAAATATGAACTGTTACAGCTTATAATCCAGGGAAAGATACTAAAAAAAGGAACTTCAAGATGAAGAAACAGAACATCTTGGTTAAAAAATCTGCAGCAATGGTACAAATAGAGCACATGTTCCCTGTTTAGAGCCCAAATTGCCATGATGGTCGTCAATCTTCGATAGAAGAAAGGAAGAGACTTCATACAAATATTTTATTACATATATTTGACTCCTTTTCTCATGTTACCGAATTGTTTGACAAATTGGTAACCCTACATCCTCAAGGAAGTGTCACATTAATCGCTAAGTAACTAAAACGCATTTGGATCACCTCCTGCGTATTGGAACGTTTTAGCCTTGGACACTTTTAACACGTAAATACCTAGAACTTAAATAATATATAAACGTGAAAAAAATGTGCTCGTTAGAATTTTAGATAGGTTTTAATAAATCATTACTATATAAATAAACCAAATAAACATTAAACAAAACAGCAAATAAAATAAATTATCGATTTCAATACACGTCGCTTTAAGAATGATGATGCACTGATTGTAGGTCTACAATATTATTGATCAACGACCAATCATCAAAATTATATACTATTCCGCTGATTAGTACCTGCAAATGTATGAATGAATTCATTGACGCAAAATATGTTGCAATATTTTTTAATAAAGACCATTCTGTGGGACGTTATTATTAAGCGCGGTTCACGATTTTATGAGCATATTTTATGTTTATAAGAAAAATCGGTAATATATTTGCGTGGACGGGCCTTTCGACGCCTGTCGTGCATAAAATCCGTGATCATTCTTCCTAATTATATACGTTGAGCTTGGGGACCGACTCTGACGCGATGTGGGTGTTCGAAAATATATGAAATTACTTTCAACCGCGAAAGTGAGGTTTTTTAACCCGGCGCCGTTGTTGCGGGGTATCTAATACCCGATAGTATTTAAAACACATAATATTAAAGTACACGAGTTAATTGCAGTTCATATTAGTTGTAGAAGATATAATACTGTAATTTTTCCAAACGAATTTACTCGAACTCGAACTGTAAATATTAGTTAATTCTAAAAATTTATAATTTATAATTTCATTTTATCAGCTTTATATTTTAAGTACGATAACTCAATATTTACTCCACAAAATGACGAAGCAAACTGGTATAGATCCATCGGTGCTATGGCTATTTATTTATATCTTCAGAGCACAAATCTTACATAGATTTTAGTATTTAAGGGGTTTAAAAGCTACGTTAGTCTACATTAACTTAATTTATACTTAAAGTTAAAAATTACAAATAACTAGTATATGGAGCTGAGCGCTACGGGTTTAATAAGACTAATCTAGTAATTGAATATCTCGAATATCTGAATATTTATATAACAGAGCTTATAAATCTTCGAGTATTACTAGAAAATATTATTTACAACTACCGAATCTTAATATAGAAGATGACCATAAGTATAAAATACTTCAGGGTATATTATTGTACATGGGTAAAATGTACCCGGCCACAACAGTCGTGTTCTGTTAAGTCCCCACATATCGCCAGGTTAATTTTAAATTGTTGTGATTACAGCTATTATGCCATATTTATAAAGAAGTTTTCATGAGGTTTTCTTTTTTAAAATTGAAAGTTATTTAGTGCGTTAACTGGACAATATTTATCGCGGCAAAATGTAGCGTTAAGCAGATGTCACACGTTTTTGGTCGTCGTGAAAGCGGCATAATTTTATTTATCGTTTTTTGATTAGCCCATTTATTCTTGAATTCTTTGATTTTCAATTTAAATATCTTTAAAATGAGCGGTAATTATTTTTAAAGATATTTATGTAATTCGAAGTGTATTTCTTCATGGTTGAATCAGGTTTTACTTCCTTGCTATTATCTGGCATGTGTTTCTTTTTATGTATGAAATGTATTAAGAATGATTACGGATATTTAAGGTTTTACTTATGGGTTTGTTTTATATAATATAACTAAGCTAATCCAAACATATATAGTAATAAAAAGAACTCTAGTTTTTATTGTATTGAATCAAAGAACTAGTAAGATCTTTAGAAAGGAAAAGTATTTTTTTTATTTTTTATTTCTTAAAAGAAACATACGGCATAAATATTTTTTAAGAGTAAAGTTTAAATAGATATTTCTTAAGCTAAAACAGATTCCAACTATATCAAATCATGTTTTACAATAAAATTGAGTTGTTTAGATAGTTAAAAAATACAAAATTGAAAATAAACATAAAATAGAGGTTTTTGAAATGAGATGTTGCATTAATAGATGAAATTAGTACGAAAAGTTTCAATAATACATCAATTAAAAACGTTTAATTGGTTAATGTCATTTATTGGTTTATTTTAAAATTGGGTCATCATCATCGTGTAGTGTATCGTGCTGTATTGACAATCGTAAATGCCACATTATAAAACGAGAATAGCGGTAAAAAAGTTTACTTATATCAATACTACATGTAGGTAATCAACTGGGCAGATAATTAATTCAATGAAGAGCAATTATAACCTATTATAGCCTATTATTGCATAAAAACCTGTGACACGGAAGCTATCGCGGTTGTTAAAAAAACAATTACGATGCAAAGATTAATAGTTTCTGCTTTCGTCATAAATATGGAGGCAGTGTATGGGAAAAGTCGGGTCAACTTTCTTTTTCCATTATTTTATAAGCGTTGCGATCTTTTATGGATGACTTAGTCGTTAATCTACTTGTTAATTATTGTGTTTAATGGGTAATAGTCATGAAATTCCAAAATAAGTGTACAGCAATAATTAATTAAATTGTATGTTATTGAATAAGTTAGATTACAGTATTTCAGGCTCTCTTGGAAAGTCGTGGAAATTTAATCAAATTTGATAAGCTCTTACGCTAAAAATAATTAAGACGACACATCGTAGGAAATTTTCTCTACTTTAATATATAATATTACTATATTCTTTTTAAAGTTTGTAGGAAAGGAGATATAGCCAAAAAACTAAAAAAATAAATTAGGGTGCGGCGCCAGCAACAAATATATGAGATGTATAAGTTGGAATTGGAAAAAAGCACGTTAAAATCTATAAGTTAAACAATTTTCAGGATTTTCGGAAACTTAAAAGTTTTCGGGCTACTCTAAATTTTATAATTTATCACAGAAATAAAATAAATGCTGAGAAATACCTAAGCATGTTTTTTAATTACACTGAGAACTTCTTGGAAAAGTATTTATATTAAGTATCTGTTATATCTGTGTGCAGTAATAGTTCTAACCTAATCCATTTTTGTTATGTTCATATAGAACATTAAATTATATATATATGTAAGGTTTTAGTATTCATAATATTATACCCTAAAACAAACATTTAGTAACTCCTGTTTGTAAAAAATAGAAAAAAGTAGATTAAACAAATACCCATGATTATGTCCACAAATTGGAATATATTTTTGTAATTTAAGCAAAATAGCAGCAGGATACACGAATGAATAGCTAATTGTATCGATTAAATTGTCAGTGGAGCATTAAATGGGCACCGAAAATCCAAGTAATTTCCTGTGAAATAAAAAGCATAAAAGCGAACTTCTTCATAGTAACATTTCTTTGGGGTCATAGCACCTAACAGGAAGCGACGACACGGGTCGCCGCGCGCGCCTCTTAAAAATACTTTTCTAGCTATACCAACTACGAGTACTCGCACCGACGAGTATGTACGTCATTCGTAATGTATTCCACATTCTGCTATTACTATTGTTGTTTTAATAATTGATAGGTTTTACCGCTAAAACTCAGTTATGTTGGTTCTTAAACGGCTAGTACACCTATAATATTGTACGGTTTTTTATGGGAAATAATATTCAATATCCTTCAATCGAAACGTTCAATAATATTGTCGTTAAAATTGAGTCAATCACTTTAATATATCGACGGAAACATTTCTGAAGATTAAATTTTGGCTGCAGTCGTACCAATCTGCTATTACAGGTGTTATTATTTGTAATTAGAGTTATATCTCATATCAGAGGCGGGATATATGTAGGTTTTCAAGAACCTTTAATACTATTGTAACACTATACATTCACTGCTCTACCATAGTCATATAACAATGAATTAGAAGTAGTTAATAAATTCGCATGATCATTGATTACATGAAAGGATACTTGATTACTAGACTATTTTAAAGTAATGTCGACTTGATAAAATCTCTTGTCAAACTGCGTCAATTAAATAAATTCTTAATCTATGTAAACTGCCTGTCAATCAAAAAGCTAACAATGTTATGCGAACATTATTATATTTCAGTTTACTGCATAACAAAATTTAAGCTTGCTCAAATTTCTTTTCCATAGTTTCGTAACCTCTCAATACTAGCAATAAGCCTACATATTCAATACAATCGACGGTGCCATGATGTGGTGTAAGGTGTATTAGACACCATAGACAAAAAGGCCTTTAATACAATAATATTTTACGATATAGTCTATTACTATAACTGCCAAGTAAAAAGTCTGGTCTATAAATGGTGTTTTGCCATTTTTAGCTACAAACAAATGCACTTCAAAGAGCGAGAAGGTCAAGTGTGACATCTTTAATCCAAAAATGGCCTCTAAGTAATAGTGGTCAATAATAATCTGTTGACATAAGGAGCAAAGTAATTTTTTCAACGTTATTTAAAAATTCGTCCAATTCTGCCATTTAGATGCTTCGAATATGGGATATAACTACGTGAAAACCTAAAACAAAATTAACTTGATTCCACAGGCTACTTCATAAAGTATTACTTTATTAAAAGAATTATAATTTTTAATTTAATATAATATTAATTCAGAAAGGATTAGATAGATAGGTATAAGCACTTTATTGCACACAAAAAAAAATACAAAACATTAATACAATAAAATATACAAAGAGCATGTAAAGGCGGTCTTATTGCTATAGTAGCAATCCCTAAACAGACAACAGACAGGATTAGTCTGATATCAATACAAAAGATTTAGGATTGAAATTAGTTAAAACATTCATCTACATTCAAACTGATGTTTCCACGTAGAACTTAATTTTCTAGGTTTTATGTGTGAAAATCTGATCAATTGTTATTTATTGGAGTGAGTTTTCTTATAAATTGTGATTGATTTTGATTGGAATTTTAATGAAAATTAATATACATTTGTTTGCAAATCTCATATCATCATGTGCATATATTTAACGGTATAGCAATCCAAGTTTTCTCACATGATGCGTCGCCATATTAGTGCATGGGTCGGGGAACACGGAAGCGTTGCGGGTCACAGCAACTTGTAGGGTCACGCTTCACGCTAGTTTTAAGTGTATAACTCACGCAATTCCAAATATTGTAAGAAATCTATATCCTTACTAATAATTATAAATGCGAAAGTAATTCTATCTGTCTTACTGTTGTGCTTTCACGCCAAAACTACTGAACCGATTTTAAAGAAATTTAGTATCCAGATAAGCTAGAGCCTGAGAAAGGACACAACTACTTTTTAATGCGAAAAAAGGGTTGTAAGGGAAAGAAAGGGTGAATGAAAACTTGTATGGAAGTATCGACATTTTTAGACAGTTCTAGTTGCGGGCACAGCTAGTATATAATAAAAATGTAGCTTATCGAGTGTCTGGACATATAAGATTATGAAGAAAACTTTATCTGACGAAAAAAAAGCTATTATTTTTTAATTTATCGTTTGTATTTTGTGTATTTATTTATATATGAATCACGCTACTCAAAACTGCACGAAATTATATGATGATAAAATAGAATGAAAAAAATGTATTTCCTAACTTGCTAGCTGGTATAACTTAAAGTAATGGTAGTTAGTAGTTTTATCTGTAGTCCAATATAGATGGCCAACTGCATGACATTAGTAAAAGATTAGTATAAGTTATTTTATTTGTAAATACTCTATACAAATAATAAAAATGATACTTATTTACGAAATTACGAAATTGTTGTATTGCTGCTCGAATAGGCTCTGTTTCGTTTAAATTTTATTTTAGTTGCCAAACGGAGCTTGCCTGGTGGTGTAGTTGTGAGGTATCATGATGCTGGGTCTCAGTTACTAAGGTTTGGAGTAAGTGTTTAATATTGGTTACTCGGTGTCCCGTTTTAAGTACATATTATTATCGTCTTGTGTGTATGTAGGTGACATGTTTAAAATAAACAGGCAAGTATATTAACACTTTAAGATTTAAAATATGTTAAAGAATTATTTTCCTTAACAAAAAGTGCGGTCAAAGATCACTGACCTTGACTAATTAATGCTAAAAAATAAAAAAGTAATATGAAACTCAATCACTGTACAGTTACGAGTACGGTCATGGGAACTGCTTTCATGCATATTGCACTGTGCTAAATTATGATTTTATTGCTATAATTACCGAGTATAGGATGGCCCAGCCATGCGAGTAAATCTTTACCTTATATAAAATATCGAGAAAAAGGTTGTTAGTGCGTTAAGGAATGTCGGATCGTGAATCTTTATAAGATAGATGATTTTTCTACGGTCTAAATAAAGTTCTATTCGTAACCAACCAACATTCACCAAATATACTATTACTATCTGTTCTAATTTAATAGACGTATGTATATATATATGAATTAAATAACATTTAAATACTTAAAAAATCTCTGAAGTTAAAATATTCAGATGGCTTTCACGCCATAATCGTATACAAGCGTTCGCTCGTCTGTCTTTAAATAAGTAAAATTCAGGGCCCAGAATTTAGTAGAGTCTAAATACTACAAACAAAATTTTGATAATTCTTTGTAGTTAAATTATTTTTATTCTTATCTTCATTTACATTTTACACTTTAGGAGACATTTTTTAAACTTTATCAAACTAAAATGATCTTTAGCTTTTGTTAAGCTGTTTAGGATAGTTTATGAGTAGGTAATCATAGCTAGGTAAAACCAAGACAATTCTTATTAGATCACTTGGTTATCCAGCCATCAAGAACAAGTAAGTCTAACGAAATTTAAATACTTAAAATATTTTTGATTTAAACTGAGTTCAATTCGTCGTCTGTTGTATATTTTTTTTTTTAATTTTATTTATTATCAATTACAAAAAGTTGGGTACAATTTTGATTTACAAGCAATATAAAAAACCACTGAGGTTTGCCTTAATGCTAACAAACTCTGCAATTCACTGTTAAAAATAAAAATACAAAATACAGTAAAACAAGAAGAATAAAAGTTAATACTAGTATGAATCCAACAAACAAAAAATATTTAATTTAACAATTTAATAAAAAATATATCTGTAAGTAGTACTTAAAAATTAGTAAATTCTATTTAAATTGTTGTTTTATAAAACTAATTGCATAACACGAAGAAACCACGTAGGTAGGAAAAGGGAAGTTATTATTTAATATTATTTTAAATCTCTGAATCAAAATTATTTAAATTGTCAAAAAAATACCGCTTTAGTTTGTACTTAATGTTTCTGTCTGTAATATTATTTCTTAAGTCAGAGGGTAGTTCGTTATATATTCGGCGGAATATATTATATTCGGTGTATATTTAATATGAATATATAAAATATTTTTACTGACAGTTTATTTTAACATAAGTAGGAAGTCACTTAGATATCCACACCTTTTTAGATAAAGCTGTTAAGATGTTTTATGGTCAACAATTAATAATGTACGGCTATAAAAAGTTATTACATACTTGTTAATTACCGTGTATCATACTGTTCCTGTCTTATTTAACACCACCCAAGCGACTAATTTAATATACACGAACTATTTATATGAAAATCACCTTTATACATACAGAATAGAGCATATTTTCCTTTAAATGTTAACGTGCGTTATGGATATCTATTAATGAATTTAGTCATTAACTTGTTTCAAAGGAAAATTAACCTTTTGTAAGTAGAACTAAAGTAAATTTTGTATTTTTGTGTATTGGTATAATGAAATTATGTAAATTAATGGGCGGTGCTATTTGGCTATTTAAAATTAGAAAAAGTAAGATATTTTAGAGATCCTTATAGAGCTCTTTTAAGCTTAGTTACGGCTTTATTTTTGCATGTTAGTTCTCACTATATCATATTTTTTTTGTTTTAATGAAGAAATAGAGTCTAATTTTGAGTTAGAGGGGTTTTGCACTGTTCTCATTGCTATTGATTTGAAATTAAATACTTAATATTTTTGACAGTAATTATCAGTCACTGTTTATAAGGTTCTTTTAGTTAAATATGTTTGCAATTGGTATATTCTTATTTATTTATATGAAAATTTGCTATATGTGCAAAAACGGCAAATGAGGACTCATATTTAAGTATATTCTATTCATTTCTCATGACAATGTCATTAAAATTATTCTTCTAAATAATAAAATTATAAAACTTTATTTCTTCTCGTTGGTGGGTTACACTATAACTACTGAGTATTTCGATGATAAAAATATTTTCAAAATTAGTTAGATATTTTTATTATTGCTTCCTTAATATGTATTATATTTATTTGATATTAGTTCTTCCATGTATTATTTTCTACTTAAATAATCTTTATAATTTATAATGAACTTTTGAAAAACCTTAAACTCTTGTGATACTGAACCCTTCATACTTGAGTTGATGGTACTTAACCAATTAATACCTCAACACATCTAAACTTAAAATAAATCTAAGTAGTAAGAGATATGATCCTTTTTACTAAACTTTTTTGTAAATATAGAATAGAAGTGTGTAGTCATAGTTTTGATGTTATCTTGAAACTATTTGTTGTGTCAATAGAGTGTTTTGTTAGTGATAGATATCATAATATTTAATTTAACGCTTTGTAAACTCGTTCGTATCTAATTTATAGATGTGTTGATATAACACCGGTGTTTTTCTACTCGTTATTATAAACACTTACATTCTATGAAAATCTAAACTATTAGTGTGCATTTTGTTATATATACATATATAGTATAAAGCACACTAATATCAAACACATGAATCCTACTAATATTATAAACGCGAAAGTTTGTAAGAATATATGGAATACGTTTGTTACTCTTTCAATTCAACGGTTGCTCTTTTTAAAATAATATATATTTATAACAGTATATTTTCTTCTACGATAATTATTTAAATTGTACTTCAACCATTTAAAGACCATTTGCGAGATAAATAACTTCTAGGTAGAATCAAAATTAATTTAAAAAAATCTTATCTTACAGACACCGCTTATTCTTCGTATTTATAATGTTTTAACTATAATATTAACCTAAAAACACTTTTAAATTTACGGTAAATGTAATTAAAGCTCAGATAGTGATCGTATTAATAACCATCAAGGTAATTTGGATTGGCGACACACAATTATTCGAGAAAGCTGCAACAATTGTGGGAGAGTCTCACGCTGATGCTACAACTGGATCATTGAAGGCAAAAACTAGTGAAAATGAATGAGAGATGGTGGAAGGAACTTTATGGGTTTCTTATGGGATTTTACCAGGTATATGCTTGGGGAATGCGTGTCAAAATGATGAATAACAGTTCGAAAGTAACCAAGCTTTTAAAATATTAAAAATACATAATTTAAGCATTTTGAACTTGCTTTGTTGAGCGAGATGGTCGTTTCATTTCTCACTGGAGGAAAATATTTAAAAAAAAATGTAATATTTGTGGGTGTTAAATAACCTTTGAAGGTATATACAGAGAAAATCGCTAAAGTTTCATCATAATTTAATTAATAGTCATTGGTAGAAATCGATGAGGAATCACAAGAAGTCCGCTTAAAAAAAATCGGGGGTCGATGTGATGTAAAAAGATGTAGGAGACTTATGGTTTAGGCTTTCCCAAATAGAGGGTCGGGTTGATTAAGCGTTTATAACAGTACAACGGCTGGAGAGATTTGGATGAAATTTGGTATAGAAATACACTAAAGTTAGGGAAAGACATAGACTATATCTTATTACGACAAAAAACTTAAAGAAATTGAAATTTGGGTTGTAATTTTGTATGAGAGTTCTTTATATATACAGTTAAATATGTTGAAATTTAAAACTATATACATGTGTGTTTAGTTAATTGCACCGGGCGAAGCCGGGGCGGATCCACTAGTTAATAGTTTAAGTAGTCAATATCTTACCAATAAGTAGGATTAGACTGCATTTTATAATATAAAATCTAACATAAGCTGAGCTACATCAGATACTATGGGATTATAACAATTCATACCGGAACTAAGCAGAGGCGGATGTAATAAATAGTTTAAATTAAAACGTGACGTGTTTAATTAAGTTTCAAACTACATAATAATTTTTTGCTAGATGTAGTTTTTTTTACTAACATTTTGTGTTACTACAGCTTTACAATGGAATTTTTAGAAGTAACATAGTTTTTTCAAATGAAACCAGATTTACAATAATAAATCATTTTTTCTTAACTATTTTCGGTCGTTATTTACGTAATATTATAGAAGAAATATTATTACTATATCCATCGTCAGCTGTACTGAGTATTAAGAAATCTTATTATAAACTTATTTTGACATGATAGTGGTTACAAAATAACAATGATAACAAGTGATTTAAAATCAATAGACGAGAGTACAATTGTACCATCTGTCTTCTTTTTCGGGAGCAGAAAAATTAATAAATATATTTAAGTAATACCAGGTTAATCAGCAAGTATAGTAGAGAATTACAATGCATAACGAAAATTACATCAATACCATTTAGAATTCATGAATAAATATGGACTTGAGGTATTAAAATTCGAGCGGAAACCAAACATATGAGTACAAATTGCTCTACACCCTTTTACTATGGGATATGTACGAAATATCCTTAAAGATATCATGGTAAGGTCCATTTTATATAAAACTTGACCTTTTACAGATCTATAGAATTATAGACCTTATTTTTTATTAACTAAAGTTCATAATAATATAAAGATTTGTTATAGTCATGTCGCGGGTGGATACGTAACTAGAGCAAAGGTGAAAGAACAGAAATTGCACTTGGTTAGTTTTATAACACATTTTGAAATAAAAAGATTATAGTTGATAAAAATATAATAAAAAAGGCGATTTATTTAATTTTGTTTTTTCATAAGTGTTAAGAAGTCAGTATTTAAGATCAGTCAGTCTTGATGAATTTTAACACATAAATTTATGTTTAATGTAACATTTTAATTTTCAACATTTTTTTTTTCAAATGTATATGACGAACTCCCAAACATGCTTTCATCTTCTATTTCATCACCTTCAAAGCCTTTTTTTGGGATAAAAGGAAGCCTATGCCATTTTCCAAACTCTAATGAATCTTTGAAACGAATTTCATCAAAATGTATCAGTTGTTGAAAATGTAGGTGTAGCAGTTGTTGAATTCTAAATGGTGTAATTTAATTTAATTTATTTAAATTAATAGGTAAGTACAAAACATGATGTTTTTAAGATTTGAATAAAACTACAATTGGCTCTTTTTTTGGGTTTTCAACAAATTTTCATCATTAAAGTGCAACTCTAATTTAGTGGTTAGTAAAATAAAAGGATCTTTATATCGCTTTTCTTGTGTCTTTTCCGCTAAAACCTACTAAGCTTTCCAGAGGTTTAGTTTTCCTTATAGAAATATCAATAAACATGTATATACAATTCGTAGATATTTTGTCCAAACTGGCAACTCAGACACAAGCTACATGATAACCCAGTAAGTTTCATAGTTAGATATTTAATACAATTTTCTAATATTTCGGGCTATAGTTACGATATGATATAATATGATGAGCCCAGTGTATTGACTGGTTACGTCGGATGAATTTTAATGTACAAGTGAAAGGCCATTTTGCAATATCTACGTGATGTGCAAAAATTTCAAATCATAAATCTATAGCTTTGTGTACGGACTTACGGTATGGACTATGGAGTATGAAATAACGGTAGTAAATTTATAGGTTGATTTTTTCTTGGAAATTTGTATTCTATTTAAAAAATAGCTATCGTTGAAGGATAACAACATGCTTAAAAATATCTAATGTCAAGTCTATACATATTCATTTAAGGAGCTTCTTTACTTTGCAACTCTCACTCACTCAATCTCTTTATCTAATCTATCTAAATCATAAACATAGTAATCAAATAATTCAAGCCTTATATTTTCCCTTAAGTCCCTCATTGCCGTTTAACTAGGTATCAGGGCAGAGCTTATAAATTGTCTAGTCAATGTTTTTTTTTCTTAAATATGCTGGAACTGCTTACTCGTTCATAAAATTATCAATAGTGTTACTAGCATTACTACTTTCAGAATTAAATTATCAATACATTTTTGGCGGTAATCAAAAGGTTATCCAAACCAAGATATTGTTTTTTGAATTTTAATACTAAGGTTGAAATCCAAGTGACGTTGCTACTCAGCTGAATGATTTTCAAATCAGATGGATGTAAACAATGTCGTTTTCAAAGGAGCGACTGTTGAGTTTCTTGCCAGTTCTTCTCAGCAGAATTGATTTACGAGCTGACTGGCTAACTTATTTGACGTGCTAAAAACGCTATGTAAAAAGTCTATGTGAAATTAAACGTAATTCGAAATTAATAAAAAAATAAAAAAATTAAATTTCCGAAAATGCTTCTTTAGACAGGACTAAAGAAAGCCACGAACCTGATTTCAGAAGTTTTGAACTGTTCGTTGATAAATCTGTCACTCTGTAACACTTTTATAAGTAAATATACGGATGATATAATCACATACCTACATAATATATAAAGTAGTTTCTAGTTTTTGACTTAAGACCAACATCCGCCAGTAACAAAAAGTAATAATTTATTGTTTGCGTAATTTAACCTCCTCGCATAAAGCTTCTTCTTAATTTTTGTTATTTCAGTAATATTTCTTATTAGCTAACAATCCAAGGCTTTGATGGCGTAAGTGTTGCAAACATATTAATTGCTACAGTGGAGATTGAGTTCTACAGGCTGTTAAACATTAAATTAAAATGATTTTCTTCATATTTGTGCTACTGAAAGAATACAGTCTTGAAAAGCTTGTTATCTTAATAGTGGAAGATATAGAACCGTGTCAGTCTAAAATAACGTTCTTTAAACTGATCTACATTAACCCTCAAGTTCTAAAACGAGTAGTAAGTAAAAGAAAAGTCGAGGCCGAGTTTTAAAAAGGGTTTTTATAATAATAAAATTATGATAAATCTTCAGTTGCTTGTGTTCTAAATTGACGAAGAGAATTTGCAAGCGAAGGAAGTTAAAAATACAGCTAAGATAAAACGTTAATAAAGAAGAATACCTTTAAAATATGTATTTTACTAGATCAATAATAAATAAAATAGTTTTTTATATCTCTCTTTATTATGATAGATTATAATCCCGCTATACAGGAAAGTTTGAAAGTTAACGACAAAATGGCAAAGAAAAAAGTATTTTACAAAAAATAAGTGAAATCTGATTAACATTAAGAAAAATGTTCATAATTTAAATATATAAAACATGTACTAAAACGAGCAGCCCATATAATACGGTTGCAAGCAAGCCGTGCGAAAATCAGATATCTTTTATGTACGTATAAGAATATTTTTTCCCATACGGACTATATGGGCCGTTATTGTAGACCTTTCTAAATTCTAGAGGTCACTACAATTAGATGAGATTTGTGTTAATTAGCGAGCTAGATACTTGTAATTCATTATTATATATGTTCATTTTGATGAAACACGTTAACCACCTATATAATCAGAACCCTAATTATTATTGCCAAATTTAAAAGTTACAAAAACAATGATGCCCTCTAGATATATACGTATTCCATTCAACTACCCTTAATTTATTCATGTTAACAGCCATGGGACTATGATTATCTTACAAATAAACCGAATAACTTTGCATTTAGGTAATCAGCTGAAAGAAAAACTGTTACAATACACAACAATAAGTCACTGCAAAAGTTCTTACGAGAGAAATTGAAGTCTAGGGTAAAATTTTTAGCCATGAAATGCCAAAGAAAAACATCTATTAAGTATACTGAAGAAATTTAAATTAGATTTAAGCATCCTTAACATAATATTCGTAAAATATATCGTTGATGGTTTTAAGATGTTTCAAGTACAAACAGTCTTATTATAATTTTATTGAACTTCTCTGCAGATATAAGTAGTTCCGTTAGATCATTATTATAATTTCAAGAAGTCTATGCAGAGGATAATATAATTAGTAGATTCATAATCCATAGAAAATAATATTGAAATTGATATATATATAAGATGGTGATACTGACGTTAAAGGTTGTAATAAGTTTCGCTGCTGTTGAAAATTATGAAAATATTCCGTTACATTCATATCATATATTTCCTAACAAATTATGTGCTTTACAAAAACCATCTAATTATTGTACATGCCGTCCAACAAAGGCAAAGAAATAACAATTCAGCCCTAAGCATGGTGCAACGTTTTTGCGCAACGACTGCATTGTGCATAGCACCGCAATAGCATGAGAAAACGCTTCTTGCCCGAATCATTGTCATGTTCGAACATTTGTTTAGATTGGACCGCGATTAAATTGCGAAATTTGATTGTGTTTATAGGAACTATCATATTCACTATCTTTTACGTCCAGGTTATCAAGGTTATTACCGCCATTACCATTAGATACACTACAGTATATAAAAGTATCATTTACTTTGTCATCTTTGTTTTATGATCTGCTCTAAACTTTACCTCTGTTTCTATAGATCATTAATATCAGCGACATGTAACGAGTTCTTTTCCTTTGCCTTGCATTGCAATGCAACATTGGAAATGCAAGAAAAGGAGATTAGTAAAATGTTTGATGTACTCAGAATAAAAAGAAGAATAACATCCTATCACAAAAAATATCGGTCAAATCAAATTGTTGTTGGTTTTTTAGTAATTATACTGGTTCTAAAAACCTAGAGAATGTATCCTAATCTTAAGAGGAATAGGATCAGGAATTCAACATGTAAGTGGTAGAAATTATGACAAGGTGAGTTTAGGAGAGTCAAATTTGTTACCTGATGGGATAGCGCATTAAAAATGATTTGTTTTATTGATGAGTAAGAGAAATTACTTAATCCTGCATATAAAGCACTTAGCAAACATCTAATTTAAATAGAACAATCAATGATTCTAGAAGATATTCACGTTTTACTACGCAGAATTTTTCAGGCTAAGCTGATACACTGACCGCGACACACAGGTCGTTTAAATGAATAAACTCAATATTAGTATTGGGGACAGTGCAAGTATGTCTTATAATTGGGAAATATATTAACATAGGTGACAACCCGACCTGATTTATTTTAAATTTACTTTTATACGTCAATATTAGTTGTTCGCTTTACGTACTATATTAAAGACCTAAAACATTCATCGAGAGAAAAAGCGAATAACATATCGTCGTGGTTTCGCAGAAACATCCATGATCCAAAACGCAAAGATTCTCTTTAGGTACTTGCAAAAACTACTTCAAAACAATTTCGGAATGGATCAATCAAATCATCGTAGCGCCAGAACCTTTGGGTCCTTAAAGCTAATATAATATTTTTGATATAATTCCTCGTGAGGGGACTGGTTCTCCACATTAGAATACAATTCCCCTCTGCCGCTGGGAGAGCATCTCGTAAGAGCCGAGTTACCCAGCACCCCCGATTGGTGGTAGGGGGGGACCGCCAAATGTCATTGACGCGTTCCCGTCGCGCCAGATGTGGGCCAGACTTACCCCTTCCCCGTCTATCCCATTAATGCTGCGGATCTAGTAAACTCTGGGTTCTCGCTCAGGGTCCAGTGAAACCGTAGCATTCTATTCTACATTCCTCTACCTCACTCTATCTTCAAGGTGGCAACGCATCGGCAAAACAAGAGGGTATCTCTTGTATTGACGGTGCTCACTTTCCATCAGGTGGGTCGCCCTGTCGTTTGCCCCTTAACTGCCATAAAAAAAAAGAAAATAAGTGCAGAATGAGTGACTGACATATCAACGCACAACACAAACTTTTGGGGATAGGCTCATAAAAATTACATGTAACTTACAAACACACTTTGAGGGATTTTTAGTATTTTTGGAAACTTTGTATAAAAGTCCGTTATTTTTGAAACCACAAGGTTTAATTGACATTATGTTAACTGTTATCATAGTAACCAAAGCATGATCGCGAATTACTATAACGCGTTTGAAAAGACAACTGATTTAAATTACGAGAAAAGGTAAATTTAAATACTCAAAAAATCTCAGAAAATGAAGTAGAGAAAGATGAAGACTAAAAGGGAAGAGAGACTCTTGTTTTCAAATGTAACCAATTTAGCAAAATATATGTGAGTCGATGACCTAGTACAATCAAAACCTAACGTTGGCAGAATTGTTGGCTATTAAAAAATAGTTACTTAGTTATATAAATTGCTAGCTAAGTTATAAAATGCATTTTGCGTCAAAAACGTAGAAACTTAAAGTTCCCAGCGGACGGAAGTTGCATCAGGTGGGCGCTTAGTATGCGTTGCGGGACACTCCGAGGATACAGCAAAAACTTATGGAAACCGTGCTTTTGAACGTTATTCTTATTTATGGAGTTACTAAGTTATCATCAAACTCATTTTAGCTATTTCACTTAAGTGCTTTTAAAGGCTAACTGACTGAATGACATATCAACGCATAGTTAAAGCATAATGAAGAATAAAAAAGACGCCTGAATATTTTTTGTATATGTCGTGCTTTTGGTGAAAATAAAAAAAATTAAAACATAATTTTGAACAAGAATTTTGGGGTGCTTGGTGCCTCTGACCCATCTTGTCCATTAACAAAAAAATCATCAATAGTCAAACTTCATGAAGTTACTTCGTCGTCGCTGACTTATCAGGATAGACCTTAAAAATAGGTAGGTGGGTTGGTGGGTAAAAGTAAATCAACCAATAGGAACTACTTGCCAATATAATGGAAAATACTTTAGAAACATTTAATACGGTTAAATTGTTGTATCGAATACTTTTAATTGTTATTTTTAAGTTAAACTTCCTTGGTATTCTTCATATGAATCAAACTGGTAAGTAATAAAATATTTAATTCTTTTTAAATTCGCTGCATCAAGTCACAGTCAGGGTTGCCACTTGTATTCTTTAAAATTAAAGTTCCTACAATTTTATATTCTTAAGATAAAATATATGAAATCTTGCTAATACAAATTAGTGTTTTTTTCTTGTATTTTATAAATTACTAAACCAAATGCTTAAATTGTAATCAAAGTTATTATTTTTGGTCGATCATGGGACGGATTTAATTAAAGAATAACCAGCGATCTTCCCTCGCAGGGGTAGTAGAGCATGGTATGCCTATATGTACTCCATACATTGTATAGTTATATCAAAAAGGTATTAGGCAGCGTTTTTAGGCTCCCAAGTGTAAATTTTATCAACAATCCAATAAAAAAATAACCAATTCACACAAAACCTTAAAAAATATTTTGTTACTTTCTTATTCTCTATTGTTTTTCTCTTTCTTTGAAAAACAAATAGAGTCGACATAGAAAAAATCCATAAGTAATTTTTGAGTTCATCGCGAACAGACAGATAGGGACTTTATTTTATATAGTAAAGTCATTTTGAATTTTCTGGCAACCCTAAAACCAAGGTTCCGTTTTTCTCAAGCTCAATATTTTAGTCATGCGTTCACTTTGTATGCAAGAGTGCACGCGTTTGAGGACGGGCCAAATTGTTTCAAATATCGATTATGTTGTTATAATTAAGAGATTTAGCAAAAACTATACCAAGTGTCGAGATTTTCAAGCAATTAAAAGTATAATTACCTGTTCAACTTGTATAGGATCATTGTTTATTATAAAATTCTCGTACCTTATGAGAAAGAGATACGTTGTATCTTGTTCGTTGATTTATCATTTACCTACTGCAAAGCTAGAGTAATGGAATCGGTTAGGTTTTACGTACGAGATACCTCTAACCCCTTTAAGTGATTACGTTGTATATTTTTTAAATCTTTCAGCGTGAAATCGACATACAATAATTAAAAATATACTGCACTTTATATTAATAGGACCTTCCTGAGATTTTGCAATGCCCAGTAGCGTTTTAACTCTCCCAAAGGCGTCACGAATATACTTTCGGAGCACAGTTTCTTACGAATACCATTTTATAATTTACGACTTTGTATTTAAAAGAAATCAGTTGATCTTTTCTTGCAATTGTACAACCAAATATAGGCGTAGATAAACGTAGAGAAAAAGGATAAGAGCCTATTTTTAAGAAGTTGCAAAATGAAAGCAAACCCTGAAAATAAATTTCACTTTATTTTTAAGATCTAAGCGAACAGACAGCGGAAGAGACTTCATTTTATACTATGTAAAGAAAAAGCATTAGCATCGTCAAGAAACGACAAACTCCCAAGGGCGTCATAGTAAAAATAAGTTAAGGAAGCCTTCCTCAATACTCTATACTATTCGCATGTTCAGTAATAACATCACAAGTACTTCAAAGTCGTAACTATTTCTTAGAAGCCACAAGAAACGTTATGTACAACCCATCTATTTATTCGATTCGCTCCATACAGCAATTAACTATGTAAAGTACTAGAACGTTATTACTCTAAACACCGTTAATGTCATATCTAATTTACAACTTTAATCAAACGGAAACATTGCAAAATACTCTTTATGCAATTGTAATAGAAGTCATATAATCCGTATTGTATGGGTGATGATTTTCTATACGCATTCATTGTTATTTGTTAGTGTGGTGAAAACGTAAGATTTTCCCACGAAAAAAGGAAAACTTACGGTACACGTATGTCGAAATGTCTTGCAAGTTGCAACAGCATAGCAGAAGGTCATTGTTGATTACTGACTATAATATGTTAGAATGGAAAATGGATATATAGTGGGGAAACGTATAAATGAGCGATTCTTATTAGATAGGACGGACTTGGACATAATTTCTATAAAAAAAAATCGTTTTTCTAGTAGTACCTACTCGTAATCATCATTTTAAAACTTTAATTACAAATATCAGGTGTAGGAATAAATTGAAATTTAGGGAATGACATAGATGACTTTTTACTGCAAAAGTAATACTTCAAATGGTTAACAATTTAAGTTTAAAAATTTACTATAGTCACAGTTTTAAAAACAACATAATTTTTAACTACTATTGTTTGTGTTGAAAACATCTTTAGACATTTAATTTAATATCTTATCAAGCTAATTCTGCTATATTCATCTAAACTTCTTGAAACTTCATCACATGGGTTGTTTGATTTATAATAATCTGTTTATTTATAATTAATATATTCTATATTATATGCCTTTTTTTCGAAACATATATAATATGTACGACGGATTTTCATACAAATAATATGGTGAATTAACTTAAATATGTTTTAATTTAATATATTAAAATAAAACTAAATTTCACGCGAACTAAGTCGCACGGGTTACCTAATCCCACTCATTTTATAAATTCGAAAGTAACACTTTCTGTCTGTTTATTTTTGATGAAATTACATATATAGGTACAGAGGGTGTTTACATAAACATTAAAATGTAAAATATAGCGATATAGTAATAGGGGTTGAAAGTTTTTATGTAAATTCGTCAATATATATGCAGTGCAATGTTGAAAATTAAATTGTAAAATTAAATCTAAATACACGTGGTAAATTTCACCCTACTAATAGTAAATATTTAAATAAATTCTAAGTTCTTAATTCGTAAAATATAAGCTACCATATAAAGTCACATTTTTTCGAATACAACACTCAAAATCTAGACCGAAACTCAAAACCTGTATCCTTCATTAATATGAGAAACACGTGCCGAGCTGTTTTTGACGTCTTTATCTGCGGAAGAAAATCAACTTAAAGTTTTTATATGAATAATAATCTAAAATTATTCTGGACATTAAGAACAGGAATCGTCTCAGTTGGACACTGCTGGTTAGTTTATTGAGTTTTATACTTTTTTAAACTGCTCTCGTAATTTTATATTTATGATACTACTAAGGTTTATTAAGTTTGTTATCCAAAAATTTATAGTACATAAGCAGACAGATAAAGTTTAGTACAATATATATTACAGACACTGTTAGTTTTTGCGCTGTTTACGGTATTATTTGTAATAGGGAAGTAAATTAACTAGCAAGGGCGGATGACTAATGCTAATAAGTTGGGAGGTAAAATTTGTTGTTGTGTTTCGAAAAAACCTGACATTTCTTGTAAATTACATTATTTTCAAGTAATATAGAGTATATAGAATGAAGACAAATATTATGTTTAAATAAATATATCCATTTAAGTATCACATAAAAGTACAGATTCTTTTATATCGAATTGCGCTAATAGAGTTTAATTAATCTGCTATAGTTATATAATACTGCACAGTAATATATATAAATGACAACAA
Source organism: Limenitis camilla (assembly GCA_905147385.1). Taxonomy (NCBI): domain Eukaryota; kingdom Metazoa; phylum Arthropoda; class Insecta; order Lepidoptera; family Nymphalidae; genus Limenitis; species Limenitis camilla. The sequence continues at coordinate 4,214,782 of LR990231.1, forward strand.
TAACATGCAATGTAGATGCAAGCTGAGCAGTACCAGAGGCTTGAGGTCCAGAAGCAGGTTTACTACTCATAAACAATCATCTTCCATCGTTCATCCATCACCTAAATAAATAACTTAATCCTATCCAACTTATATTATAAACGCGAAAGTTTGTAAGAATATATGTATGTATGTTTGTTACTCTTTCACGCAAAAACACACATCCGAATAACACATAGGCTATAATTTATAATGATAGGTATAGTGTGAATTATCCAAAATATAGCGGGTACAACCGGGGGGTGCAGCTAGTATTGATGTAAATCAAGTAATAGTCAGGATCCTCCATTAGGAGAATAAAACAAAAGAAGCCGCTAGCCAATCAACAGTGTTGCTAGCAATAGGTATGAATAAATTTAAAAAAGTTTCTTGTATGATTATCCTTTAGCGGTAGAGTATAAAAAGTACTCTTTTGTTAATAGATCTTCTTTACAACTATAAAATGATAGATTAGTATAAAAAGATAAGGAAAATCTCGTACGACGTTTAACGTTTCAGGGCTATATAATTGTGACGATAATATATAAAAAAATCTACAGAGGAAAATTTTTACATACATATATACATAATTATGTTTATATTTCTTTTTATTACTAGCAATTGATTATCGTGCAAGTACTTGTTATGAATAAAATTATAATTACTGTATAACATCTTCAGCTATTCGTCTGTTTTTCTGTCATTATATTAAACCTATGGTTTTACAATCGGTGCTTAAAAGTGTACAAGGTCAAAGTGTTTCAAACGCATTACCAAATCCAATAATAACTAACACAGATGGAAGAGAATAAATTATAAATAGCTGACGGAGAGATCTCTGGGAAGATTCTGGGACCTGTCAAAACCGAATGAGCTACTTGGAGGACAAGAAAGAATCAAGAAGTAGAAGACTTAGTAGCGCAGCCCAATATCTGCGGTGTATACAAGGCTGAATGGAAGAAGATCGCGCTGTAAGAAGAGCGTATCTGGGAGTATCGAAGGGCAAAAGGCCGGTGAAGGAAGCTGCGCAGGATAGGGACAAATGGCGTCTTTTGGTGTCTGAGGCCAAGACTTACTTTGAGTCGTTGAGCCATCGGAGTAAGTATTTCACTGCTTGTGCTTTTTTCCAAATAAAAAGTACCCTGTTGACCATCCACTTTCGAAGGCTACTGTTACACATGCTCTAAATAGCATGCTAAAATCGGTGTTATAAGTATGCTTATTATGAGCATGCTTATGAATTGTTTACATTTGCTAGCAATAAGCATGCTGGTTTTAAGTATGCTTCTGAATAAGCATGCTCAAAGCAAACACTCCAATACGCATTCCATTTGATAGCATGCTCTCTGCCAATTAAAACAAACTATGGAAAATCAATCAGCCATCCGCATAGATCTAATAAAATTATACTTTTACTGACCATGCAATGCATTCAAAAACTTCTCTCAGCTAGGAAAAGAAAAAAAAAGGAATAGAAAATGCGTGCACCTATCATACAAGATAAGATACTAGCGTGGACCTTTCCCCCTTCACCCCCGCATCAACTAGCATGCTTCATGATAGCACGGCGTGTATTATCCTGCATGCCAATAAAAAGCATGTTTAATAGTAGCATGTCCTGTACACACACGCTAGTAGGTAGCATTTGTTCAATAATAGCATGCTTTCGTGCTAGTAATTAGTATGTGTAACAGTAGCCTAAAGTATCTGTGTATCAAATTTAATTCATATCGGTTCAGTCGTTTTAACGATTTGATTTTATTACATGTTTTAGATATAGATAATTCTTTAAAAAAAGAGAATAAAGTTTGTTAGGAGCAACGATATAGAAGTACTATATATTATATGCTAAATTAACTCCAGATATCTATAAAACACCATTGGTAATATATACCTGTGTAATGTATCTCGCGATGCGCTCGCGCAACCGAATCGACCGGATCTTGCCTCAACCTCATTAAAGATTCTAGGTCGTTGCAATCGTTAATTAGCTGAGATAAACGCGGTATTAATTGTGTACGCCATTGGAGCTACTATCGCGCCATCTAGCGTTTCGGTTTCGCTTCAATTATTTTTTTACTTGTTTGCTATGTATTTCCTTTAGCACATGTTGTTGTTGATGTCACATGATAAAACACAAAATCTATGATTGTTTTGAGATTTGTAAAATTTATAAATGTATAGCTGCTGTCTATTTATTACAAAAATAATATACAATACCCTTAAAATTGAAGATATTGATGTTTTCTTTACATTTAATATGTAACTTACCTGAAAAGAGAAATATTTTTATTAATACATGGAAAATTACATAATAAATCACTTTTTAAGACTTAAAATCTATAAATAGTAAAGGATACTTTTTGCTCAAATCCATTTCCAATGACATAGACCTGAAACAATACAATTGTAAAAATCACAGTCGATTTCGTGCAGAATCTTTAACATGCAGAACTGCCATGTAGAATAAAATATATTTTTTAAATTTGATTGTGATGACCGATTTAGTCATGCAACTCTAGTATGTTCCTTGGAGAAATATATTTATTTAATTTTATGTAACCTATGGCTAAAATCTTATATATTTTTTTAAAATTGAAAACAAAAACATCAAACAAGACTCCTTAATTCTTCAGATTATTTTTATATCTATCTTATATCTAAAAATGAATCCCTATTTCCTTTGGTCACGGCATCACGCGTAAACGGCTGGACCGATTTCGCTAATTCTTTTTTGTTGTGTTTGTTATTGTCAGGAGAAGGTTTTTATGGAAGAAAAAATTTAAAAAATTATGCTGAAATTAAAAAAAATGAACGACCATATATTAACTTTTCTAATGTAAGCTTTTGACAGCCAATTCGAATTCAATATTCATAGTTAAGACAGGACGTCTGTCGGGTCAGCTAGTATACTATAAATTCTAATCTTCATATTATAATATTATACAAACATCAACCAGATACAAGTTTATATGTATAAATATTATACATTTCCCTATAAACTATGATATCTTGTGTTGTATAAATTGATAAATTACAAAGTAGGCTATATAGTTAAACTATTCGATTTTCAAAATTCTCTAATCCATCGAGGCCGTTCAAACCGTGTATCCGAATGCATTCGAAATTCGAATCGCGAAACGCACCAGCGCGTCTTGCGAAAACGGAACGGATATTACTCGCCATTGGCTTTTCAATTTTGCCCGTTAACCGGCCACTTCCGGTGATCGCTTTGTTTCTCGTTTCAGTTGGGCAACCGGATTGGGCGGCAAGGCGTTAATTTATTTGCTAATTTGAATATATTTACATGAATTGTTAAATAATTATATTGAGGTGTTATCTCAAGTGATTTATTTTTGGAATGAGTTGGGATCTAGTGTATTTAAATTTTGGAATTACATTCAGTGTCATCAGTCATAATAAGCCGATATGGATAATATTATGCGGATGCATTTATGAATAGCACAATTTTTGTACTGCACGTCCTTGTGCTTCATGATATCATATTTGTGTAAAAAAAATTTGAGTCTTTTGAGTATTATGTATTTTGTAATGTTTAACTAGTCGACCATTTTCTTAATATTTTCTTTAACCTCTGCTGACCGAGAACAGTGCAGTAATTTTCTTCTGTTTCAACGAAGCTTAATAAAAATAAAAAGAAATGTTTGTAGAGAGTTTAACAAATGTTAGTAATTTGGTAGTATTAATCTAAAATATAATTTATCACGATCACCGAATGATGTAGCTGCCCTCTACCGGCGCGCCGCTCCCGTCTAACTGTCGGTCACGGGTCGCGGCTCCCAATTAGTTAGCGCACCCACCCGTGACTATATCTGTGCTTCATTTCATGTTGGTACTTGAGATTTTGTGCGAGTTATATTATTACTAGTATCTACTCGCTACTTCGTCCCTGTCCGCATCAGTAGTATCTTCAGTATTCGGTCTAGACTAGTAGAAAGGCACTGACTTAGTAACCCTCACAGTCACTTTCGATATGTGAATTTTCATTTAAAGTTTTCAGCCGTTCTAAGTGATTGGTAACAAACACTTAAACATCAGAGTATACAAACTTTCACATTAAAATATTACTAGCTGACCCGTAGAACTATGTTTTGTCATATAAGTTAAAAAAAATTAAATCGAGAGTATTACTAGCAGTAACTAAAGGTAATATTCTAGTCAACCAGCGGTCATACTGTCTGTCTGCATATAGAGTATAGTATAACCCATATTTAACAGTAGTTATTAGATAATTTAGGTATATTTATTAGGTAATTTATTTTTAAAAAAATACCGATTATACAGTTTTCATTATAGTAATTAAATACAATTAATTCAAGATAGAAAAAGAAGGTATTTAATGTAGCTTAAAGTATTCTGTACTTATTAAATCTACACAGTAACAAGTAAAAGATAATAACAATATGAACTTTAGAAGGAAACCGAGCAAATCAACCACTTACATCAATCAGTCGTTTCAGCAAACGGTGTTGCTAACTAGACTTTAAACTTAAGCGTTATGTAAATATTTTAAAATGTTAGGAGTATACATAAATATTAAACACTGAAATAAATGAATATAATACTCGTATATATAAATTTTAAATGTTTTGCCAAGTTTTTTTGGGTGTTACTTATATACGTCACACTTGATGAATTTTTATTACTAATAATAACATTAAATATTACTTATAAATTAAACTTAAGAAAAAACGAATATAAACCATATAAATTGTACCTATATAAAACAAAGACGGGTTAGTTATACCATTTATAGCTCAAAAACTGGTGGACCGATTTTGATGAAATTCGAGAAAGACGTTCGGGAAATGCCATAGGCTATCTTTTACCCCGAAAAAAGGTACCTCCTAAGGTAACCCCTTAAAGGTTGAAATAGGAAATGAAAGTTTGTATAATAGTTTGTCATATATGTACATATAGAGCAATATGTTGAGTTAAAATCTAAAATTAACCATAAATACACGTGATAATAATTCTCTCGAGTGAAGCCGGGCGGTTCGACTAGTTTATAATAATTTAACGTATCATAGTTACAATATATAAATTTGTTTTTCTTGCTCTTCAAACAGAATCATAAATAAATACAACAAAGTTATACAGAATTTAAATCAAAAAAGTTTTTAATAATGACATCACATACCCAAGATGGCAACAGTACTTCTTTACCGAATAACATTATGGCAACATTTACTTCATCGTCAACGTTATAAACAAGTCCTAAACTAAAAACTTGTTCCATAAAAACTGGACGTAAGAACTGTTGGACCAACCAGAGATCTTAATAGATGTCCAATCACGTTATCTTGATATTCTAGTTGTAGAATTCTAGTAGGTATGTTGAAGTCTTGCTTATAGATGTTTTTGTGGTTACTTGTGTGAATAATGATATTTTCTTACTATATTTGTAAGAATATGTTATAATAAAATGGCTTCTTAGTGTTGATGAAGATGATTTAAGGAAGTACATTATTTGCATATTTAATTATTTGTGTATAATGTCTTATTATCACTACACTAAATTATATAAATAATCATAAATGTATATAATTTAATGAATAACTATGTGAAGTAAATAATAATAACTACTTCTTTTTAAGAAAATTACAGGAACTGAGATGGATAAGCTACAGTTAAAGTTTATTAACAGCAAGTACGGAAAACTAATATATCTATGAAAATATATGTATTACGATTTTGTTTGTGTGAAGTTGCTGTTTGTGATCATACTTAGAACTATTTTATTATTAAAGCGAAAATATCAAGATCATCATAGTAATCTATGGTTCAACTAACCTTTCAACGCTTTACTTAAATGAACTTCGGTAAAATTTCATATACTTCTATATCTATTTTCTACATACATATAATAAAATTGTAGAATGCCGTGTTTGTGCATGCATTATGTTAAAACGGTTAAACCAATTTGAATGAAATTTAGTACATGAATACTTTAGACGGTGGAATAACAAATAGGGTACTTTTTACCCCGAAAAATAATCGTTCTTGTGGGATAGAGTTGCCAATCTAAGTACAAAAAATCCAAAGCTAAAAATTTTGGAAATGTAATTATACTCAACATTTTTTTTAAGATTACTAACAGCTTGGATACTACTAGTATTCTCAAGCTCTCGAAGTAAGATAAAATGCTTGTGTTTGGAGTGGGTCACGTCGGTAGTCCAATAGCTGGGATATGAACTCGTGACCTATCCATCATGAATCCAACCCCTGAACTACTAAAGTACTGTCGCTTAAATTTAATTAATTTAACATATAGCTACTGGCACGTAATTATAGGTTTGACCTTGAGCTAGAACAATACGTCACTCGCAATTAGTTTTTATGCGCCATGTCAGTTCCCTCGCGCCTGATATTTGTCAAAATAGTAAACGTCACGGGTGGAACTGGCAATACAGGCACGTGGCACGCTCACAATGCGCAACTTTTCCCACTATTACTACTAATTAATAACCAAATACTAGAGAATGGACAAAATCTCAGTAGTTAAGTGTTTACACAGCTACGTAGAGCGCCACGCGTGGCTGCAACCGCGCCCTCACAGGATGCTACCAATCTTATCTTAACTTATCTCTTTTTTGTCCAGCCTTGATGAGATCATGCTCATTTTACGACTAATATACATTATTTTTGTCTTAGACATTTAATTGCAAAATTATTAATGTTTTAATAATTTATTTACCTAATTCAAACCGGATACAACATTTTATTTTTAATTAAATGAAAAGGTAATAGAGGGAAAGACGTGTTTGTAAATTATTTATTTCTAAATTCACTTAAATGTTAATGTTTCTAAATGTAATATATATTTGTACACCTTTATTTACTATAGTTAAGCTAATTAATAATTACATCATGAGACGAGTGAAATTTCATGTTTGCAAGAACTTTGTGGCTTTGGGGTCTTAATAATAGAAAGTGCCTTAATCAAAGTATCTAAATATAAGAAAATTAAAATGGAATTGAGTTTTACTCCTACAAGGGGTTAGTAAAATTATCCATAAAATGTTGTACTAATTAACTATTAACTAATGAAACAAGTACAAAGAATTAATTATAATCTTTTATAATAAGAAATTGTTTATGCAAAATTTACACATAAATCGCGATCGAATCTATAATTCGGCAGTGGGCGGCAGTTGTCAGGAAGATTTATATTCTGTTTAATCTACTGAATTGACAATCGTTTAATGTATTTGTTCAATGATAAATTACATGTTCAATTAATTACACTGAGACTTTGAAACTAAATCAATATAATTTCTATTTTTTTTTAATTACCTGATCAATATCTGTTTGAAAGCGCACATCTGTGTGACCCTATGTTTTACTTTAATAATATAATTTACAGTCCAAATATAGGTTAAAAGAAGAAATAGAAGTTCCTAATATGTATTTTAATAAATCTATACTAGTATATAAAGGTGAAGAGTTTGTTTGTATGTTTACTTAAAGGCGCTAATCTCAGGAACTACTGGTACGATTTGGAATAATTCTTTCAGTGTTAGATAGCCCATTTATCATCACGCTACGACCAATAGAAGCGGAGCTACACGCGGAAAAAGTAGCACGGGTCGACTAGTTTAAATATAAATGTTATAAAAATAACTTTACTTCACGTTATATTTTAAAACAAAGTCCATGCTGTTTATTCGCGATAATCACAAAAACTGCTATACAGATTTTCATGCGTTTTCACCAATAGGCAGAGATTTATGAGAAAGATGTTTGTGTATAATTTACTTTCATCGAATTGTGTAAAGCGGGGACGGATCGCTAGTTCTTCACAGTTTTGTAAAACTGGGCTGTAGGCCAATAGCTTAAAATATCCCATTTGTTAAAAGAAGAAACGGAGCTCCTAATATATTAATAATATAAATATTTTTAGAATAATAAATAACAAGCAAATGTATTTTGATCTCGTGTCAATCGGTGAATGAACTGGCTAACATTTTACATACGTTTTTTGTACGCCCATACGCAATCCAATCATTTATCATTCAATATTAGGGATGCCAACTAAAAATAGTTAAGTAGGTAGCAAGTTTTTGTAATTTTTGCAGAAATGTTATTATACTATTCGTGTATATTTAATAAATATTTAAACTTCAATATGATACTGTCCTTTCTACACACTTAAATAAATTCTCTATTATTCTGATGCGAAAGATGTATTACTAGAACTAACATTCCTACAAACATCCATCCACAAATAATATAATTTATAATATTAGTAAGTTGGTTTAATTAGAATACTTAGTCAAGTTTTATTATAAGTATCTAATTACAGTATTAAGGCTTGAATATAATAATGACACACTATTGAAACAATTAGATAAATATTAAGCTTTAGTTGCTTAGTGGTTCAGGAGTTTTATTCACGATCGTGGGACAAAAAATCCGTACTAAGGCTAACTTTTACTGAAAATCAAACGCTATGCTTTGAAAGTGTGCTAGTAGTACAATTTCCATTCGATTTAACACTAAATACTGAAAAAATAAGCAAAATTTCAAGTCAGATGTTTTGAGATCAATATGCGTTACATTTACGTAAGAAATATTAAAGCATGTAAGTATTGGAAATTAAACTTATCACAAAATAAAAGGCTCGTTTTGACAGTTCACGCCCATTAAGTTCTCTATTTTTTATCGATCGAAATGTTCTGAAGGTAATTACATTTTTCATAGATGTGTACCGCCCACTCGGCTAAGTGCTGTGCATAATGATTTTTTTATATTGTCCACAGACTATTAATAATCGGTTAAGGAAATAACTAAATCGATCAAGATATTTTTTTAAGGCTGACTCGCATTTGGGGGGTTTTATTTATACTTGTGCTTAGACTAATTAATCACTGAATTTCACCAGCTGTGATCTTACTTAAGCTGGGCGAGGTTTTGTGTATGATACCTTGGTCGCATTTGAGACTAAAAGTACAAAATTGACCTTTCGTAAAATTGTATCTGTTCAAAATACTTATGTACAATATTAAAGTTTAAGTTAAATTTTTAAAAGAACTTTAATCCAATGTACTTGTAATGTTACAATACATATTCAAATCGATTAAATACTCATGCAAACTCGAATCGATATACCGTGAGTATCGAGTACCGAGTCATATGGTTACATTACTAGTTCAGTTGTGAAGACAAATGTCAGAACGGGCCTTTTATTTTGAGATAAGTATAGTATTATAAATAAATTCAAGTGTTGGTAACCCTAATCCGTATCAATGAAATCGACTAGCGCAATACAATTATTATGACAACGTTTATTTCACACTATTAAAATCTAATTCTGTCAACATTGTGCTTTAATAATAGCTCACATAAGGTCTAAAATCTTCTATTTTTTTTTCAGCATCCGCATTCAAGTTGTCAGTTTTAGTACCGGTTTGTTCATTCATAGACACGTGCATTATGTTTGAATTATAAAAATTTTGACCTCATATTTAGTTATTAAGCTTAATCTTTATAAGCTAAAAAGCTTCTCCAGCTTTGTATTTGTTACAGCTATTTTTGCTTAATAATACTCATTAGATTGCATTAAATCTTATTTTTATGGTACCAACGATTAGGTAAAGCTAAAGTCGTTGACTAAAGCTAAAGTCGGAAAATCATGCGATTTAGTAAAAGCAAAAAAATTACTCCAAGTTAAGCCAAAATGACTTTTTAATTTAAACTTTTGTTAACAGGTAGTTTATATAATCAATAATTACATCCTCATTTCTCAGGGTAAAAATAGTTTAAATTAAAGGAAATTCTTCTTTTTCTTATATTCTGTTCTAAACTCAGTCAAAGCCTATTACAAGTAAATAAATATTACCAACTAAATCAATAAATCATCTCATATACAATCATAAAGAATAGTTATTCCTAACAAAAAAATCATAAGAAAAAATATTTAATAATAAAGCGTATATAGACAAATAATATAGCGTATGTAAGTAAGTAAGGATTTCTGAAATTGTTTAATCAATTCCAGAGATTAGTTCTTACAAAAATTTTAACAAAGAGATAATATAAAATACAATGAATTGTGTGGTAGTGTAAAATGAGAGCTTATTTAATATTGCATATACATTCTACTCGTAGTTTCGACAGTAGTCATATTATAATTCTTTATAATTATAAAGCGATGTAACAGAACCGACGTATCATCGACGTGGGCGGAGAAACGTCCGGTGTGAAGAATATTTAAATAGTAACTTGTACAGCGAGATGAAACAAGCTTTCCAATTACTTTTTTTATTAAAATGTCAATTTTTTTGTTTGAGAACTTACACAATTACATGACATTTTATTATGATTTCATTCAATTTCTCTTTATACTTTAATGTTAGTGTATAAATAATATTTATTTATATATTACAGATATTTTTATATTTAAATTAAAATTTTGTTAAATTTCTTTTATATAATATCTATTTGTTTATTTATTTATTAAGGTTTACCAACAATTGTATACACTTAAATAACACATGCAAGAGCGTAACAATTAATTATAGGTAAACACCGCTTGTATTTATCATAAAAAAGAAAAAGTAGCTACAGCATATATATATATATACACACTCCCTCATCGTCTCAAATGCACATATACATATATTAAAAAAATACGTCAGTCTAAGAAAGTGGATACTAGAAATTATTTAATTAATTAAAGTAGGATGAGCCAGCACAAGTTGATTTTAACTTTATGAGAGAATCAAAATGGAGATCGAATTGACCACCTTGACAGTGAACAGTGAGAGTAGGCGCCTAACACAGTCTTTCTAAGAGGTGGACAGAGTGGTGTGATTGAACTGCGAGGGAGCCTAGAGGGAACGCGCAACTTCAATAGGCTTAGAAGCCGGGGAGAGTCAATTAGGTGGCCAAAAATATATTAATGCTATTTACTTATATTTCTATTTACTTACAAAAACACCCTACATCTTTACATAAGTAAATAGAAATAAGGAAAGATGTATAAATCACTACATAGTATAAAACAAAATCGCTTTGTTCGCCGTCTGTCTGTACCGGTGTATGATTAGAACCTTAAAATTACGCAAAGAATTTTGATGCGGTTTTTTTTAATAGATAGAGTGATTCAATAGGAAGGTTTATATGTATAATACATGCATATTACATTAGAGATAGTAACCGTAGAAGCCAGAGCGGATCGCTAGTATTGAATTTAATTATGCTTAATACAAAAATAACGGTCTACGGTCTAGAAAAATACTGTCTAGAAAAAAAATTACTAATATCCTTAGTAGTTAGGTATTTGCTTAGACCCATTAACATTGCATATCAATGAATTTTATTACTATGATCAGACTTTTAAAAAATCTACATCATCATTTAAATGATTCTAAAAAACGTTGTCCATCACTATGGCTCGATATAGTCTACGTAGGGAATAAGTTATTTAAATCTTTACAGCTCTCTTAATATTATTAGATCTCTCCACGACTGTACAACGTGTATGTCAAAAAACAGTTTAACATATTCAATTTATAAGACTGCCCGCCCAAACCGACTTGTCATTGCTATTCATATGCTTAATATGTATTACATAGAACTGTAATAACTGTATATTGTGACTGCTTCACACTTTCTTTTAAAGTTAAACTGTTTAAGATGTGAATATTTCAAAAACCTAATTTTAAAAAACAGGCTAGCAATTTATTACCTATAAATACATTGTAATTCAGCCAAGTACCTACTTTAGAGGTTTTAGTATAATCTGTATAAGCTAAAACCCCTGAAAAACTCATTTACCGCCTTCCAACGTCTACTTATAGGAGAGGAGTCTTGCCGTAGCCTCCCAAATGCCTCGGTTTAAAAAAGAAGTATAATCTGTATTGAGGGATAAACTTAAATTAACAGTTAGAAAACTGTTATTGTCATATCTTCATGTTGATTATATATTTACGGTTTTTGAATTCTAGACTGAAGAGAAATAGGGTTTCGACAGACGGATATATACCGACAATGACCCCATAAGGATGTGCTTTTACTATTAGGGGGTTGTCGCCACAAACAAATTAGTGTGTTTGTAGATTCTACACCAGTTATCCTCAAAGTGGTTTATATCTATGATGAGTACCAGCTCACGTAAATAAAATAACAAAAAAAATTATGCTGATCTTTTGTATGGTCTTCATAGTCATTAAAATACTCACTTCACATTCGGACTTTCGGGGTTTATTAGTGCATTTAGGTGTCCAGGTTCTAGGACACAAATTTAAGGTTCAAGCTCAGTAAAGTAAGAACAGGTAACAAAAGCTAAAGAAAACATAGTATAAGATGGAATAAAAAAGTTGTTTTTAAAGTTTAAAATTTTAGAAAGTACAACTTTACATACATTCCAAGTTAAATGTATATGAAACGTTGAGTATTGCGTGCTGTATTAAGTACATAGTAAATCATATAAAGGTTTTATGCGACTTCACTCAAGTTTATTGCTGTAAGTACCGTCAACAACGAAACTAAACAGATTTTGTGTAATTTAGAATTTGCTTAATATACCTAGTTATTTAGAAAGTTTGGCTATTCTGATACGTATCTATTTGAATATTAACATTTAGATACATTTCTATTTATTCATTCACTCATTCAACTGTAATTAATTTTAGTCAAAACTTAGTTATATAGACAAAAATTTAAAGACTGCACTTTTAATAGACTATTAGTAAGATAAATTAAACACTGTAATAAAGAAATCTGCTCTAGCACATAATTTTACTTATACGTTTTAATTTGTTGAGGAAAACTACGAGACTTACTTAAGGTCACCTTAATAAAGATTCATAAAACATACAGTATTGTAGATCATAATCATTTCATGATAAAAATATGTTATAACCTATAATGGGATGGCTTTGATTCGTTTGAAAATGGAAAAAGGAATGAAAAATTCAATTGTCAGTCGGAGAAAAGTGACAAACCCTCTTTTATATATTGGTGATATTTATTGCTTCGCTGAGGTACGTATTACAAAGGAGATTATAGATTAAAAAAAGATTACTATAAAACGGGGGTGAAAACTACTTTAGAATATAGGGGGATGATGTACGTATAAGATAGGGAAAGTATAAAACATAAATATAAAGTGTCTTGACGCAGACACTCTGGTCTCAGGAAAACTAAAAATCGCTAATCCTGATTATCCTAGTAAGGATAAAGGATCTAACTGTTTAAAATATTGAATTGTTATCGATCCTTAATAAGTATGCCAAATTTCGAGATAATCCGACGTTTTGAAGGGGGTCAGAAAGAAAATTAAAATAATTATACTTAAAATATTTTTCTGTCTGTACCAATAAAGGTAAGTTGGCGTGCGGTTATATTTCTGCGTAACAATTTTTCCTCAGGCTCCAAAGCTTACATACAGGCATATAGTGGTTGGCTCTTTAGTTTTTGCCTTTATTTTGAACCAAATTTTACTTGAAAATCAGATTATTAAGTGATTTTACTTAAAGTAAATAGGTTTGAGATCCATTTAAAAAATGGTGGTACTTAGTTGAAAGTTCAAAATTAATTACTAACAGGATCACTGAATACGAAATCACGAAATATTTTTTAATAATTATTCTCGAACATGAAGTGTCGCTTAAATCCATTTTCAAAAATAAACATATAAAACCCATGATTTAAAAAAATGAGTGTGTTATGTTTTTTTTTTGTTTCAGGACTAACAAATATTCGCTTATGTAATATTATATTTACAACAAATATAATATACAAGTCAATATATTAATAAATTTGATAAAAATCAGTAGATAAACAAGCATAGTTTAATAATAGTCAATTCCTTTAAAAACTAGTGAATATTCCTCAATATTATCTGTCAAAACTCGAATCAATTTAAATATCGATTAAAAAACTTCATACGTTTTGACGTTCGAAGAAACTGTCAAATACGTCAGTGTTTAAGCATAACAAAAGAGTCTGTTATTAATATTTTATCCAATTATGTAATAAAATATAAAGGCAACAAAAAGTTAATTCATATTATCGACCGTCATCGTAAGATGGGCTCATCGGGGGTCGCAGTTGTGAAAGTCATGCTAGCCATAGATTAGATATGAATAATAGTTAAACTTTTAAGATGTTTATAAATGTATTGATGTGTTGCCTGTACACAAAAATGGCAACTAAAACTTTCATTTGGTACCTAAGTACAGCAAATGATTTATAAAACCTACTTTGCTTAGTTATGTAAACGTCACGCCAGGACCCTAAGAAATGCTCAGAGCTTATGATCCATGGGTAGGTTTACAAGGCACTTTATTTACGGTACTATTATTTAATCTAACTGTAAATTTCATTACTAATTAGCTTTAGTAGTTAATAAAACGTCTAGCGCGCCCGACTGTCTGTCGTTGATACCTGTTAATTCGTTATGAAATTTCTCAAGCACAAATTTACAAGAACAAGAATTTCTAGTGAAGTTACACGTGGTAGAATAAATATACCCAATCTAAATCGAAATGATACAAAATATCGTCCAGGAGAGCTGTGGCCTGTGTTATAAATGATGGAACGCAACAGTTAATAAGGTAGCGCGTTTATCACGAGTGATGGATACGCGAAGGTGCTGATACCGTCGACAAATAGTTGCAACAGTGATGGTTTTTAGGTATCGATAACATTATTTTCAGTTATATTTTTTATAGCTAATAATAATATTAAGAGTTTTGAAGATTTTCTTTGAGATTATTTTTTTTTGCTAAATCTTGATTGTTTTGATAATTAATTATATATAACTATATTGAATAAGTTTTTTAAATAGAAATTTATATAGAAATGATACTTTATATACTTGTGATGTTCGTAAATCTCATTAAACGGAATTTTTTTCTATACTCATCTCGAAATTCTTCTCTTAGGGGATAAGGGTATATCCATGGATAGCAAATTTTTTGTGGAAATATTATTTGGCTCAAAACTAACAACTAAAAGTTATGTTTTAGCTAATCCACTTTGTATTAGAGAAGCAAGAAACTGTTTGGCTAATATTATAAGAAAAATATTGTGTCCCTTTGTTTTAATACAAAGTTTATTCGATGCTAAATAATTTTTTTAAAGTTTAATATCGATATTAACAATATAACAGCACTATAATACACTGCGACTGCAGTCTGTAGGTCGAAACCTCCATCTTGTTACATTTGTCACGGCTGACACGGATGGTGTCTATACAGAGGAGCTAATACATTTATTTTTTTAATTACTTGTAACTTGTAACCATGTACCACAGAGGAAAGGTTCATTAATTTTCTAATTGTTTTAAACAAGAACATTTTATTGGGATTCATTTATTATTGTTACTTTGATTAAACATAAAGTACAATATTCATTAATTACTTAAATCCTACCACTAATCACAACAAATAGATTTATTTACACTTTCTTCTTTGATTGATTGATAAATGTCTAATGTTGGAGTCAAAGATGCAGCATGAGCTGAGATATTGAACTGCAATAACTTATAAGTATTCACTGTATGAAATCACTTGTTAAATTGCCACTAATCTATGGTTATGCCGATGCCACTAGCTTATGCCCTGATTTCATATAGCCAACATCGTCTAAATATAATGGTATATTAAAGATCTGGTGAGGTTATTGTCTATTGAAATAAGATACCAGGTAGTGAAGGTGCGTTTTATAAAGAGACCTCTTTATAAAACGCACCTTCATTCTTCATCTATTCTTTAAAACATTTTAACGTTACCACTTTCAGGATTTACTGATTCCTCCAATACAGTTTTACTATCATAAAATTCTAAGTGTTCATTATCAAATACATATAAAACGGTAAGAAACAAACAAGGTAAGTACCATAATGTTTTCGAAACATGCCAATCAAAACTATAATCTGTTCAAATCCCTCTAGAAAGCCATTACCGAGAACTGTTATCTATACAGAGGTCCATCTCTCATATTTGGACCGCACGGGAGGGCAGGCGATAAGGGATTAACTCAAACTATTTATCATTCATTTCTTTTTGTTGTACTACCGTTTGACTAGGCCTCCTGGTTCAGTGACAGACCATACACCATATTTGATTTTGTGCTTGCGTAATGTATGGAATTTATTTTAAAACTGGGTATAGTATCAATAGATAACTTTCGTATTTTATACTTTTCTATAGCTGCAAATTTATCTGTCAATACATAAAAAAGATTTCGGGTAAGAACCGTGATAAAACCGTGGCTATTGTAGTTATTTAATAATCCACGTGACAAAATCAACAAATTAAACAAAAGATTGGGCGAAATAAATGCAGTGCATAACAAGTCACAGCTCGTGTCTATTTACAAAGGCATAGACAATTGAAAAATCTTTGACGTAGATGATGAAGATATAACAGTTACAGACAATAACAGTTAAATCTAACGATAAACGCCTGGGAGACATCTACATTACGTAATGTAAAACAATACAATTTAATACACTGAATGAGCGAGACAATGCTTAAGTTCACTGTTACACCTCTCACCGATCAATGGTAGATAGGAATCTCGTGAAAACAGCTGATTCAAACAATGAAAAACAAATGAAGCTATTTAAATGAAAGCTAGAAGTGAATGAACCCACCTTGAGGGACTCCTGATGTTCGCAATATAAAGAACAATGCCCTATTGTTGTCGACGACGTCATACGGAATATGGGTCAGAGGCCCAAATGCGCTCAGCTGATCGTGGGAGCGGGATTTTGAATGACCTCTTGTGCTATTTTACCGTTTAGGTGCTAGAGGTCAGGATCCGCTGGTGATGACGTGTGACCTTTTGATTATTGTTATGTTTTTAGTTTTTGCTCGTTTGTTAAATCTGTTTCTAAAGTTTACCTGTTCATTGCTGGATTTTCATTGATAAAAACTAGCTCTGTTAATTTGTATTTTAATATTTGTTGGCACGTCGCTTGAATATCGCACGCTGTTGCAAATGGCGTCTTAAGATCGTTTGAGGAACGTAACAACACGAACGGTCTATTCTTATATAATCTCGGTTTCAATGGATTAGGAGTATTTTGTAGAGTAATTTTATATAGTAGATATTAATAAATGATGTTTTGCAGTTGGTGAGTTTCAATTTTGTAGTCTTCTTACCTAAATAATGAATGGTGAGTGCTATAACGATTCAAAGAGCTTTGTACATAACAGTTACTTAGTTATAAAGAATGCGTTAGATCATATCCATCTAGATTTGTAACGGCCATTTTGTACACACTTTTAAAATTTTTCGGTGGAAATCTTAGGTAAGATAATTGTTACAAAGTCCATATATTTAAATTCTTTAAGCTATAAATCAATCGGGTTTTCAAGTTTAAGTATAAAGGTGGATTGTTTTTGACATTCACTTTATATCCAATGACACTGTCAACATCAAGAACTTCCTTTCAGAGTTTGAATGGTGAATGTGGTTGGATGTCGGCAAGTCATCGTGGGTGACACCCGCGCAATGTATGCGCATCACAACTGGGTGATCTGTGTTCATCTTATGGATCACAGTAACTGTGCTTTCTATTTAATATTATTTAATCCCAAGCAATAGTTTATTTTCTGCTATTTGTGTGTCGCCAGTGTCAGGGCTATACGTTACTTTCTAAAATATAATTTCATAAAAGTTTGTGGACAAAGTGGATTCCTGCGTTAACAGATAATGTGACGACTGCCACTGTGAGACAATCGAAAAGGTTTAATTTTATATTAAAGTATTAGGTATAATTTATTAAATATAACAAACATTTTGCTTTTGTTGTGTTATACATATTACATATATACCTAACATAACTGACAAAATCGTGTAGATAGCGTTGAGCAAGGGCTGATGATTGTGTCGTGGAATATTTTTCTATTTTTTTCTCCCCGAACATCCTTACTGCTGCATTTGTGTGCAAGTAACCCTCAAATATGGGTTTCATTTCACGATTTGTTAATTACTTAATGTCATTGATACCCAGATTAGAAATATTACGATTCACTGTCCCTACTGATATAAATATCGAAGAAATAGACATTACTGCTTGTTTATATATAAAATATTATCTACTACTAAACAAAACCTTTCACCAAATCGGTGAAAAGATTACATTATAGTCCGGCATCGGTACTACGGCCGCGGCAACCATCTCCAATGTGAACGAGCAGGATCGCTACTCCACTCGTAAGCAAACAATGCACATTGTTTGCTTAGACCGGCAGCGAGGCAATTATCTCCACGTGTTCGTGTTTACCAATTGTTCTTATCTCTAGCCGTCCTTGAGATTTCAATTGACATCCGACGGATCCCATTGACGTGTTACTGAATGAGTGACTAATGCTGCTAATCTTTTTGGTAGATTTACGTTTTTGGAAAACAATTCAATTAAAGATAGAGGCAGATATCTTTTGTATACAGATTTATCTATTATCACATTATTTGCTTCTGAGATCAGTATGAAATTTGTATTTAATTTATGATAAGAACCATAGTTGGTACAATTATGCTAACAACTTCATGTTGCATCCTGACATTGTAACGGAATTTAAAATTTTATAACAACCTTAAAGTTGTATCGGAATTTCTCTGAATTAAAGGACACCTTTCTTCATCCTATAAGACAACTCATATTTTGTACTCAGTGCGAAATACGACGAACCGTCGGAAACGAATCGTTATGACATACTCGTAGAGTAGAGTAAAAAATACATAAAAACACAGTGCATGTATTAAAATAATACGGAATAATAGTATCTGTTTTCTAGAAGTTAGTATTATTCTAGGCTTTAGGTCACAAATTGTAACGGTAACGTGGTTACGGGACTGCTCGTGAATTTAACACTTTATTTACTTGTTTTGACACCTACAACCAAGATGGAGGACCATAAAAGTTTTTCAATTTAAATTATTATCTGTCTTTGTAGTTTCTGTTTATTCGTATTTAGCAATCTTGCAAATATAGTACTATTTTTTTTCGTTTAAGTGTAATTGTGAAGCTTCTTTGTTTCAATAAAGGAGGTATTTTTTTGTTAAATTTTGTAATTATATTTTTGGATAGTAATTATCATAATTGCTATAATTAAAAGTTATAAAACAAACAAAGAAAATAAATGTGTAATGACGAATCGTTTTACCAAAATCCGTAATTTGGTGTAAGTTCCGGTTACATTGTTAATTTGTTAGAACGCAAAGCTACCACAGAGTATAACAGAGGTGAAAAAACATGTAAATGTCATGAGCTGACGAATTTATTCGTCGTCACTGGTGCAAAATTATTGGATTTGCTTTTACGATCATGTTATGGCGTGGCTTCTTAAAACATATTGGCTGAGCGTAACTCAGCCTTCGTCTTATTTGATACTTTTTATTACCTGTCAAATTATTTGTCTACTACAAAATAATGCTAAATCCGGCAATGCAATGAAAATATAATTTTGGTAATTATAGAAATTATTAAAAGATATTTTAAAGATTTAAAATTTTATATTTTACTTATTATTATGTTCAAAATTCACCAAAATCTTTCGCAGAAACGATCGAATTATCTCCGTCGATTTTACATCATTTTTACGATGGCAACACTGTTGCTTGATTTATCGAGTTTCACACTAACGGCGCGAAGGCGATTTTGAAATGGCAACATTTTGTCTGTTCTGACAATTTCGTTTGGTACTTTGTACGATTTTAAATGCACATTATTGTGATTTAAATTTAAAAGAAGACAGTGATCTTTTCCTTGAAAGTTTTAAAACTTTTTTGGCATTTTTAAATAATAACTTATTTTGATTTTGTATAAGTTTCAATAAAGTATTGTAGTGTAGGGCTAAATATATATATTTAAGCGTCAGTAGCTCAGTGGTGCGGGCGTTGGATTCACGATCAACAAGTCGTGGGTTCAAACTCGGACATTGGACTACTGGCGTGGCCCACTCCTAGCACAAGCATTTTAGCTTAGTTGGAGGGGTAAAGGGAATACTAGTAGTATGTGATCCATACTGCTAGTAATCTTTTAAAAAAAAAAAAAAAATATATAAAATAGTAATAGCTAAAAATTAATATAAAATTATTTTAAACTGTCATAATTCTTGTTCTGTGTAAATTGTGTGTAAATAACAAAAATATAGAGTTTTGAGGAACCTGGCGGGAAAATATACTAAATAATGGAGAGAGAGAGATAAACATTCACGTATAATTTCAGAATAAAGGTTGAGACGAAATTGTCAATATTAGAATATAAGTAATTTTAATTGAATAGTATTATTAGTAGCATATAAATAGGAAGTGTTATATCCAATATAATATGGAGGAAACATAATTTTCCCTCCGTACCTAATCGGCTGGTGTAGAGTAAGGTGAGCCTTCATCGCTATATATTATACAGTGGTAATATAACTGGTGTGATATACGGTAAGAGAAAATGCTGAACATTTTATTTATACCAATATTTTGGGGGAGTTCTTATATTCTTCCTTGTCAAAGGGTATTTGTAACGAACGTTCACTTACCGTCAAAAGAAGCATTATTTGTCCCATATTTGCAAGTTATATCATTTCTTTGCTTATAAAGTCTGTACAAAATGCCATTAAGACAATGCTGGTACTGCTTATATTATATTTAAATAATGATCATTTGTAAATAACATTAATCTTTATTTATATTGGTTTAGTTTATTCTTATCTATGTTTTCTGAAAATAATGATAGCGTGATTAAATATAATATTTGTAATAGTTTTTTTCTGGGACAATATAAACCTAATTCAATCAATGAAAAAAAGTTCATTTGAAATTGTAAGATTAATATATAAAGAATATTTTACTATTATAGTCTGCCCAAATTATTTACTAATAAATTTTTCCTCTAAAATATGTCTGCGATTCTAACGATATACAAAAAAGATCTAGGCGACCTTTTTTGTAAAGACACCTATTATGTCTAATAAGTGGAGTTTGCAGTAGATTAAATAGAAGCAAGTTTTTATTATATATATGAAAATGTCTGTCTATGGGAAATATTATTTTTCCCATATTGTTTGTATCAGGATCATTATTTTTGAACGAATTATTATCATTATTCAACCTGTTTGTAAGTTAAAAATAAAAATTAAATAATCGCATGCCCTAAATGCATACAATAAACAATACATTTTTTGTTAATTAATTTCCTGTCGAGACATTTTCATAAAATATGATCTAGATCTAGAATATTTGCAGCTTACTCAATTCTGTCCCCCTGTGTCACCACACGGCGCGGCAGTGAGAAACCCGACGCCTACCGTTTTTGAGCAAAATATTGCACGTTAATTTAACACAGAACGCTCGGTCATTTGTGGCATAAAACTTGCTGAGGTAGGGTTACCAATTATTATATATTATTCACACTATTATTATTATTATTATATATATATATATTATATATATATCTATATATCTTATTAAAAGTAGGAAATATTTGATATTAATTTGATTATTGAAATTCTAACGTCACCTAAGAAGATCTTAGCCTTATCTTAGCCATTACTAATTAGCCAAACATACATTTTTTTCAGGAAGTGAATTTAAGGAAACGGAAACGTGTATCATGTAGCACTCATATGTAATTTAGGAAAAAGGAAATGATATATCCTGTATCTACTATTGGGTCTATTACACAAGTAGCTAACAATTTAAATTTGAATTAAGGCGGTAAAATTTGTTTTCACAGTTTAAATCAGATGTCAGGTCAGTATGTGCCAAGTTGATGATGAGAAGTAAGGAAGGTGGAGGAAGTATATTAAAGAACACTACAAGGGGTGATGATATTGAATGGACTATTGGGTAAACGCAACGTAGACACTGCTACTGAACCGATAAATAATCAAACATGATCTCTTACAATTACGTGAGAAACCTAAGCAGTGCCTTGGACTTGTGACCAAGGCTTAAGGATATCATTTATTCGATCGAGACACTCGCCTCCAATGCTCAGGCTCTCTGTTTAAACCAAAGGTTAAGCTCACATAAACCTAACCTAACACAAGACGTGGCAACTCCATTGTAAGGTACTTACGTGACTTTAATCGGACTGCACACCCAGCACTAACACAACAAATACATCACTCCTTGAGAGACCGCACAAGAGCAAAACTACAGGCAGACTACTATTCTCCGACATGTATATATATTTTACTTGACAAGTTTTAAACTCATGGTAACCCTAACAACGGCATTTGCTTTACCTTTTTATAAGTTTCTTGTGGCACGTTTTGACGATTCCTCGATGAAATTCCTTCTTTATATATAATATTATATAAGTGTGGTCGAATATATGGAATTCATAACACGACGCCTTCACACATATTAATGATTGTGCTAATTAATCCAAGTCTTTGGCACCATTTAACTACGAAAAAGCTGTTTCTCGTTAGCTAAAAAGGTTTTATATTTAATTTAATGAATGTCATGGTGATTTCATTACTATATAGGAACAAAAAATTCAGTTTATTTTTGAAATGGCACATTAAAAGACTCAGAGTCGTATAACTTGTTGTAGAGTTTATATTTAATCACTATTCCTATAACTAATTTATAAACTATTCCACAAATAATTAGACAATAGATGTTATATTGAACAGACTGGATAATTTTCTTTATCAATGAGAAAATTAAAACGTACCCAACGATAAACTAGGCGACATGAGATATCATAAAGCTGATATACTAATAGACTATTACCCAAATAGATAAAACCATTTTCAAACATTTTCCTTTCAGAATGACACGGCATTATCC
This sequence comes from Limenitis camilla, assembly GCA_905147385.1. Classification (NCBI taxonomy): domain Eukaryota; kingdom Metazoa; phylum Arthropoda; class Insecta; order Lepidoptera; family Nymphalidae; genus Limenitis; species Limenitis camilla. The sequence goes on from LR990231.1 coordinate 4,237,582, forward strand.
TCTGGTGTTTACAAATCAGTGACATAATAGAAACTCAACGAAAATAGTATAATCATAGTTGCGGGTGGCAAAGTATAAATGAACAAATGAGAGTGTTTGACTTCGCGAGGCGAGGGCGAATTTTTTTCAAAATGGACTAGAATTACTTAAAAAAACCGAATTTGAATTTAATATACACAAAAGAGTATGAACTTAAATATCAAATATTATATGAAATCAGCATTAATATTATTTTCATACAGGTTACCATGACAACAGTTAAACCATAATGGAATTAGAAATGATATCTAAAAATATTTCCATAGTACCTACTCACCTATACAGTCAAAGAAGCTCATATATTTTAGCCTATAAATTGACATATCAGTCAGTCAGACTAAGTATCTCTTAAATAGTAAAATTCGTATCCATTCATAAATCTGAATCGAGTCATATTACAGCCATTGATCTTGAAGTCTAAACAAGCCTCGTGTTACAGTCCATGTTATATGTTAACAATAACATACGATATTAAAATATGGCCGTGAGAAGGTGAAATCGTTCTCAATGAATGTTTTCATTCTGATTCACCTTTTCATTTTCATTAAAATATTTGTGATTATTCAAGATGGCGGAATGTTGCTGTCTACGTAATCAATTCTCACAATTTCTTTTAATTTTTGTTGTAACAAATACACAAAATATAGAAGTACTACACGAATATGGTTTTCGCGATTGTTAAAGATCTAACTTAAAATCTGGACTTTAAAAAAATTATATTTTATATCCAATTGCTCTATTTTTTTCACTATTTAGTTTTGAAAGTCACAATATCCATAAGGATAAACAATATTCAAATGTTATTAGCGAACTTTTAGCGAAATTAAAAGAAATTTACAGAATAACTAATTTATTGTGATTTATAGAGGCAGAGAGATTTAATATAATACTCATTCATTACTTTATGTTATTTTATAATCAGATGTTATCAAAAAAAACCTATACCGATATCACAGACAATAAAATGCAGAACGTATTTAATTCTTAATGAATTTCAGAGTGAATGTGGATAAGTTAGATATTTTTGAAAAAATGCAGTTAAACGGATTTATTGGAATTTCTGGTAATCAAATAGAAGTATCTTTGCATAGTATGTACAAAACCAAACAGTAATTTTGCAAGTAGCATAACTCTCATTTGATCTGTTGGCGTCAAATGGCAAAGTATCGTATAATTACGCCAAATTATACAGCCATTATGATAACGGTTCTATATCAATCAATTCCATACGGCTCTATAATTCGTCGCGATTGTTACTAGTTACTATGAAAAGACGACGTAAATATCACATTATATATTTTCCAAGTGTTACGTAATGACTACGTATAGTTATAAATAGAATTTTCGCAGTTGAAAGAATTAAAAAAAATATAGAGTTTTAAGGCATTTGTTAAACTTACTATGGAATTTAAGATTCCTTTAAATATGACTACATAACTTTGACTACATGTTTTAATACTGTGTTTTAAAATAAATAAATACATACAAATGTAAAAAAAGACTCAATATTGTAATGTCAACCTTTTTGTATCTAAGTGGAAATCTAAACTATGTATTAACAAATTTTTTTTATTTAGAAAGAAAGTAAGATCTTCATTAGAATAATTTCATATTATTATATATTTTTTTCTGGATAAAACCTCATAAACAACAATTACAAATAAAGAATATTTTATTTCAATTATATTTATGTATAAAACAACTTTTGACACTAAATATTATTTATAGAAAACCTTATGTAAGGAAAAAGTATACCAAACATTTTCCCAATGATATTTTAAAAGAATAGTTACTGTTATGGGTATACCTTTATTTTATACTTAAAAACTCGTAAATAAATTCGCACTACCACATTAGACTGCTCATATGTCCCTTACAAATGCACATTAACACTTAAAGTAAGTGAAAATAGGGAGATTCGATATAATCGAGCGTTTTGTATGCGATGCGCAAGCGCTTGCACGACGCTGTCCACCAATATGGACGCTAACTGCCAAATAGTGATTTTTTGAGAGGAAACAGATGGCAAAGTGATGCCAAGTAATCACCTGTGATTATATTTTTTATTTCAGGCTTTTAAAATGAAACGCAGGATATAAATAGTGAGGTAGTCTGTGTGAGGCCAAAACTTTGTGAGACGCGTTAAACCTCAGAATATTTAAAATGTTTAAAGTTTCTTTAATATCTATATGAAATCTAAATGAAACAGATTCTATTGAAGCTTAAGTTAAAGAATATTTAATCAATAATTAATCACAATAAAAAAGTTCCAGATTCTTGGTGTGTCCGTATTTAATAAATTCACGAGCGAAATGTTCCCCAGCAACCAATCCGAGATTAAAGGTTAAAAATATATAGAAAATTATATTAATTGATGTACTTAATGACAATGAAAAGTGACGTTTGAGACCTTGGAATGATTGTTGACTGCCTATTATGAATAGAAATACTTTAAATAGCAGTTGAATCCATGATCGAAATCGAGTACTATGTTGGGAAAAGGACCCAAATTTAGAAACAAACTTCTGACTTTTCGAAATTATCACTGCTTTAACGATGACCTTACGAGGAAACCTGCACAACTCTACCAAACTACTTTGCATGCGCGAATAGTCAGCTAATAATGGTTTAAGAAGATGATGATTGGGATACTAGAGGTATGTCGTAAAAAGTTACTCTAATGCGTCTACCAACTTGGAGTTCTACAGTTTGCAGGAAAAAAGTTAAAGTAAAAAGTGACAGTACCATCTTTATTAATAAGACTTTTATTGACTTCATCAATAACTTATAGACCGTTATTTTACTTAATCAAATAAACTTACAATTCCACTATCTGACTTAGATTAGGTATAATAGTGCATTTAGTATGCAATACGCGGGCGCATGCACGGAGGTATCCACCAGAATGGAAGTCTGTCAAATAGTGATTATCCATTAATTAGGCCTTATTGGTTTTTCATTACCAGTCTTCGTTTTTTTTAATGCTAAAGTTGTTTTTTCTAACTTTACGATTATAAGAATATAAGTTAAGTCATGACAGTTAATTTATTACATTAAGTTTTATGATCTTTGGTTGCCATTAAATATTATAAACTACTGATAATAAATAATCTGTTACTCATGTTATATCGCTGTCATCACATACTTAGACTATCCTCGGCTTTGCTCGTGACATTGTGCTGTCATTATTACCATGAAAACAGCTAAATAACTAATTTCAATTTAATGTTAATATAAATAGAATCCAACTATTTGAAGAGATCAAAAAATTAAGAGAAATTTAATAAACGCTTCACCATTAAGTAGTAGGCAAAATGGAGTGGAACACTGAAAAAGGAGGAGTTTTTACTGTACATTGATATGTCAGTCAGTCACTTATAACAAGAACATCTGAGTCATTATAATTAAAATAAATCTGAATATGAAACATAAATATGACATGCTAATTACAGTCTGTAAGGCCATCTGTCCATAGAGGTCGTGACGCGTCGCGCGCGTCGCGTGTGGAACGCACGTCGCATCGTGAATGGCGGCTCTTTGTGGCGACTACTGACAGGAACTAGTGTTAGACGTCGTATCATCAATATGAATGGACGTCTTGTCTATGTCTGGCGCAAAAACTTATAATCATGGCACCATACTCAATAGCACCTATGTCAAATTATACTTTGGAAACTTCATATAGAGACGCAATAAAGGTCACTTCACAGCTTGTTAAATAATATTAAAATAAGTAAAAAAGTAAAGGTCTGTATTTTTAATGGTTACACAATTATCATAATAATTATACTTTTTGCTGCAATTTTTTATTCTTAACAATAATAATATAGGATTATAAATATGGTATTTCGTGCTAAGATGTTAATATAGATAGATGAGTATGCGATCTGCGAACTATAATGATGTCAAAAAGAAAGAAAGGTCTGGACCTTTAATCAATCACACATATAGTAGTATTTCCACTGCACGATAATATCGTTTTCATTGTTTTATTTAACTTTGCTTACTTTAAGAGGGAGAGAGTGTATAGATGTAGTTTAGTATGTAAACGTTAGCGTATTTATAATATTCATTTTTTTTAAATAAATGATTGTAACTGTAATAAACAGTTATATCACTAAAAATATAAAAATACTATTTTATATAGTTAAATGTTACAATGTTACAAAATTACGTAATCGAAAGATAATCACTTTTTTTTGTTTATCAAGGTTTGCATTGATCTTATGACTTATTTTATTGTAGCATTCTGAACTACTAGAATCACGCGATGGTCATGAAAAAGTAAACTAAATAATTATTGTTATTATCTACTTGTAAATGTTGCGTAAAAATTCATATAAGGAACTTCAATTAACATGTTTAAATGATGATACATAATTTTTTCCGATAATCATTTTATTTTAATGCTGTTTAATTGCATAAATAAATAATTATATTACTTATCTTCTTATTAGAATATTTGCGTGTCTCAAGCCACTGTTTACAATAAATGAAATCTGAATACCCGTCTTTTCCAATAGAATTTTAACCACATTTTACTTTACAACAAATAATCCAACATATTATTTTCATACGCATTCCCAATATTATTACATAATTAGTAAAACTTCGTTTGGTAACATAAGTGTTTGAGGGACCTAGTATATATATAAATTTTTCAAAATGTTGCAAAACCATTTTTACTACGTCTTAAGATATTGTTAGAATTGGTACTGTAAAATAAGAAAATTCCCGAATTTATACCCGCATATTGGCAATACTGAATAGTTTGTGACATAAAAGGTTTTCTTTGCTTCAAAACTTTGCGATAGCTGTCAATTGCTTTGTCAATTCAAGGTGGCGTCTTTTAAAGCCACACCTAAATCACAACTTTACAAGTCCCAGTTTTCCAAAATGTTAATACAACAAGTTTGATCTCTAATACCGCTACAATAATGAATAATTAACGAAATGTCAGTGTAAGTACATAGTAGAGTTCTTCGAACTCAAAATAAATAAGTTTCATTAAAGATCGCCATTCACGATCCGCCCACGTTTAACGGTACTGGTTTTATTCATTGAATAAATAACATTGGAGGCATATAATTTTGTCTTACATGGTGTTTATGGTTCATTTTTTATTGTTTGTACGATTATTAAATTATGTAGGCAATAAAGATTGAGTTAAGACAAATGCAGCATCATTGTTTAGTAAAAGTTTGTAATATTATATTGTTTGGCAACACCTTAGTTAATCTTGATAGATATATCATGTAGTGATGGATTGACAAGTGTTAACGTCGGAGGACCGTCCGCCATTTTGGTTCTAGCGATTGGGCGCAGGTCAACCTGTTTATTACTAGCCCCTAACTCTACTTGGGATCCTAATGTGATATTTAAATAGTGGCATATGTAGACACTGGACTGATAAATTTAGTATCTATTTGGTAAGGATGTACAAACAAATATTAGTAAAGTTGGGTGTGGAAGTGATTGTTGATGATCATTGTAAAAGGATTCCACAAATCTATACTAGACTAGAATTCCTTTTGTTACATTTAATAGTGACGTAGATATTAGAATCATGAGATTAACACTAGGTATTACAATTAAGCCAGGATATACAAACAATCTTATAAAATATTGGTAAACTTTTAAAATTGCGAAGGTAAAATTTATTAACTTTAAGATGTCGGTAAAAATTTCATGGCTCTTGGAAAAATACAAGAAATTGCTTAATTATTATAAATTAAGGAAAACAAAAACTTAACATTTAAAAATTAATTACACTTCAAAATACGACTCAACGAACTCCTACGTAAGAGGCGTTCAAAAATTCAAAATCCGAGTTCATTTGCAATTCAAAATGGACGACAAAGTGACGTAGCAGGAAATCGAGTTTATTCCTATGCTAATATCACAAAGCATGTCTGTATATTTAATTATAAATTTTGTTAAAACCTGTAGTTTATGTTAAATATTTTATTAACTTACGTGTGTTTAAAGTATAAAGTTTATTCAATTTAAATTTTATTCTTACAGCAACTCCGGTGATTATTACCACGATTACGTATGTATGTATTTACATGTACTTACATTAAACTGCAGGTCGAGCAGTATCTGGGGTTTTCGAGATAGGTGCAGGGATACGGATCTCCTCTAATATTGAAGCTTGTCTCCACTGCTTGAACCGTCCTTCCGTAAGTTATTAAACTACTTCCACTACTTTTGACAATTCACTACAAGTCTCACTTGTCAAACTATGTCAGATCTATGGCGAGAAAGTTTGTATTATATATAAGCAACGTTAATTGGTAGACTATCAAGTGTCGCTAATAGTAAATAGTATATTTATCCGTCTGTAACGTTTGTTGATGCAATGTATCTAACAATTCGCTTAGATTTATTTAGAAAATGCTTCCTTAATGTTGGTTCATTTTCTTATTGGTTCTGAAGAATTGAGTTCTTAGCTGAAGCTCTCCTAACAGATAAGAGATTAAAAACTCTACTAAGGATGAATTTGCATTGTCTACCTAAACCTATATATCAGTTAAGTTAGTTTGAAGTTTGTATAAAATAAAAGCATTACGAGATAGCCGCGGTATATTTAAAAGGCTCTCATTTGCATAAGGGGTGCGCTTTTTATCGATATATCGATACGATACAATTAAAGACAGCCGCTGTCTCATCGCGCGACGTGAAGACAACGCGATATTATCAGCATTCAGTGTGGTTGACCAAAAATATTGGAAAATGTTTTCGATATTACCTGACGACGACAGCTACATGCAATTTAACTTTAGACTATAAGTCGTGCTGCGCCTGGGGCTTGAAACCGAGAAGTACGTAAACCAATCTAACATTTAACTAAATCCAGTAACACGATCCTTAATTAGGTAGATTCCTACATTAAATTACTAGTCAAGCACTATCAACCTTCAGATTGCTAAAGTTTTAAAGTTTTGTTTATACTTCTTAGTTCTTACAATATTGTTTTTGTGGGTACTACATAATAATTATACTCTTTTCGTTAAAGCTGCTCTGTTGTCTAGCTTATACTTTTAACATTAATTCAGCAAATAATTTTAATTTTTCATTAACATTAAAATAACGATTTTAAGTAAAAAACTTTGGAGCTTTATATCACTGAAAAGTTTTTCTCAGATATTGTTTATATTTTACTAATAAGTACAATATTAACAGTAGATAGATAACTCTACTTTCTCGTTTCTCTAGCGGTTTTGCTCACGTCATAGTAAAGTATTATGTTTAGTTATTATGAAAACACTGAAAACACATTACATAGAATGAATACAAAATTTGCCGGCTTTCCATACAAATTTCCATCATAGTGTCAAAGAAACCCATATAACTAACCCCAATAGTTTGTCTTTACGTTAATATCTCAGTCAGTCAATTAATTATTATTTTATATATCCATGTATACAATGTAACAAAAGTATATACATGTTTTATACTACAAATATTGAAAACACGCCACCGTATAATTTGCATGACGAGAATACATCTCAACATCCTTCTCACGAAACAAGTCTAGAATTTTAAGCGAGTCCAAAATGTGTAAAAGCACCAATAAATAAACCAAATCCAAAATCACAGTCACAATCAATAGCCGCGTTTAATTCTTGCGCGTGCGCAGACCGGCCATTGGTTGCGGTGGTCGCTCCCCATTGGCCAGCGGCGGCGATCACACAGCTCGGAATAGGCGGTACAGACTACAGAGGCTGTAATTGTCAGTTTACCTGTCCACTGCACAATATGAATATAGCGTAATATTACGCTTTAGCTCTTAAACGGTTGCGTATGTCTTTTATGTTACAAACCTTGTGTATGAGATGATACACATCACATGCAAAAGGTTTGTGCTATGACTTCTAAGGTTAAGTTGATTAATTATTCTTAATTGGACTATAAAGATGTTTTGAAAATTAAATAGACTTAAAAGTCTCCTGTCTTCGACCTCAATATAGTCTTTACAAATTAAATTAAATTCTTAACAAATTAAATTCGTTATAGATCAGAAAAATACATCAATAAATAAAAGTATTGATACATTTAATATAGGGGAAAAGAGGGATACCTGTTCCTCCAGGGGACTTGGTATAGACATTTTACAAAGCTAACGAATGAAGTAAACCTATTTCTCGTATGTTGAGCAGTTTAAATATGGCGGATGCGAGATGTTTTTACCATGGTTGGAGTTCGATAGCTCATTGTAAAATGTCTGGAAGAAAAAGATGAAGGGAAAAGACTAAAGGCGAAACAAAATGCACCACAGACAATTTAAAAATGTCATTCATATGACATGCAGTAATCGATATCGAGATATCGATTAATATTAAACAGTCAATGTTTAGCGAAAAATCTAATTCTTTTGAATAGTGATTAGTATCACATTGAGTAAATAAAATAATGCGCTAAACGAAAGTTATAGTAATAAAGGGTCACTACTTCGACAGCCCTTAAAACTAATTCTCACAAAATAATATCGATATTTTAAATAAAAAAGACAACAAAATAGATAAATTAAAATTTCGTTCACGCGTCCGACATCCGATGCCCTACGTCCATCAAGGAATGCATGAATCAATTGAAGCAATTAAATATTAATAGTATTAACATTACGCTAAAACAATGTACTGGCCATGTTGACTGTTGACGTGAAGTCGGTGGCAATGAATCAGAACTTATTCCATTAAAAAAAACGATTCGGCATAGAAATAATTGAATTAAAAAGTAATGAGGTACTTAACCTATCAGACCCTAATGATTATCAAGACAAAAAAAAACATTTTTTAAATATTGTTTTTGTTTGTTTTTAAATAACAATGAAAAATATTAGTTTATTTTACTTACTTTTTGGACGACTTGAACTACGTGAGATTTGTGAGACCTAAGCATGATTTGCGTAATCTGTTTGTTTTGTTGCTGATGCAAATTATCTAACCATTTAATAAAGCTACTTAAAGTGTCAAAAACAGCCCACGAGAAAGGTTAAGAAAACTTAAAATGTATATAAATAAATGTAATGTGTTGCCTTGAGTAAAAAAGAAGAAGTTGCTGTATTTAAAACTTCTCAAAATATTGGATAGGTAGGACTCTTTATGTCTCCTCTAAAAATCATGAAAATTAAAGTTTTCTTATATCATAAAAAAACAGGAAGGAAAGATAAGCTTCTGAGAAAAGATGACAAACATGATGCAGAATATCGAACCTTAAAAGATTTGAAAGGATATGAGTAACTAATAAACATAATCAATACATTGATAGCTTCATTATGTATTAAATATTTAATGGCATACTTTGATCTTGATAAAATAAATTATCTACGAACTAATATATCTTGGAGTTTATCCTATTAATTCAATATCCATACAAAATTTGGAATTATAAAGAGTATTTACTTACAGCCGGTACTTTAATAGAATCTGTATGTCTCATCGCTGTAGCATTTTGGAAGCTATAAAAGTCAAAAGTCAGCCAAAAAATATTGCTGAATATATCATATGCTCTTCTAACAATTTAGTAAGGTATTTGTTATATTCCCTCTGTTCCGTATCATTAATATAAATACAAATAAGTGAGAAGAAAGAAATCACATTCAAAAAAATTGTAATTTTTTAAATAGGATATATTTTTAATAGGGATCTTAACAATCCAGGAATATACCTTATTATTTTTAATATAATACAAAATCAGTGGTTCCAGTCTTAAAAAGGTCAGTAACTTTAAATGTGTGAAGAAAATCAGTTGTTTGAGTAAAACAACTTAATTATACACCTATTTCTCATTTAACAAGTCAATTTAAGCAATAACCGCCTATTGATTAATCACAGTTAACACGCCCGATCGTAAAATCAACACCATATCGAAACCCATAATAAATCTGTAATTTTCCTTATGATCGATACTTTCTAAGAATAATATGACAATTGCATACGTCAATTGTGTCAAATTCAATGTGATGATTAAGCAAAACTTAATGTATTCAAAACTTTTGTCAGTGAGTCAAAAATATAAGTACTCCAAGGTTTTAGGGAAAAGTTTCCCTATAACGTTATAATATGTAGAGTTAAAAAGAAGAATCAATAATTTATATCAATTCTTGTTATTTGATGAAAGCACACGTTACTTACTGAAAAGCTAAAAGAGGAATTTAAAAGGTTGTTTTGCAAAATCTCCAGAAAATGCTCCATTCTCGAGTAAAGCATGCGTAGAGTGAAACATTGGCTTAATATTTTTTATTTTATGAGTCATGGTTCGTGAATCCAATGACCTAACCTAACCTTACCCATAGGCAAAGAGAACAATCAATCGTTTTATAAACCTGTGACGTCATTGAAAAAAATTAAAATCATAAAATCAATACATAATAGATAATAAACATTCACTTTTCCTGTGACTGAAAATTTCTAAGAAAAATATGACAACCACACACGTCAATCGCCACCAAAACAGAAGCCGAACACGACCGAATAAAGCCGATCGCCACAAACATGGCCGCGCGCATTCCGATTGCATCTAATAACCTCAAAATCGAATGCAAAATGGCGTATTGAAATGACGCCGCTTCGTTTAACATTCCGACATGCCATAACAGAGTACGCATTTTCATTTGGGGCCATTGTATTGGCAGATATTAGTAATGATTTCAATAAATAAATTAATCGTATGCGTTTGCGAATAGCATCGGTTTGGCACGCGTCGACGGACGGACGGTGAATCGATAAGTTACCGATTGTGCTCGTCTGATTATTACTGACTTTATTTTGCTTGACTCATGTCGCTCGTACTATTGTACGTGAGCTAGGGCATTCACTCTATTTTTTAAACTATGAAAAATGTTTGAATATTGCGTCTGTACATGGAAATTCAAAAGCTTCAAACCATAGGAAAAGGAACTGATTTTAGTAAGTCCACCAAGAAACCATATAGGTGTACTCTATCTCCACAGATTTGAGGGAGATTGACAAGTGATTTCATAGAGTGACGATTTGTACAAAGTAATGCAAGATCTTCGTTGTTGAACTGCATTATTTGAATGTGAAATTTTATAATTATGTGAATTGTTCAAAAACCCCAGGCACACCTCAGCTTATTGATTAAAGAGTTTGATTCTATTATATTATAGGTAAGTATATAATGCTGTACAGTAATAGTTCTTACATCTATGATTATTTTCTTCTATAAAAGGAACGTTTAATTTCTCGATTTTACCTAAATTCTACAGAAAAAGTTGTGAGTTATGACTAGTTTAAATGAAAATATTTTTTATTCTTCACTTGCAATTCACTTATACATAATTGCAATGTTTTGTTTATATGCAAATAACTAAATGTGCAACGTCTGAATCTATTTACTGGGTCTTAGCATGTATCAAATGGAAGGATGGAATCAGCAATTGTTTTCATTTAAATACGATTCAATGATAAAAATATTTAAAACATCTGGAGGCATTGCGCATTGGCTGCAAATTAATTCAATGACATATTAAATACAACTTCAGAACTTAAAATGTATTCAAAAAATCATGTCAAGACGAGAGAGAAGAGCATATTTTCGAGAATATTTTTTAAATGTGATAAATTCATCCGAAATTAGACTATCATCTTAATTTAAAAAAAGAAAGTTATTTTACGTTTGCAATGTTTATTTTTACAGTTAATAAAAATTTATTAATGACATTTTTATATTCATTTAATTTTTTTAATATTTTAGTTGTATTAATTAGATACAGAAATTTTGTAAATTTGAACCTGAAAATAATAATTTTGTTATATCAAATAACTTAAGGAATTCCTTGCTTCAAAAGTCCAATTTCAATTACAATATAAAACGGGATGAGCCCTTAATTTCAATAAAAAAATTAAATCAGTACTAATATTATAAATACGAGTGTGGTTCTGGGTTTTTCCTATTTTCTAGCGCAAAATTTTTTTAGTAAACTAGCGACACGCCCAGCCTTCGCACGGTTTCTCTACCATAATTTACATGTTTCATAAATAAACTCTTCCTCTTTAATGACTGCCTATTAATAAAAACCACATTAAAAACGTTGCGTAGTTCAATAGATTTAACATACAGACAGACGGCGGGAAGCGAACTTTATTTTATACTATATAAAGAAGAATATAGCATCCTCCATTCTTGCATACACTAGTTCATAACATAACATGTTTATGTCATAGGCTGAACGTAATTACATTCGCACTATAAAGTGACGTTAGACATAAAGTTAGATTTAATAGTTTTGGCCTACTTGCACATTATAAATTGTTATTACTTGTTTCGACTGCACGCTGTCTTGTGCGTTTTGTTTAATGTCTCTTTAAATCATTTGACGTATTGAATCACGTCAATGCTACTGTGTCGAATAAAGTATTAATGAATCAGAATTATCATATTTAATACCTATTTTAAATTTTAATGAGGTTCATTTTATTTTATTATTTATTATGAGAAAATGCAAGTAAATTTATTGTAGTAACATATCATTCATCATCACGACCCTTCAATGGCCCACTGCTGAGCCGGGTCTCCTCCTCAGAATGAGGAGGGTATTAGGCCATAGTCCACCACGCTGGCCCAGTGCGGGTTGGCAGACTTCACACACCTTTGAGTACTTATTGGGGACTCTTAGGAGTGGAAGGTTTCCTCACGATGTTTTCCTTCACCGTTACAGCAAGTGATATTTAATTGCTTAAAACACACATAACTCAGAGTCAGAGGTGTGTGCCCAGAATCGAACCTCGGGCCTCCCGAGTAAGACTTGGAGTCTCAACTACTGGGCCATCGCTGCTTATGTAACATATACTATCCATCATATTTTTAATTAAAATGTTCCTGTTTGTGTGACAAAAAATATATTCATAGCTTTGTTTCGTTGGTTTTTTTAATATTATTAAAAAAATAAATATGTATATAGGTATGATCAAATTATGTTCTTTGCTTATGCAAAGTTTTATGTAACATTTATAAGATTAACTGCTTTTTTTTACAGAAGTAGTAATTTTCTAATAATACAAGTGTTAAAACTTGTTTTAGGAAGTTTACCCACAGTTGTAAGAAAACGAAAGTAAATACTAATTATGGTAAATATTTTGAATCTCGCAAAGTAGTTGTGTATATTGTAGTGCACTAACTATGGTAAAGTTAAATTAGAAAGAGAAGGAGAATATACCCCATATTGAAAAACACTACAAGGGGTGTGATATTGAATGATAAATTGGGTAAAGACAACGTAGATACTACTACTGAACCGATAAATAACATAACATTACGATCTCTTACAATTATGACTAAGATCTCTTACAAACATGATTAGAGTCCTCCTAAGCAGTGCCTTAAGGAATCCCTTCAAGCAATTGAGACACTCGCCTTCACTGCCCAGGTTCTCTGTTTAAATCTAAGGTTAGGTTAACCTAAGCCTAACTTACGCGCCGATGCATAAACAGGAATATTACACAAGAATCCGAACAATTCCTAGGGCTTGTGACCCAGGAATAGGTAAGTCCTTGAGAAAGTTACGGCCACTATTAAATAAACAATATATGATTAAGTCACCTATTTTCAATTTGGAAGTGGAAACAGGTTGCCTCAGATCTATCATCTCTGTCAAGAAAGTGTAAGATTTCTCGAAAATCAGGAAATGCAATTTTCCAAAATTAAAAATGAGAATCAGATGAATCGATTACCGTAGCCGTAGCATCGATTAATTTGCAATAACAATTTGTCGTCGGTCATATCTATGGATTCGCCTACTTCCAGCAATAATATATTCGACGCTCGAACCTTCGTAGCGGCGCAGCGTAGGCGAATTACTACTTGGGACACTGGGTCTTGATATTTGCTTATTATTTACATTATTGCATAAAAACTAATTATGTGTATTCCAAAACTGATTTAATATTTCTGTGATAACGCTGAGTGACATCACATCGTGTGAATGAAACATATGTAGGTATATGGCAACTACATTATCTTGGTTCATATCTCTCTTCATTATTCTACGAAAATTTCCACAAAGACGTCACATTGTGCTTCACGTCAAGTGACATTGATTTTTTAGCTGGATTTATTTAGTGAAATATTAAAAATCTCTATTTATAAGTATTGATATAAATTAATATCATTTGTATTTTTTTAAATTTATCCTTCTGTCGATTTTCTTGAGATAACACGCAAGATCATAGAAAGTAATTTTCATCATAAATGTTGTTACTGAAACAGTGAAGGTAAGTCTACATTTGAGACAATTCTCACGCGATAAACGAGCTTTTGGCTTTGGCTAAATATTTTCACGTAGACATGTACGATATTTGGTATCACATTTCTTACCGAATGCCATGTTGCCAGCGCATAAATTACACAGATTGAAAGAATGATTGACAGACAATTTGTAATAAAATAACAAAAAAAATCTAATAAAATGTATATAGTCATGTAGGTATTTGCTATTTATTTTAGCTAAAATACTCACGTAGGCCCCCTGACCGTATTTTGTTAAATAATGATCATTTTATTTAAATTGAATCGTAGAGTCAATCATTTTTGGTGGTATTCAAATGTAACACCGTACTCTTACACAAATTGGGCAGACAATGGGTAACATTACTTATACAATGTAATGATATAAATATTTTGCTTTAACTTAGTCAGTGAGTAATGAAAATATTTCAGTTATTGACTGGGTTCATGGTCTAATAGATTTTATACACTATCTGAACAAAGAATTTTCCTTTACAAAAATCGCCAACAGCTCGAGAACTTATAAACCAGTCCCGATAATTCAACAGCAGTTTGACTAATTATATCGTGGAGTAAAATTTTGAATTATTATAGTAAATTATTCTTAATAATGTTCACGTGAGTCTTTGATATATTAAGCTAACTTAATTGTTAAGTTAGTGAAATTTTAGGTAACAAGTTACGAGGTCGACGTCTTTAAACTATTGGGTCTAGTCACAGGTTTGCTTGATGATAAGATTTTTGGATGTTTGTTACCCAATCACTTAAAAACGGCTGAACTGACTTCAATTGAAGGCACACAGATACTTTCAACCTGGATTAACATGTAGAATTAGATTCTTTTTATTTAAAAAAAAACAAGCTATATTAAGGAAAGAAAGGATTTGTTCGCATAAAAATTTATAACGCTTCAGACGCTGGAATTATCCTGAATCCGCTCCTTATCCCGTAAGAGTGAGTTAGTGCTTACAGTAAAGGAGTTTCTGTTCACTCTGGAATCAATCGAGAAGTTTTCGGGAACTGAGCAGGGTGTCGATACTAGTTTGAAATAATATAAATGATCAAATCCACTCATTGGAAGTATATATCGTAATCAAAACTTATGGCATGAAGTATGGCTATATAGTAGGCCCGAGCAGTCGTGACCCTATTGCGTGTGTGACTCACGGCGCGTGCGCAACTTTAAAATTTTAAATTTCCAATTTTATTTCGATTACCGTTGGAATGTACGTGACGTTTCTATTTATATTGTTATCATAGGAGTATTTTACGAAATGATTTCTAGAATCAATTATTTTGTCAATTTTAAACATTGTTATTTAAATTTTTTTAATAATTATATAAATATGAATGTTTTTATATATCTCGTTCTGTTTGAGTTCTTTAATATAAAGAATTGTTCGACGTTATACACAATCGCGAAGACTTATTGGGCAAAAATATCTTATTGCATTTTATAAGTCTCTTACTGAAGCGCTGAACTCTACCTGGTATTATTATAAAATAAAGAAAAGCAGGTTGAGATTCGCTTAATTAATCTAGATATTATAATTTGGATTTTTTTTTGAAAAAAAATATAAAACTTGAAAATTGTTTTCCTGACAGCCTGCTTGAGCTGGGTCTCCTCCTCAGAGCCAGAAGGGTATTAGGCCATAGTCCACCACGCTGCACTGGCCCAGTGCGGGTTGGTACTCTTAGGAGTGCAGGTTTCAAGCAAAGTCAGAGGTGTGTGGTGAGTCAGGATTGATGTCAGACCTCCCGAAGAAGACATCAAAGTCTTAACCACAGGGCTGCAAGTCAAAAAACTAATGTGGATGTATAACGCCCTAAAGCTACACCTGGGTAATGAACCCCAAGCACTGCTCAGCTTCTTGTATAAAGCGAATGTTATTATATTATGTAGTTGTGTAGATCTTTATCGTACCTTACTCTAAATTGTAAAAAAAAATATAATTTAAATTCATTCAAAAATTTTATTTTGTTCTACCCACTTTTTTATTCCATTCTATTTATCAACTAAATCTGTCTCCATAATATTAGCAAATATTAATTCACACCTATAATTAGTACAGCCGGTGCTAGTTGTGCTAACGAGTCAATTATACAGCGTGGGTATGTTTATTTGGTAATTGCTGCCTAATTGTTGTCTGTCTGTCTACTTGAACATTGTTTTGTGAGAAATATGGCGAAATTATATGTACCAAAAGTATAATATTACACAAATATATGTCGAAACTAAAACTAAACGAGTAAGTTACAGATCAAACTATATGACCTATGGTGCACTTTTAGATAGGAAGCCTAAAGGTTGTGACCCGAGTGTAAGTTTAGGGAGCTATTTGACGAGATCACAACAACACAACACTCACCATCAACTGTTCATCCATGCTACCTAACCTCTAACTAAATTTAAAGCTTTGCTTGTTTATTAGTAACAGTTACATTTTACTATGATAGAGAATATTCTGTTTATTATAAGAGATTTACTCTTGTCAAAGAAACGTGTTCTTAAAAAACCAATTGGAAATACTCACCAGTCAAAAGTTATCAACAGTGTTGCAAACATTATATACATATTGAAAATAAAACACTTTCCTTTCCCACATAAATGTCACTAATAAAAGCAAGCAGCATAATTTAATAACAATATCAACATTGATCATATTTTTTCTGACACTTGACAAGGATATCAGGGCAATCTGCGCAGATGATTTTCCTCTGGGATCGCCTCCCAAGTCGATATGACCCTCATTTCAGATTTTCTTATATAGCATGACAAAGATATTTATAGCAAATCAATCAATATTACACTCTATCCCGCAGAGATAAGGATGTGTTGAGCGATATGGCTGAAGTTGTGGTAGTTATCAGATGTGACAACGGAATTAATTGTATTATTATAGTCTACTTGAGCAGAATATTGAAAAGGCCGTCGGTCGCTTTTTGTAACTTCTAAGAATGGTTTCGTGCTATTCTATATGGATTGCGATGTTCAATGTTCGTAGAATTTGCTTTACCTGCCTAGGTTTTGTAGCTATTACTCGAAAACGCTGTTTGTCGATCGGAATGCATTCCATTTTTGGACTTTACAATTCGTACCAAATAATGTGGAGATACGTGCGCAAATGACAACAGTATTATTATTAACTATTTATAACAAAAAAAATAGTCTATATCCGAATATGTTGTCATTGTTATAAGTAATCAAATCGGTAACGCATTAGGACATCACTAACTCAAGCTGTCAAAAGTAAAGTAATCGATGGGCATAGTATGTATAAAAATATTAATTACTCTATTTAGACTTTGATGTGTTTTTTTTAATCATAAAAACCTTAAACCCCTTTTCACCTGTTAATATTTTTAATTTCTAATCTTTTTTTAATATTCATTAAACCTTTAGAAATGAATAACTTATTCCATAAATGGAAAATGAATCTTGTCAAAGCAAATTAAAAATTAGATATATTTCCAAAATGATCGATACCTTTTAAGCTCACAATTTGACAAAAAATATAACTTATGAGTTTTATTATACACATATCAAGATTATTTCCATAAGTTGACAGCCGCCATATTGGGTGTAGAGTAAAAAGTTGTCTTTGGCCAAAAATGGTAACAGATAAGCCAAATAGCTGGAAATGTCTAAGATATGCTACTTCGTGTTTTAATTACACAACGCTGCCATTTTAACTAAAAATAAAAGGTATTTGGGTTGAAATAAATATAGAAATTGTAAACTTTAGTCTTATTTTTATACAAAATTCATTGAAAAAAATTATTTAATCTGTGTAAAATTAAAACAATATATTTTTATTGGGATATTTACAGAATTTAATACCATAAATATTTTCCAACGAAATAATGTCACTATCAATACTTTTTTAAATATATTTTATGTATTCGAAGATACATAATGTATTGGAAATTTCAATTTTATCGGATTGCTGCTGATTCAATTTTACTATTCTCTAAGCATTTATTATTAGAAAGTTTATAAATTACATTACTTAAGTCTCTATAGATCTTGAGGTGTTTTTTCAACTAAATATTATTGATACTTATTTGCTTGGAGGAATATATTATAGATATAAAAAACAGCAAAATATTTTTTCAATTATATAAATGTCACGACGTATCTTGATTAAATCATCCATTAAAATGACACAAATTTTTGCTTCGTCAGAACTCTTTGTAGCAGTCAGCATTCAATAAAAATAAGCTATTAAAATAAATGTGGATGAAAATAATAGCAAAATATATATAATGTAAATTATATTATTTATTTGCTATATTTAATTATTCTAACACATATTTACTTAATTAATTTTCTCTAAATATGCGGTTTTCCTGGTGTAGCCGATTAATAAACATCTTTTCTATTTATCAGTGGTATTTTACACGTAGTAATATATTAATATAATATTATAAAAATATGTGACAAGAAAAAATTTTTTACTACATTATTTTATAAGGCTGAATATATATCTATCAGTATACATTTTTATTTTATGTTATTAGATATCAAAATCAAACAAAAGTGATTTTTTAGTAATTCTCATTGTGTTGTTGTTTTAAATTTTAGCGCAGTTCTTTAGCTAATTGAAGAACTATTCTGTTATAACCGACTAATCTCCTTTGTCTTTTGATTCATATACGTGACGTTGGCGGTTTACTTTGTGCATTACTAAGAGCCTGTCAAGAAAAAAAAGATGAAAATATTTTTTTGTAATTAAATACGAAATTCAGTTTTGTTGTCACTTCTGTGAATAATTATAGAGTTTTGGTTAAATTTATTGCTATTTACAGAAGAAGTTATATTTCAATACTTTTTTGAAAAAAAAATTAAGACAAACTAGTTCTCTACAAACATTTCCCATACATAAAATAAGATTTCATGCGAACAAATATAACTTCAGCCTTATTTGATCTGTTCCAGCAATGTGTTAAATTATAATTTTCTACACAGTTAATAAATAAAGTCATTAACGTTATAGAATTTAATTACACAATATCTTAATAAGGAGTTTGATTTATGATCGAAATACTTTAGAAATAGTTTGTGAGACAGTTTAAGTGCAACATAGGAATGTAAGAAAGCTCAGTTCATATTACATTTTAACGGTTGTGTAGACCAGATTTTGTGTTTTGACGATAATAATGGATCTCGATAATGATGACACATATATTTTAAATGATACTATACACTATAGTACATAACGCAACACACTATGATAATCCGGTCTTACTCACTACATACAAAATAATCTACAATACTCTCTTACTCGTAAGAATACTGAAGAAAAATAAATTATTTTTATTTCATAAATAATATGTAAATAATATAATTAGCAAGCATTTACCGTCCCCTCATTTCCGTAGCAGTGTTTTAAAAAAAAGTCTGATGTGAGACTGATTCAATGTGGGGCAATTACCTTTCTTTGTCGTTACCATTTTGGTGCACAGCTAATGGAATACCTTTATAAACACCCTAGTATCATAGCGTATTCTACGTTGCTAGTTTCAGTGCATAATTTTCATAGACACAGCATTAATTAAGTGCACTCAGTATGGGGCGCGTGGTAGCAATCGTTTCTACCTTACATGGGTTGCAATTTAACCAATTAACAAGAAGGATACACCAAGGCTGAGACGTGTAATGGCTTGATGAATAATAACATCTGGACTCTACTTCCTTTGCTAAGTAAACAAAAAAATAACTAGCTCATATTTTTGGAGTTACCTACAGAATCCAAATAATATGAGTGGAGTTTTAATTTAACGAAAACATTTTGGAAATGTTTATCTCATAATATTTACTATTCTCTCTAGCTATCAGAGTTATAACCATTGTTTTTAGTTTGACTATTGGGAATAGAATTGTGTATTTAGATTTGATTTTTAATATTTTTAAACGATATCTGTTTTTAGCACTCTTTATCAGGCCCATCTAAAGAAAAATTACGACAAAACCTTCAATTCAGTAAATCTTAGCATACAAACATTAGGACTTCACAACTGTTCATTTATATTAAAAAAAAAATACTCCTTAGATAGGTTAGACAAAAATAGAGATGATGAACTATGATCATAGAACATATTGGATGGCAAAATCTTTGGTTGTGCTAGAAAATATTATGACTTACAGTAGTTTTAGCATAATATATGTACTTCCAAAACATTCGATGAAAAGATAAAACTATCAAAGGGGGTTGTTAAATAAATTAATATTTATAAATGAGTCTGTTTTATTATATTAAATAGATTTATAATGACGTATAAATAATATCTAATTTAGTGCAAAATCCAAAGTATATTACGTTACAGTTACACAAATGATTGATAAGCAAATCGAAGGACGCGACGAGACCTAATTAATTGACTTTACACACAATTAAAATTATATAAAAATATATTTTTAGAATTACCTACTTTATATGGCACTACTTTTATAAAATATATATTAATAAACAGAAGTGGCAAGCACGTTTGAAAAATTCTTTACTGATATACCTATCAAAGTAACATCTGCATTAAAATCATCGCCCTTAGATGCTATTTCTCTACTTAAAAATAAACTCCCAGGCTATGCTAATTACTTTGAGTTTAAACATATTACTTCATTTGATATTATTAAGAATTTCAGGACACTTAATATAAAAAAAAACTGGTGATTTATGGGATATTTCAGTAAAAATATTAAATACAATAATCAATAATATTGCCCCACATCTAGCTGATATTTTTAATAAATGTGTCGATACAGGAAAGTTTCCGGACTTAATGAAGCACAGTAAAATAATACCTTTATTTAAAAATGGAAACAGGAAAGATCCCGGTAACTATAGATCAATCTCTATATTACCATCACTGAGTAAAGTTTTTGAAAAGATTATTTTAAACCAACTTTTAGAATATTTTAATGAAAATAAACTATTTCATAGTGAACAGTATGGTTTTACTAGGGGTAGGTCAACAACAGATGCTGGAGTTGCTCTTCTTAAGCATATTTATGAAGCATGGGAGAAATCACAAAATGCGATTGGTGTATTTTGCGATTTGTCGAAGGCCTTTGATTGTGTTCAACATGAAACACTTTTTAAAAAACTTAATTATTACAGTATATGTGGTGTTTCTCTGGATCTAATTGCCTCATACCTAAATCAAAGAGTCCAGAGGATTACTATTAATGGTGTAAAATCTTCTGGATCTTTGCTACAAATGGGCGTTCCACAGGGAACCATTTTAGGCCCGTTTTTATTTTTGATTTATATTAATGATCTGCCATACTATGTGAAGAACTTGTGTGATATTGTACTTTTTGCTGATGATACATCTCTTATATTTAAAGTAAACAGAAATAAGCATAATTATGACGATGTAAACAGTGCACTATCGCAGGTTCTTCAATGGTTTACGGTAAATAACTTAGTTCTTAATGCTAAAAAAACTAAGTGCTTTGAGTTTGCTTTACCTAATGTTAAAAAACAAAAATTTAACCTACGTTTAAATAATGAAATTTTAGATGTGGCGGACTCGACGGTATTTCTGGGTATAACTTTAGATTCAAAACTTTAGATTCAAAACTTTAGGGCCATTTATAACTTAAGAGATGTTTATAAAAAAATAGACGTTCTTACAGTCCCATCTCAATACATATATTGTAATATTTTGTTCATTTACCAGAATATTCATTTGTATTCAAAACACAGTGACAAACATAATGTTAATACTAGAAACAGAAATAAACTTGTAACGCCGTACTATCGTCTCCACAAAGTCCGTAATAGCTTCAGGGGGCTTGATGTTCGCATCTATAATAAGATTCCACAGCCTATATTAGACTTGCCACTTCAACAACTTAAAACTCGGATCAAGAAGTCATTAATATATAAAGCATACTATAATGTACAGGATTACTTAAATGATGAGAATGCTTGGAATCTAAGTGACGTTGACTCTCAAGTTAAATGATTTGTATAACAGACTATGTAAACATGGCTTTGTGAAAAGAGCGACTGTTGAGTTTCTGGCCGGCTCTTCTCAACAGAAAACTGCTTTCCGAGCTGGTGGTAGCTTCAGACAAACTAACTGACCGACAAATTTTTGACGTTTCAAAAGTACTTTTCAAAAAAGTCTAATTGAAATAAATAATTTTGATTTGATTTGATTTTTAATTTGTACTTTTATTAGATATTCTGAATTTACTTTAGTGGATCCGTTACAAATGTTTTATTTATACATTTTATAAAAATATGGTATTGATTCATCATCATCAATATATAATAAAATTATTTTATATAATATTATTAATAATATACTTTTTTTCAGATAGTACAATTATTTAGACAAACTTATATTCATACTTATTGTATTGAATTTATCAGATACTGTTACACATGTTAGGTATATCGTAGAGTTTTGTTTGTTGTGTATAACTGTATTTTTTAGAAAAGAGTACTAAATAAATTAACTTATTACGAAAACCCTTATTTAAATTAATAATTCAAATCATTATGTTTTAGAGAAACAACAGAGTATTTTTAAAGAACAATTCGACTGAATTAGTAATAATTTTTTTTGGATTGGAATTTTTCTTTTTACTAATTTATAGTAGGCAAAGCCGGAACATGTCACTTCAATTTATATATAAACACCATTTATTCTTGACTACGATATTATTTATAACCATTAATGATCAATCACGGGAAACCCCGAGTTTTGTTATTATATTATACAACATTGGGTAATTCTAATTTATTTCTATTTATATTCAATCTCATAACTACCGACATGTATTTTTATCTGTATTTCACCGGGAAATAATAAGAGGCGTTAGTTTACAAATTTTCTAGTTAGATTATAAGCTGCAGTACGTAATCTAATGTAAAAAAATTCACAATTGAAAATGCTATAATTAAAAGTCAGAAAAGACGGCGAAAAAGTTATACCTACTTTTTAAACCAAACACCAAATCATGGCCAATAAATGCAGCGCACATTCATTGTTTCAAAAATAATAATTAGGTATCCTTAATAATATTAACTGTCAAAAATATATCTTAAAAACCTGTTCAACCCTTATCGAAGCGAGGGATAATTATCAGATGTTTCTTTTAAAGTCAAATACAAATTTATACGTTTTCTATTAATGTTTTCATTGCTTTTTTTCCTTGACTCAATGTGTTTTTAAACAAATTAGTAAATCTTTCAGAAATCGGGGCTGGTAACTGGTTTTACTTATATCATAAATGTGAACGGCTAAACAGATTTAAATGAAATAAGCCACAAATACTTTATAATCTTAACATTAGGCTACTTTATACCCCGATAATAGGATAATGATATTAATTAAATATGTTTACTGTCGTAAGCGCCTAAATATATTTATTTAGCAACAATATATTAAGAATTATATTTTTTGATAAGTCTAAATATTAGACATGGTAAATTGCATCTAGACTAGTTTAAGAATACTTATATAACCTCAAACGTATAATATATTATATAGTATTGTTTTTTCGAGATAGAAAAAGATCAAAGTACTAACCTACAACTTTTTAATAACACGAAGACAATTTATTTTATTTGAGGTCATTTATCCACCAGTTAGGCATTTGTGGTTTATTTAACAGAGCATTCCGTGAAATAGTCTTATTTTATTATTTTGTTACAACTTTTGTTATTATTTCTATTGTTTATTGTTAATTTAATCTGTGTTTTAAGTGTTTTGCAGACTTTATGGCGACTGAGAGTTCATCATGTTGTTATGTAACATCACCAATATATTTGAACTAAATTATCAAATTCAAATAATAATGTAATTAGAAAATGATACTCAGGAGCATTTTTACAGAAGCTAATATATTTTCTCAGAAACATTATGTTAATCAGATACGCGCTATGGGATGCTCTTCAGGCCCATGTAAATTCACGCCATTATGTTATTCAATGACATAATGTATCTTCTAATTAGTTCAAAATTCTTGAACCCCTTTTCGAACATATATCTCTAGAGATTTGATATAATTGTAGAGTATGGAAAAGGGGTACAAAATAAATGTTTATAAATACTTTGAATTTTTAGCTAAAGGTTTTTTTAAAAAATCTATGTGTGTTAAGCTTTTGTTAAAATTACATAAGTAATAAATAATAATAAAT
This sequence comes from Limenitis camilla, assembly GCA_905147385.1. Lineage (NCBI taxonomy): Eukaryota > Metazoa > Arthropoda > Insecta > Lepidoptera > Nymphalidae > Limenitis > Limenitis camilla. The sequence continues at coordinate 4,262,031 of LR990231.1, forward strand.
CTTTACATATTATTGTTATGATTTTTTTAAATATTCGAAATATACTCTAAACATCAGAAATATTATCTCGGATTATACTTTTATGACAGTAATTTTAAATATTTAAATGTAACGTTAAAAGTTTTTTCTTACTGTTGAAACTTCATAATATTTTGTTAATGGTTTTTTTAAATAAAATATTGACAAATTTTAATTCTCCCATATCTTTATTTTTCTTACATTATTTTTTAAATTTGATTTAGTTTAGTTATGACGCAGTATTCGAAGATAATACTTTCTGACGTTTAAGTTTGTTGTTTTCAGAGTTTAATTCTATTTCTGGACGTAGTACTGTAGTGTTGATGTTGCCATATCTTAAATGTATAACTAAAGTGGGATTTCCAAGGCAGGCACATCACGTAGTCTTGTTTGTATACTAAGGGGTAAGCTTGGTTTTCCTTGGAAAATCTTATGTGGTTTAAAATACTTGAAACTTATGTAATAGATCTAAGACTATTTATATTGTTTTTCTAATATATGTCACGTATGATGTTTTCTTAGAAATTATTCACACCTTAAGTTAAAAGTAATAAATACTTTCATGTAAATATTTTTTTAAATTCTTTAGTGTTTTGACTTAGAAACAGTTTCGAGATGAAATATTTCTTTGTCCCACACAATACGTACTTGTATTGTACAAACTTTAATCTAATGATATTCTGTGTTATAAAAGTTTGTCAGTTTTAGGTCAGTAGTTTTTACGTGTTGAGTGACAGACGATTAAACAAAAATACTAAAAATAATTATTTTTAAATATAAAACATTTATGCTGCATTTTGTTGTAGAAATACCTAGATGGGACCTGAATTTAGTTATCTATATATAAATTCTACTACGAAGTTGTAGGCAGCTAGTTTCAAATAAAGTTCGAAATATTACGTAGCTATTACATAACAAACACATAAACCATAACAAAATGCAACGATAACACGAGTAATCCTGACACGTAAGCCACCGGTAATTCCATATTTTGGCTGATAACTTGCACACATTACTCATAACCGTATGAATAATAGACTTACAGTAAAACCAACATACGTACAAGACTACAAAGTGAAGAATCATTCAATATTTATCCTTATTACAAGGATATAAAGTTGTGTTATCATTTTCAGTAGCTTATTTATCTTTGTATTGAGTCCATATGAGAACGATATGTGATATGTAACTTTAATCATTATAAGTTATTATAATATCATACGATTTTCGTCATTTTTTTTAAATGCACTTTAAACTTTCTGAGGTTAGTTAAATATGACTAAACAACATTTATGATTATGACTCATAAATATAAATATTAAAACTTTAAAAGACGGAAAACTTTATTAATTTATTACTTGTAAAGGTACCGAAACTCCCTAAGTTCTAGCGATCTAGAAGTATTATTTTTTTAAGAGTTTTATATTAACTACTTTTACTATATTAAATATTTTGTTAGGATATTTTTGAAAATACTGATTAACAAACGCACGATAACTGTCTATACGGGCTTCTCTAACCCTTGTAGCGCCCGTGTGCAATCATTATCCTAGCGCCCTTGTAACTAAAAATTAAAAAGCGAAGACTCACAATCTTTTTTTGTTCTTCACCTTACGTGGCGCAATATTTACATTGTATATGTAGAATCAATTTTTTTAAATTGATTTTTTTCGAAAAGACTAGCTCTTCGTCTGCAGCGCGCACCAGCGGCTCCCGTGTGCAATGCACTCTAAAGCCTCGGTAAAGCCGTCCCTGAATGTCTATTAGAATTATTTAACAAGCGATTACACTTATATTAACAATTATAATTGTCAACCAAGCCTTATTATACAAATAAAGATTTCTAAAATTGATGCGGTTAAAGTCGTTGAATAGATGCTTCCAAAACACTAACTAAATTTACTGACTTGTTTTTACACATTCTTTTCAAGAGTTTGCTTGAGAATTAACTGTTATATTTTCACTCACAGTTCACTCATATTTACTCAAAAGTCGAAAATGTCAGCGTCGGCAACTCCTAAAACGTAGTTAGTACTTTTTATATTCTTTATTTCATTAGGAGCGATAGGATCAGCCACCCACGCGGTGCCATAATGACTTGCCATATCTAACCTATGGACTGTCGAAGGCAAAACCGTTACCGTTATATGAACTAATAAGACTGTGACAAATGATTCGATGCATCTGATTAATAGTTATAATAGGATGTGTTTTTAATCTTTCAATTTTGGTTACGAAATACCTTGGGTATGGTAAACGGATTTAATTGATTTCTTTTAGTTTGAAGCTTCGTATATCTTTGTATCATTTTTAGAGTTCCGTATTTCTGTCTGGTTCCGATGGCTGTCAAAAACCTTAATATAGAATGCCCAAATTTACTATCGCTTAAGCTATAAAAATCAACGCAATCAAAAGATACTCTCAATAGATACTCCCCTTTTAAAAAAATCTAAAAATCTCTTATCTAGATATCTCTTATAAAGAGTTTTCCTTGTTATTAAAGGTATACTGCCAACCCGCTTTGGACCAGCATGGTAGACTATGGCCTAATCCCTCCCCGTTCGGAGGAGAAGACCCGACTCAGAAGTGGGCCATGGTGACGCCCAGGGTGATGATGACGAAATGTCTTATAACCGTGAAGTTACATAGGTTTTTTTGCATTCGATGTTTATGTACTCATATGACCTATGTCAATGTACTCATATGACACAAAAGATTTTCAATGACAAAGTTAGGTTTGTATGTTAATCGAGATTATATGAAACCCGCAATACACGAGTTAGACTTACACTTAGACAATTTTGTTTTTAATTTAGAATTTTTAACCTTTATTGAAATAGTATTCAAAAATTTATGAATATTTGCTGTAGTATTGCGAATAATGACATCAATAAAAATAATTTTTATTTATTAGGATCATTGGATTGATAAATAATATTGTCAACACTTATTGTGCACAAAATTGCTGCATTTTGCAAAAAGCAACACGCATAATATGTATGAAATTTTAGATATACAAATCTGATGTACTAAATAGAACGAATTAATTAGGTAAAATATTATGAAACGCTTGTGTTTTTGACTATGCGACTTACATTACAGTCATTGCGTAGTGAGCTGAGTTCATGTCTCGGAGAAAGTTGTAAAGGTCGCGGTAATTATAATTATAACAATATGTAGCTATAACATATAGCTAACTTGTATAACTAGTATTTATCCATTAGATTCTAAGCATTATTCCAAAGTGCAATTAAGTTTAAGTCGACATTAATAGGAGAAAATCTTTAAGTTTAAATGCAGATGCAGATGCGCATCTCTAAAACTATTTATTCAATAATTCTTTTACTAATAAAAATCCTAAGAAACACGAGATTCAATAACCTTGATAATCATTGTTAGTCGATAAAGTAATCCAACATTACTGTATAATATTGGCAACACTAATTGAGTTATATTTACTATAGGTACGTGGTATTCTGAGGATGTTGAATTATAGGGATTATATCTGTATCAAGAAGTAGGACTTTTGTAGTAGTAATTGTGTTTGAATAGCATGTAGAACCTATGTCCCGCGAATATTTAAAACAATTATGTTACAAATTCAAACTAACTAAATTTATGGTGATAGGTGCAGATTAAGATTAATCAGAGATAGACTGACAAATCTCTGAATTAGTCCAACGCCAAAAACATGAAGTTTCTGTAGCTTACATTAATAAGATAATCAGTTTATTTTATCCATGAATAAAATAGTTTTGAAAGTAACAAAGACAACAAAGAAAATAAGAAGCTTATTATATACCTAAAATTTCAGCTTATTACTGAATAGTTGTGATGACATGAACCCAAGTAGTGCTTAGTGGTTTATGAATTAAATTTACGGCACTTACAACTTAAAATAAGTTAAGTGTTAACTCTATCTATATTACTAATGTGACGTTTTAAGTAGAAAATAAATTGGTAACCTTATATATTACGTACTAATTGACTCACCTGCGAGAAAACACATTCAGTATAACATCTAATAAACTAATAATAAAAAGAAATATAGTAGAAAATTTAATTGGACTCGCACTTGACTCAGCATACCAAAGCTTACAGTACATTTTAATTAAGTTGTTAGTATAATGTCGTTATACCATGTACGTAAAGCTATGCCGAGTATTTAAGGCCAATAAGGCTTTGCATCCCTTGAATTTTTTGAATAAGACCTATTTAGATACACCTCGTTTAAATGTGTAGCAGTTTCAAGTATTTAAATATTTTATGAATGTAGATCGTCTTTTGAAATGATTAAAAAAGTAATATGAATAACAACTATGTACTAAGAATTCTCGAAATTTTAGGTTTTTTCTTTTCGTAAAACAACCTGTATTTTTTTAATTCAAAGATTCAAGACTTTATTCTTGGTTTGGACAGATCAACCGTAAAATATTAAAACATCATCACACTGTATCCTTTACCTTCTTTTTTCTTAAAAAGGTATAGAACAAAAAATAATAAACACGAAAAATAACCACATTTTACATATCGACGTTAGAGTGTTTTCTAGAAATCATTTAATTTTAGTTACTTCAAAAGTTTTGACATAAAAATAAAATAAATTCTGAAACCGTTGACCGTGTTCTTGTAATATTGATAAACTTTTCCTTTATTTTTTTTTTGTTTTAAAATTTTGACAGGCATGTAAAAATAAACTTCAAATCCGTCGTTATACTGTTTTCTTGTAACAATACCTTTAATAAACTTTACCTTTTTTTCTGCTTAAAGTTTTGACAGACACGAAAATGTATATTGTAACGTTAATAACAAACAGCATAAATTAAGAGCTGTTAAGTATAATAGAAAACAATAATATGCTAATACAAATAGCTCGGCGTGATAGATGCAAGTTAAAACTTTTTTAGGCTAGTTCCAAATTTGAATTTCAAATCGTCTCCAGCGAAGATTGGTTGTTCTTGCTGACTCATCTTAAGGATTATGTTTCCTGCTTAACCCGTTTGTGACCTGACACTACTGTCTACTATTAAAGAAAATAATAACTTACCTAGCATTTTACTTAAGTCTGCATTATGAAGATCTGGATTCTCATCAGCGAGCTTCTTCCGTTCCACCTTCGCCCACACCATAAAAGCGTTCATGGGTCTTCGTATCCTGGCTTCTTTTAACGCTTTGGCTTGTCCCATTTTGGTCGCAAAAGGCGCTCTAGCGTATTGCTGTGATGAATAATCCCTTGAAGTATCATATGGACTTCTGTAATCATACTGTGCTCTATAGTCCAGGCCATATGGTAGTGTAGACCAAACTACTAGTTCTGGACTAGTTTGGTCTTGTACTGAATCGGCACTGTTTTCGACTGCTCCTTGAACATATTGCTCGTAGCTTCTATGGTAGGTGGGTGGGGATTCGATGCCTGGTCCTCCTGAATCCATCATGCTGTGAAAGAAAAGTATTACGTCAAATAAATATATGATATAAAACAAAAGGACAACACTAAGGTTTTATTTGACTTCGTTTGATAGAGAGGGCCAAAATATACATATATAAATGTTTTTTATATGGCAACTATAAATATCAATGTCAGTTGTCAAATGTCAAAATGCAAATGAACAACTATAGATGTATTCGGGTATGAATCGATTTGTAAATCGACTCTATAAATTCGATTATTATATCACTAGCCGACCCTTGCGACTTCGTGCCCGTGATCATTCGTTCCTATTGGTCTTAGCGTGATGATATATAGTTATTATATTAACACTACCCATTTATACTAACACTGAAAGAATTTTTCAAATCTGACGAGTAATTCCTGAGATTAGCGCGTTCAAGCAAACAAACAAACAAATTCTTCAGCTTTATATATTAGTATAGATTTAGAAGTAAAACCAAAAAGAATACCTACGGTCTGAAATTGGAATACCGTTTATTAAGCAGCAGGTAAGTTAATTACAACGACGATGTATTTATAAAGAAATCAGTGTTATTCAAAGAATATATGAAATTTACCGAGTGTCGGTTTGCCCATATCTCGAGTAGCGAGAATATAACGATATCAGGAAACCGTGTAAGGTGAACCATCGTTATGGCTAATCGATCGACGATATAGGAGCTTAGTTGCTAAGTCTAGTAACTTAGAATAGCATTCATGTATTTTAGTTTAAACTAGTTTTCTGTACTCGTATTGCATTTGTAAAGCGTTGTAAAACTTTAGTTTTATAAAATACTAATAATTTTCCTTTTTTTTGCTTTAATATCTAAAGCTTTGGTTTAATATGAGTTAAATTCATTTAATTCCGTCACATTATAAATTATAAAATGTTTTAATCAAGTTTTGTTCATTTAAATTCCATACTAACCCTTGCCGTTCTAACTCTTGACCTCTATAATCCTCCTTGGACTCAATTTTTGTAAGAAATTATAATAAAGTAATATTGTACTATAGATTTAAAAAAGGGTCAAAAGTAAATAATGGTTTCACCATACAGTCTCCACTGTGTGGAATTAAACGTGCGGGGAGTAAAACTTTTGTTCCTTAATATTATGTACAAATGTACAAACAAGCAAACGACATGATGAATTATGTTTGGCAACCTTTGGTCTATTCTGTAATAACAACACCTGATTTGTGGTTTTCATACGTATGTATGTGTATGTATATTATATAGATTCGTTTCAAAAATTATATTATACCTATTAGGTGATAGATGAGTAATGCAACAATTATGCCTACAATAAATAATGTTTACTTTTATTACGGAAAAAATGAATGTAATAAAAAGTCTAGATGTGGCATTCTAGGAATAGTGGCCACACATTATTACCAGTAAGCATAATGGTACCACACATAGCGCAACTTGACGCGATTCCAAATTTAAAGGAAAGTGCGATACAACTGACACCGACGGTTTCTCGGAACAGCCGGTAGAGGCGCCACTGTGGGAATTGCACATTGTTGTTGCGATTTCACTTGTTTTATGAAAGCTGTTTTAAAATTATAATAACTTCTCTGTTTTATAGAAATTATTGATTACCCGAATTTAGATTTGATAATTATCATTTATAACGATTTGATAATCCATCAATTATTGATCTGTGGCCATTACCAAATTCGCGCTTTTTTTAATGTTCCTAATAACTGTCAAGATATTATGGCTTTTACAAAATATTTTTATAAAAATGTAGGAAGTTTGATGGTTATATTGGTAGGAAAAACATACAATCAGTGTATTAAATTCGTAATTATAGATCAATTGACAAATTTTTATTTTTTTTTGTATTATCTAGTAAAATGGTAGGGTTTCCAGCTTCAAGTGATTTTTTTACCACAAATTAACAAAATTCCAGTAGATCTCTTAATGTTGCTTTTAATTAGAATAATTTTTTTTAAATACCTAACTGTAATTGAGTAATGTCTACATTTAAGTAATTTCATATTAAGTTGCTCTAAAACTGAACTATATTTTGGTCAATTGAACTACAGAAGGTGGGAAATATGTAAGCAATGTTGTTTACTCCGTATCAGTAATGTGTTAATTTAAAGTTGTTCTATATAACTAAATTCCGTTAATAGAATTCTATATGAATGTAATAGGTAGTAGTTACGAAAAATGGTTTGTAGCCATTGTGAATTAATATTATGTTTAGGGTTGCCAAAAACAATGTACAAATCCACCTATTAACTGTCAAATAGTTGTCAGTTTCAATTCAATCCTCGCTTTAGATCAAAACTCATATATAGACAGCAATCTAGTGTTTAGGATGTGAATAAAATTACTTAAAACAAATTAGTTTGGAAATATTATCTAAATTTTATTCATAAAAATTTAGAGCTTCATTCGCCACAAAAACTGAAAACGTTTAATATTTTAAGTCACTTACTGACTCTATGCAAGTAATAAAAATTACAATCTCAGACCTGTCACATAATATTTGCAAATTATGTCTTCAGCATTACTAGAATTAAACTAAGCTCAATGAAAACTGATTTATTAATAATAAAATATAAGACGATCATTCTAAACGTGTGCATCATATAAAATTAAGGGAATATTGATCAATTTATTTCTTTGCAATTATCTTTTTTAAACGCAAGTTAAAATTATTGTAATCCCAACTTTAAAATGCAAAAGTTTGTCTGTCTGTTACGCTTTCACGCTTAAACCACTGAACCGATTTTGATGAAATTTGTTACAGAGATAGAGTAGAGCTTGGAAAAGAACATAGGCTACATTTCATCGCGGAAAAAAGACTTGAAGGGGTTTGAAATAAGGGAAGAAGTGTATCGAACTGTGTGACCATTTGTGTCTTTGAAAGTAAGTCATATAATATAAATTATGTTGTATGGGAGTTCATCATTTATATGTTTAAAAATTAAACCTAAATATACTTGGTAAATGAAGAAATCATTAAAAGGTTTCTCATTATTATAACATATCTTAAATAGTTTTATTTACACATCGTAAGTAAACAGTTGATCTGATAGAATTCATTGTTTTTCTAGTTATTCTCATGTAAACATAAATAAGAACGTAATTGTTTAGAAAATGCATTCCACACCATCTAAACAATATGAAAGAAAACACATGTCAACTAATCGATTACATATTATTTATAAACTCGTTTAGGTACTAAAAAATTATTACAAAGGAAACCTATTTTTTTCCTAGATTTATCATATGACTAAACCTTTAGTCTACAAAACAAGCACAATATGAGGTGCTTATATTCATCTACAGTACCTATTCTTGTCCAATATCATCATCAAAATCATCTCTTACCAAAGTTTATTATAAGGGGACTATGCTCATGTCACAAGTATGTTAGTTTCTTTGCTATATTATTATACATGGATTATAAATATAAACTTTCCTCTTGAATCACTCTATTATTGGTGAAAACTGCGTTAAAATCTTTTGCATAGTTTAAAAGATCTAAGGGTACAGACAGCTGTAAGTTTGTTTTGTACTATGTTTAGATGATAAACCAGAACTTTCTTCGTTTTTCCTATAGTTTATATACTGAATGATTAATGTACTTACACTTCATAAATTTTCTAATTACAATATATTTCCCTTTATCTATGTATCATATACCTACATATAAAGATAAATATATAATCTTCTAGCAATGCCGAAGCGTAAATCCCGGCTAAAGGAGCCATAACCATTGTTTACATAGCCTGTTTTACAAATCACTAAACTTGAGAGTCAAAGTTATGTAAATAGCAACTCTTATCATTTAAGTAATCCTGTACAGAATAAGTATGTTGTTTATTTATGATTTTTGAACATTTTTTGAATCAGTGAAGTGGCAAATATAATGTAAATATATCCTAACTGTGATCTAATTATTTTTTTAACAGTGGCGCAGAAATATGTAAAATTTCGGAAATCTGAACTATTGTTGAATCTTTGCTTGTTTGACAATTCAAGCATCGGAAATGGATAATAGGGAAGTAAGTGAAAGACTAAGTTAGCGAGTGAACAAGCGAGAGAGCGTAAGTGAGTGAATGAGTTAGTTAGTGGGTGAAAAGTGTGCAGGAAAGTAAGTAGAATAATAAATTCCACCCGAAAAGGTTTCGCGCGGCTTGGCTGCTTACGTAGAAAAAAGCCATTAAATACAGTTGAGCTTATGTAGTGGCAATTAAATTTCCCAATTATCATCCATTTCTCAATGAGTCACGTTCCCATCTCATTTCGCAAACTCAAAATCATATCTTCGGAAGTAGGAAGTCATCAAATCGATTGTAAGACGTAGGTTAGTACGAACGCTGACGAGGAGCACAACAATGGCCATTGTCTTGGTGTTTGAAAATATTGCCATCACACCTTCGTGCAGATTCGATGATCTTTTGAGTTTTATTAATTGTTAGCTCCAACGAAAGTAATTTTTATACCATTTCGTTTGTTTTTTCGCTCTTCTTCCATGTCATAGCAGAGCGAAGGATTTGCGTAGAGTTTAAGCTGTCTCTCGATGTAACATAAAATAGACTATTTTACATCCCAGAAAAATTTTAGTCTAGTCATTTGGTAATTTCACCGGAATTATCAGGCAGTTTTAAAAATTAATGATGTTTTAGATTCTGACGTACTCTTTCCGCCTCAACTTATATACTGCTGCTTGTACCATACATGGCATTTAAAAGCACTTTTTGACTATATCTTTTCTTCGCCTTATTTTACGACAAAAATAGTTACATTAGTGTTTTGTAAAATGAATAGTTTTATCATAGGAGCGTTACAAAGTCGATTTAAAGGGCTTTTTGGTTAAAAAAATAACTAAATTTCACACCATCATAAGGTAGAGTGAAAATTACTGGCTTACATGCGACTTTACCTATATGTTGGAAGAATTCTGTTCTGTTCATTCTTAGTTTCTCTCCCTTGTCTTTTTAAGTGAATAGTTATTAAATACAATTATGCAGTTCTTCGTTTTCTTAAGAGTAGCCCTACAAAAGAACATAAACAAATAGTATGCAATATATCAAGGTATTTCTGTAGACGCGCTCCACTGCATCCGATAAAGATCGCTTATCAGATAACTTATCGCTGCACTCACATGTCTGCGACTCTTAGACTAATTTGTTGAATAAATCTACAATTTTCATGGGATTCATTTATTTATTACTCTTTATTCTGTATTGTTCAAAGCAACATTTTATGATTGAAAATCTTTAACACTAATTGATGAAATTAGAAAAATCTTGAAATTATTTTAATATGTTTTCATGACTAAAGATGTTTTTCATACTCATACAATTTTTTCCATATCCGTGAATACCTCAGAGATTAAATTAAGTTACAAAAGACCTGTTTAAATATTGTTAGATACATTCATTAGTTTCAATTTGTTCGATTCTGATTAATGAGTCAATCAATCAGATTCTATATACTTGTATTTTAGGTATTTCTATAATAATATTAAGTATTTTATTAATAAGTGTATATTTATTGTTATTATAGATATTTTATGTCTTGAACGGCTCTTAACTAACGAAAAAATTTTCAAATTGCAGAACGCTGCTCCACGTGATGTCGACTAATACAAAATAAATATAAATATCTAATAAATCGCATGAAACTTGTAGATGTATTTAATAAATATAAGTACCTAGTTTAGAATTCAGGCTAAAAAAATGTTAATGATATATCTTTATTCTATTTAAACGAATAAAAACGGAATGTAAAACCTGAAGACAGGTCTAGCAAAGCTAAACTTTTGTAAAAATATGTATATTCTATATATAATTATTAACTGATACCTGTTCTATTTTGATGCGTATCTTAAATAGTAGTAAGTTATGTCCTTAGGG